>CM077081.1:169101628-169511263 GCA_039513925.1 Platanthera zijinensis | reverse complement strand
TGAGCTTTCCTATCAAGACTAAGTTAAAATTTCATTTAAGCCTCTAGCCTCCTTGATTCGCCAGATCCTATAGTCCTATGTGCTAGGGAAGCACGTAAGGATCTTATCATTAATCTCAGTCAGTGACATGTTCTTGTCCAGGTTCTTCAACTCATTGATGATCAAGCTGAGTTTTTTTATACATATCAAAAACTGACTCTAACTCTTTATTCTTGAAGTTCTCATATTGGTAAATGAGATGAGATCTTCTATCTTTTCTTTCATCAGCTAATCCTGCTACCATTTGGTTTAGGGAATCCTAAATGGCTTTTGTTGATGTACACTCAGCAACCTTCTGGAAAATGTCATCTGACATTATTTGTGCCAGAATGTTCAATGTTTTAGCATCTATAACCTTTGCTATATTTTGTGCCTCAGTCCACTCATGTGGTGGAACTGCACTGGTGCTTGCTCATGTTATTGCAAAAGGTGTACGGGGAGCTATAAAGTTGAATTATAGATGTCTTCATCAATTGAATTAAAATAAAACATAATTCTTGCCTTCCGAAGTGCGAACTTGTTAAGGTTGCACACTAGATGTCTGGTGCTTGAATATTCTTTATTCTGTGCCATGATAGAAAGAGACAATAGAGTAAATGCGATTTATCAAGAACTTTTTGTTTAGGTGTTATCTTGTGAAACCAAGTAACCTCCCTATGATACCAATTGAAAGTGAGGGATAGATCTGTCTTAACTCTAGAGGGGGGGGGTGAATAAAGTATTTTAAAACTTTGTTTAGTTTTTATAGAGGAATTAAAATAAGTGATATTTATATGTATAGAGAGAAATAAAGCAAAAACAATCACAACACAGAAATAAATAATAGAGCAATTCAGACAACACAAAGAATTTATAGTGGTTCCCCTAAACATGAGTGCATCCACTCTTCTACCACCCTGGTAGGAATCCACTATAGGTTTTTGATAAGGTGCCCTACCACCACAGGTTTTTTCTCAGGTGCCCTGTCACTACAAGATCTATTTCAAGGGAGATCTCACAACCCTTTGAGCTTATGACCAGGTGCCAAAGAACCAAACCAACACTTTTGATCAGGAGACTTGACAACCAAAAGGTATAACTTTTGAAGGGAGTTAAGAAACCCTTTTACAGTGGTGAAGGAAAATAAAGATGATGTATTCTATGTCAATAATCAGAGAGAAGACTAGTGGATGTTATTCTTGTCAAAGCTCACCCTGAGATATAGAAGAGTTTAGGAGAATGAGAGCTTTGCTCAGGGTGTAGGCCTTCAGATTGAAGAATGATCTTCAGGAAACTTTTAGACTGATGAAGATTATTTGTCTCTTGAAAGTCCCTAAGAAAAACTGAAGAATTCTTAAATATGTAACGCCCCAAATCTTGGTTCTTGAGTGGACTTTGTAGGCTGAGCAACACGGCCTGGGACATGGGCGTGTCCAAGCCCATTTCCAGCTATGCTTAAGGCAACACGAATTGGGACATGGGGGTGTCCAAGGACTTTTCCTGCTTTATGTACTCGATTTTGGCGCAGGGAGGTCTCGAGTGTGGCGCTTGGCATTGTCAAGTATGACACACATCCTGTGACACGGGCGTGTCCAGGGCTGTGTCCAATTGAGCTCGATGAAATGAACTTGACAAAATGCACTCAAAGATCCTCGTGAGGCAAGTCGTGTTGGGCACATGGCCTATGACATCGGAGTGTCAAGGGACGTGTCCTTCTCATTGTTTGTCAAGGTTTATGAGGGCTATTGAACACGGGCTAAACACGGGCATGTCTGAAGCCGTATCTATATGGGTGTGTCACATGGTCGTGTCCTGGTCTGGCAGAGTCAGTTTCTTTACCGCTTAAGGAACATAGCCTGTGACACGGGCGTGTCACAGGCCGTGTTCGGCCCAGGAAAGTAATTTCAGAGCTATTCGTGGTCGTTCATTTCCTTTAATTAAGATCCAATGGTCTAGAGCTATCCCTGCTGTATTAAGGCAAAGAGTTGAAGGATAAACTCACATTTATCAAAGGCCTTTCTCTTTCTAAAGAGTAAGAGAGTGGGGAGAGCAAGGAAGGAGAAGGAGGAATCCGACTATAGGTGGATCTTCAGAGCCCCGAATCGAGAGCCGATTCCATATTTATGGAGGTAAGGCCGTTGCGGTGTTTTTCATCTGGATAGTTTTCAATGGCTCCAAAGAGATTGTCAAGGGTAACGATCTTTCTTCCTTGGACATGTGAGGTCCTTATTTTGGCATGTGCATGGATTTCCCCCACCAAAAGGTGGATTATGGAGGGATTTCCATTGGGTTGATTCTTGATATTCCCAACAAGTCTGTATTGGTGATGTTTCATTTTGCGCACCGGAGAAGACTCCGCGTATAAATGTGTATGTTGTGGAGTTGATGGGTTGTGCCTGCGAAGGGTAGTAATAGAAAGTACTAGAGTGGAATTCCAGGAAAATACCCTCGTGATTCTTGTGATGTATGGTATGTTTGGGTTGAGTTTGTGTACAGAAAGAGAGCTTCTGTTGAACCCGAAAAGCGAGCGTGAGGAACACTTGCATTAGATCCCCTTTTGGATTATGAAGCCAGTACTTAGTGGACAGTGTTGCTATTGTGAGCTACGAGCTCTTAAAAGGCTTAGTGCCGAATAGGAAAGGTGAAGCCAACCCGCGTCTGCCGTTGGGCCATGAGTACTGCAGTATTCGGCGATGGTATGGCAAATTGAGCAATGGGTAATGGTGGAGCTAGACCTGCGTTATGTCAGCTTGACAAGAGAACATCAAGACATTGGGATTTCATCGATGGCATAATGAGATTCTTTGGCATGAGTGCCATTAAGACCAAATGCTAAATATCGTTGGTTTTCAGACCTTGAACGGTGGTGGGACCTTTGTTTTTTCGGTACATAAAGAATGTTCCCTGAGTGCACAGAACGTTGGGTCGCGTGGCCGACGTTTGTGATATATTGATTGTGCGTGAGTGCACATTGTGTGATATATCTGCCTGTGAAATGCTATGCCTACAGGGAAGGAATACCACTGCCCCGAGAAAGGGGTAGGGTCGTTATAAATTGGTCGGCTGAATGGTGACCATTGACTTGTTGGCCAGCATTCTGGTGGGCTGTCCTTGTGCAGGTGCTGGAGAGCCGAGCAGGAAATAGCAGGCTGAATCTCTTGCTTCTGCTGTTGTAGGCCCTCGAAGGCTGAGCGAAGAATTTTGTTATGTTCATGTGTGGTCGTGCTGTGTGTCGAAGTTTGTAATCCACACTTATAAAACATAACTGTAAGGCCTTAAGGCCAAAGTTTTGTGTATTGGGTGTTCATTCCTTTGGGGTTATATATAAATGTTATTGTTTATCTATAGTGGACATTCATGGTTATTGAGTTCAATCTTAACTGTAAATCTTCCGCTAGTATTCTCTGAGTTAGGATGGGAATATGTTTTGATATTAACCTGTAACCTCGCCACCTGTTTTGTGGCATATAGTGTGGGGCCCCGACCGGACATTCTATTTTATGTTATTTAACGGATGGGGTCGTTATAATTTGCTATAAGCTTATCCTGGTCTTTCTCTTTTGAATTCGTGGTCGAATTCTTTTGTGGGGGTGGCGAGCATATGTAAGTACGACCCGCTTTAACATTAATGAATTCAAGCATGTCCACTAAGGAATGCAAATACACCTGTTTGAGGAACTTGCACGTTCCTATATTATTGTTATATCTTGTGATAGGTTGCTAAAGTGTGTTTTGTTCACCTATAGGTGACTGATAGTGGAGTTGGGCAGTCTGAGCCCCAATGTTTTGATGAGAGTGCGGCACCAGTTGAGGTGCCTACACCTCCTGCTTCTGCGGAAGTAGTATTCTTAGTTGTTGAGGAGCTGTTTGCAATGATTCATTCACAGCCTACTGGGCAGGCGCAGCCGACAATGGTACCAAAACGGGTTAGTGCAAGGACAGAAACTGTTGAGGTCGTTGATCCTCGAACAACCGAACGACAGTTGAAGCAATTTTTTAGCTTCAATCCTCCTACGTTTAAACAGTTTAACGCTGGCAGAGGATTGGTTGTCGCGCGTCAGGCGAATATTGACGGCGATAAGGTCGGAGGATGATCAGAAGCTCACCTTGGACACCTTATTTTTAGAAGGAGAGGATCGACTATGGTGGTACAAGATAGAGTTTCACCACTTAGCGGGCAGGCAATTAATGAAAGTCTCGATAGAGGAGTTCTCACGACTATTCTTGGCAAAGCACCTGCCAGCAGCACAATGTATCGCCATGGAAAATGAGTTCCATCATGTAACGCAAGACGAAAGTAGTGTCTATACTTACTTGCATGAGTTTATATAGTTGGGACACTATGCGGGGTCTACCATTGCTGATGAACAACATAAAACCAATCGTTTCTACGAATTGTTGCAGTATGAGTTGAGATTTCTGCTCTCAAGTTCAGTGAACCAGGGGTTTCAGGCGTTGGTGGATACGGCTTGTGCGTTGCATAAGGATATGAAGGGATTGTTAGGAAAAAGGGACCTGGCTGTGACAAAGTCCGAGTTCAAACCGCCCAGTTCTAGAAAATCGAGCTACCAATGGAAATGGAGCAAAAGATCTAAGTCTTCTAGACAGGCTCCTTCTTCAGTTTCGTCGGGGGAAACTTTGGGACATGATTCTCGTACCTGCTTTACATGTGGTTGAGTGTGGCATATAGCCCATAACTATCAGGTTGGTTTGCCAAAGGTAGAAAAGAAGATAGGAGCGTCTTATGCTGATAAGGGAAAGGAAGTGGAGGAGTCCTCTACATCCCAGGAGCAACCTCGAGTATATAATCTTGGGCAACAGGATGCCATAAATCAAAGTGACGTCATCACAGGTATGATCAAAGATATTGATTGCGTACTTTTCATATTTCAAACCTGGTGTGTAGCTTGTGTATGATGTGTTTGTCTTAGGCTTTGTCCTGATTCGGAACAATCCGGCGAGAACACTATTTGATACGGGTGCTTCGTATTCATTTCGGTCTAAGAACTTCGTAGTGCGAATCGGAGTACCTAGTCATATAACGACAAATACTGAAGGTGTTGTTACAAAACGGATGTGTGATGTGTGTGGATAGGACTTGTTGTGTGAAAGTTCAATTAGGAAGTCGGGATTCTAGTTGAACGCATCTCTGCTACTTATATTGTAATTTGATGTGATCTTTGGTATGGACTGGCTCTCTGAGAAGTGTGCCTTTATTGATTACAATTCAAAGGAGATAACACAAGGATAGAATACCGAGCTTGAGACTAAGTTCTCTGGTATATGAGGAGTTAGCAGGATTTTGATGTCTTCTCTCCAAGTCGTCAATGCTGTTCGGAAGGGCGCGAAGTTATTCTTCACGCTTATTGAGCCTGTTGAGTCAAAGGCCTATGTGAGTGACGTTCTTATTGTATCGGAGTTTACTGATGTGTTTCCTAAAGATCTTCCTGGGTTACCACCCCAATAGGATATTGATTTTATTATTGAGCTGGTGCTAGGCGTGAAACATGTGACCCGCTCGCCATATCGAGTAGCGCCAAAGGAAATGGTAGAATTGAAAGTTCAACTACAAGAGTTGCGGGAATAGGGATACATATACCCAAGTACGTCACCTTGGAGCGCATCTGTTCTTTTTGTGAAAAAGAAGGACGGTTGTCTGCGGTTATGTATCGATTATCACGAATTCAATAACCTGATAGAGAAAAACAATTATCTGATTCCCCGGATATATGACTTGTTCGATAAGCTAGTGGGATCAACCATCTATTCTAAACTGGACTTAAAATCTGGTTATTACAAATTGAGGATTCGGGAAGGTGGAATTCCCAAGACAGCTTTTGGAACACGCTTGGTCATTATGAGTTCACTATAATGCTGTTTGGGCTAAGTAATGCACCATCAGTGTTCATGGACCTAATGCACCGAATGTTCTGGGAGTACTTGGACTTGTTTGTGATCGTCTTCATTGATGATATCTTTGTATACTCTCAATCTGAAGATGACCATGCGAACAATTTACGGTTGGTGTTGCATACCATGCGGAGAAATAAGCTTTATGTCATGTTCTCAAAGTGTGAGTTTTTGGCTGTTGTAAGTGGCTTTTCTTGGCCATGTGGTTTGTGGAGAGGTCATTGTGGTGGATCCGTCAAAGACAAGAGCCATACGGGAGTGGCCAGTGTTGTCTACGGTGGACGAAGTAAGGAGTTTCCTTATACTGGCAGGCTACTACAGACGTTTTGTAAAAAACTTCTCACGGATCCCTTTGCCTCTTACCACATTAATGAGGAAGGATCAGAAGTTTGTTTGGATGACAGAGTGCGCGCGAGCTTTTGGGGAGATAAAGAGTCATTTGACCATGACACCTATTTTTACATCGCAATGTGGTACAAATAGCTATGGGATTTATATTGATGCTTAAGGAGAGGCTTAAGCTGCGTTCTTCTTCCGTTTTGAAAGGGGATCGCTTATGGCTCATGCCAATTGAAAGTGCATGAGCAAGACTATCCCGTCCACGACTTGTAGTTGGCGGCGGTGATTTTTGAACTTAAATTGTGGCGTCATTATCTATATGACGTAAAAGTGGATATATTTACGGACCACAAGGGCCTAAAGTACCTATTAGATCAGTTGATCTCAATATGCGATAACGAAGGTGGATGGAGTTCCTCAGGGACTACACCTTTGATATTCACTACACTCCCGAAAAGGGAAACGTGGTCGCAGATTCCTTGAGTCGTAGGACTCCGTCAAGGGCAAATTGGTTATAGATGCATGAGGAGCATCTGATTTAGGAGTTGGAAGCGTTAGATATTTCCTGTGTTGACAAGAATTCCACAGCAAATTCATGCTTGAACTGGACGGAGATATAGTATGACCTTGCGGACAGAGTTCGACGATCAATGGAACTCGATGAAAGTCTACAACGCTATGCATTGGATGGTTCAAATGACCAATTCTCCTGGGATGACCGCCATTTGAGGAAAGAGGGTCGTTTGTGCATCCCAAGTATGGGTAAGTTAAGAGAAGAATTGATGTATGAGGCTAATTTTACGAAATACTCAGTACACCCATGGAGCACAAAGATGTATAAGGACATGAAAAAGCTGTTCTAGTAGCCAGGGATAAAGAAAGACATCGCACATTATGTGGCTAAATGTCAAACATGTTCCTTGGTAAAAGCTGAATGCCAGAAGCCCAGAGGTTTTCTGAAGCCGTTACATATTCCGGAATGGAAGTTTGATGATATTTGCATGGATTTCGTGCACGGTTTTCCGAGATCTCAACGCGGTAACGATTCGGTTTGGGTGATTGTAGACCGGTTGACAAAAGTGGCTCACTTCTTACCAAAGAGGAGGGACGATTCAGTGGAAATCTTTGCGAAACAATATGTTGAGCAAATCGTACGATTGCACAATGTTCCCCACGACATCGTAAGTGACCGTGACGGGCGCTTCACATTGAATGATTGGAGGCTAATCCATCAGTTGTAGGGAACAAAGTTAATATTCAGTACGACCTTTCATCCACAAACGGATGGCCAAACCGAGAGGACTAATAGAATGATGGAGGACATGCTCCGAATGTGCGCCTTGGATTTTGGAAAGAGGTGGGAAGATCATCTCTATATGGTAGAGTTTGCCTACAATAATAGCTACCAAGCGAGCATAAGTACGGCACCGTTTGAAGATTTGTATGGTCAGAAATGCCATACTCCATTAGCTTGGGAGGAAACAAGCGAATCTAAGCTATATAAGCGTAAGAACGTCGAAGAAGCTTATTCGATGATTCGCTCTATTCGGGAGAGGCTACTGATAGCCCATGATAGACAAGCAAAGAATAATAACGCCAAGAACCGAAACATTGAGTCTGCGCCTGGTGATTTGATATATTTGAATATCAAGCCCTTCAAAGGCGTGTCCAGGATTCCGCGCTTGAAAAAGTATGTCGGAGATATCTTGGTCCGTTTGAAGTGGTGGAGCGAATTGGGGAAGCTACCTATCGGCTAGCTCTTTCGGCAGAATTGATTGGATTGCATGATGTGTTCCACAAATCAGTGCTTCGAAAAGCCGTCAAAGATCAAGCTCAAGTAATTGCAAATGATCGCGTATCGGTCGAATTTGGGCTAACGACGAAGGTTAAGCCCATTCGGATTGAGGATAAAGAGATAAATAGTTACAGAATAAGATAATCGGAATGGTCAAGGTCCGATGGGACAACTGCGGCCATGAGGAGCTAATATGGGAGTGAGAGCAGACCATACGTGCTAAATTTCCCGAACTGTTTGTCTAAACTTGTATAACAGTTTGTGTTTTATGTTGTACAGAACATGTTGTGTTGTAACAAAATTTTGTTGAAGAGTTTCCTGAGTCCTGTATACAAAATTCGGGATGAAATTTATTGTAAGGAGTAGGGAATTGTAACGCCCCAAATCTCGATTTTTGAGTGGACTTTGTAGGCTGAGCAATACGGTCTGGTACGCGGGCGTGTCCAAGGCCGTGTCCTGCTCTACTTGAGGCAACACGGCCTGGGACACGGGCATGTCCAAGGCTGTGTCATGCTCTGTGTACTACAGTGTGGCACAGGGAGGTCTCAAGTGTGGCACTGGGCGGTGTCGAGTATGAGACAGACCTGTGACACAGACGTGTCCAGGGCTGTGTCCTGCTGAGCTCGACGAAATGTACTCGACGAAATTCACTCAACGATCCTCGAGAATTAAGTCGTGTATGGCACACGACTTATGACACGGGCATGTCAAGGGCCATGTCCTTCTTTGTGTTTGGCCAGGTTTGTAAGGGTTGTTGAACACAGGCTGGACACTGGCGTGTTCGAAGCCGTGTATGGCACACGGCCTGTGACACGGGCGTGTCATAGGGCCGCGTCCTCATCTGGTAGAGTCGGTTTTTTGCAGCTTAAGGAACACGGCATGTGACATGGGCGTGTCACAAGCCGTGTTCGGCCCAGGAAAGCAATTTCAGGGAAATTCGTATCCGTTCACTTCCTTCAATTAGGATCCAACGGTCTGGAGCTATCCCTGTTATGTTAAGGCCAAGAGTTGAAGTATAAACTCTCATTTATCAAAGGCCTTTCTCTTTCTAAAGAGTTAGAGTGTGGGGAGAGCAAGTAAGGATGTGGAGGAGTGATCCATCTACCATTGGAGATTTAGAGCCCCGAATCGCGAGCCGAGTCCAAATTTGTGGTGGCAAGGCCATAGCGGTGCTTTTCATCCGGAAAAATTTCCATGGCTCCAAAGAGATCGTCAAAGGTAATGATCTTTCTTCCTTGGACATGTGAAGTCCTTGTTTTGGTATGTTCATAGATTTCCCCCACCAAAAGGTCGATTATGGAGGGATTTCCCTTGGGTTGATTCTTGATATCCCCAACAAGTCTTGCATATAGATCCAAAAATGTGTAGTACTAAATAGGCATGTTGTGTGAAGCCCATCTAGATAGGTTGGTCTTGATTGGTGATGTTTCATTTTGCGTACCGGAGAAGACTCTGGGTATAAACGTGTATGTTTTGGAGTCGATTGGTTGTGCCTGTGAAGGGTAGTAACAGGAAGTACTGGATTGGAATTTCAGAAAAATACCCTCGTGATTCTTGTGTTGTATGCTTTGTTTGGGATGAATTTGGGTGCAAAAAGAGAGCTTCGGCTGAACTCGCCAAGCGACCGCGAGGAACACTGGCATTAGCTCCCCTTTTTGATTGTGAAACCAGTCCTTGGTGGACAGTGTGGCTATTGAGAGCTCTGAGCTCTTAAAAGGCTTAGTTTCGAACAGGAATGGTGAAGCCGACCCGTGTCTGTCATTGGGCCATGAGTACTGTGGTATTCGGCGATTGTATGGCGAATTAAGCAATGGGTAATGGTGGAGCTGGAACTACATTATGTCGGCTTGACAAGAGAGCGTAAAAGCATTGGGGTTTCGTCGGTGGCATAATGAGAGTCTTAGTCCTACGGGCCATTAAGACTAAATGCTCATATCGTTGGGTTTCAGACCTTGAACGGTTGTGGGACCCTGGTTTTTTCGGTACACCAAGATTTTTCCCTGAGTACACGGAATGTCGGGCCACGTGGACGATGTCTGTGATATTTTGATTGTGCGTGAGTGCACATTGTGCTATATATCTGCTTGTGAAATGTTATGCCTGCAGGGAATGAATACCACAGCCCCGGGAAAGGGGTAGGCTCGTTATAAATTTGTCGGCAGAATGTTGATTATTGCCTTGTTGGACACAATTCTTGTGGGCTGTCCTTGTGTAGGTGCTCGAAAGCTGAGCGGGAAATAGCGGGCTGAAGCCCTTGCTGCTACTGCTGTTGCTGGCCCTCGAAGGCTGAGCAAATAATTTTGTTATGTTCACGTGTAGCCGGCCTGGGCGCCGATGTTTGTAATCCACACTTATAAAACTTAACTGTAAGGCCTTAAGGCCAAACTTTTGTGAATTTGGTGTACATTCCTTCGGGGTTATATATAAATGTAGTTGTTTATATATAGTGGACATTCGTGGCTATTGAGTTCAATCTTAACTGTAAATCTTCTGCTTGTATGCTCTGAGTTAGGCTATAGTGTGGGACCCCGGCCGGACCTTCTATTATAAGTTATTGAACGGATGGGGTCGTTACAAAATGTATGAGAGCTATTTTTCTTTTAGTTTTCTTTTTATTCACAATTAGCTTTTGTGTATTCTGTTTATTCCTATGTATTCCTATGAACAATCTTTTGAAAAATTGTCTTTTTATATTTCTTGAAGAAATTAGCCTTTGAATTTTAAATCCTATCCTTAATTGACTGCCGAAAACCTGGGAGTTGAACGACTAGAAAATGTCTTTAATTTGTTTCCTCAACTGTTCCAGTAAATAAGCCAAATAATTACTTTGTGAATACCATAATTAATGCTGTCATGAAATAGCTATATTCTAGAGAATATGGAGCATTAATCTCAGAGCATTATAGGCATATAATAATAAATTTTGAAAATATATCTGCTTTAGTCAATATGAAGCTGATAGAAAATAGTCGAACTGAATCTGTCTTAAAATAGTCGAACTCAACAGAATTTCATCAACCTGTGATCCAATATCATCGAACTGAATATAGTAGACAAGAGGTATAAAATCGTCGAACGGAGCTCCAACTTCGTCGAGTTGAGATATTATTTCATCGAGCTGAGTTTCTAGTATAAGCTGACAAATCGTCGATCTCAGCTAAACTTTCGTCGAGCTCAATTCAGATAAGAAACTCTGAGTTCGTCGATCTGAGATCGACGATCGTCGAGTTGAGTTCGGCAATCGTCAAATGCTTTTTCTGACTCTAAGAAAACTACTTTTCTCTGAAGGTCTTCTTTCTCAATGTCTTCTGAAGGTTGATCCCACCAAACTAAGTTTGTTAACCTAACCTAGACCTAAATACAGACTTATGACCCTAGACTATACAATGTGAGTCAACTGTGAATCCTAATAGTGAACCTAACACAAATCCACCCTAAACAAGGTGGGGTTCCAACACCCTAGCTTTCTGGTCGAGCAGATTAGCTGTTATAGTCTGCTGGGCAACTGCAAGCTTAAGAGATGAAATCTCTTTAGCTTGCTTCTTTGACAACTTCTTGACCTTCTTGAAGGCATTCAAAAGTTCCCCATACTTGTCAATCAGTTGATTGATATCTCCTTCAGATCCATAATCTTCTTCACCACTGGGGGAAGAGGCTTTTGAGCAAGGACTGGTCTCATACTCAAACAGTGAAGCAGAATTATGTAATGAAAGTACCTTGCTTTGGCAAGGCTGATCCTGGTTTCCCTCTTAATCTTTCATTGCCATCAGCCCTCTATAGTTGTAGGCATCTTCATCCTCCTATGAGTCACGGTCTGATAGTGTCAGAGGGGCTCTGATTCCAATCCTCACTTGAGGATTGACTTCTCCTGCTGCAATAGCTTTATCTTTAGCAGCATCAACTAGCCCAATGTAGGCTTCCTCTTCTTCAGACTCAGAAGATGATGAGTCTGTCCAACTCTTTTCCTTCTTAGCAATGAAGGACTTCTCCTTATTCCCTTTGTATTGATGCTGCTTCTTTTCCTCAGCCGCCTTTCGCTTCTCTGGGTACTTAGCTATCATATGCCCAGGCTTGCTACAATAGTAGCAAACAACTTTAGAAGAGTTATGTTTATTAGGTTTTGAACCAAACCTGTCATTCTTGGACTGATTCTTCCTGTGATGAGTGGAATTGGAAGGCCTCTTCTTCCAATTCTTCTACTTCATCAGCCTCTGGCGTTTTCTAGAGAAGGCAGCAAAGTCTTCATCAAACATGACGCTATCTGATGCCTCTGAGTCTGAGCTATCTAACTCAGCTTGTCTTATTGGTGGAGAAGGAATCCTCTCCTTGCCCTTCCTTGTGCTTTTTTCTCTGAAGCACAAAGATTTTTCCTTGACTAGGGATTTGTTGGTGACCTCCTCCTCCTTCCTGGAACCTGGCTACATCTCATAGGAGAGCAGCTTTTCAAACAATATTTAGGAGAGCAAGCTTAGCCACCTCTCTTATGGAACGGATCTTAGTATCCTAGTCTCTAGTGCGATACCTGAGGAACTTGTCATTAATTTAATTATTATTGAAGACCCTTCCATAGGAATTCAACTCATTTATGATCCTGAAGAATCTTTCATAACAAGTAGTTATGTTCTCCATTAGGTTTTGCCTGAAAGAATCATACTCTTGGTTGAGCAGAGACTACTTATCATCCCTTAGCTCTTTAGTACCCTTCATGTAAACCACAAGGGTGTCCCACATCTCCTTGGACGTCTGGCAGTGAACCAAGTTCAAAAAATTTCAGTCATCAACTACACTGGCAATGATGTTCTGTGCTCACTTATCCAAGCAAGCTAAGATGACTTCATCTTTCGTCATTTCAGAGTATGTCTTTGGTTTCTGGATGTTGGAATCCAGAGTAAAGACCATCATAGGAATGGCATGTCCCTCCCTGAATGTTCCAAAGATCCTTGGATCATAGGCATTCATAAATAGCCTCACCCACTTTTTCCATATTCTAAAATACTCCTTCCTGCAGATGGGGAGTTTAATGGAACTCAGCTCTCTCTGGCTCTCTCCAGAGCCCATGATCACTTAACCGCAGCTACCTTTAAGGATCACTCAGATTTTTAAATCCCTTTTGAGCAACCTCCCTATGATACAAATTGAAAGATCTTATTTTCAAGGTAGCTAGAAACAAAGAGGGGGGGTGAATAGGTTAGTCTAGGTCTTTTGAGTTTCATGTTACTATCTTATTTTTTCTTTATAGATTTCAGCTTAGGGTGATCTAGAGTTTGTCCTTAACACCTATAATTAAGAAAAAGAAAAACAAACACGCAAAAAGCACACAAATATTTTATAGTGGTTATCCAAAATTATTGGTACATCTACTCTCCTCCCACCTTGCTAACTTCTTGTTAGTTAAGGCACTTCTCCAAAATAAAGATCCAAGGAGCTTACACCTCAGATCCATCAGGATCTCTCAGTCTCCTCCCAAACTTACACCTCAGCCACAAGGGCCTACGCTCAGTGATACAAATATCACCTATGTCAAATAATTAAGCCCTACCACTCAAGATATGGAGGATATCGCTACCACAAATATGCACCAAGAATCTGCCTCAGGCATACGTGCCCTACTTCTCATTGAGTAAAACTCACCTACCTCAGATCCCAGCAGGATCCTACACTGAGAGAGGAACCCTCTCCAACAGCTCAGGAAAATTTTCCCTACCTCAAGCCCAAGGCCCCACAACTCAAATCTAGAAGGATCCAACAATAAGAGATAAATTAATTAACTTTGACACAAAGAAATTTCCGTGTCATCAACTAGAGCTGAGAAATTTGTCCTCTAACTCTCCTCACAGCAGAGTAAAACTTTGCTGGGAAATCCCAAATGCTTACTCCTTAACTTGCGATAGAAGACTAAAGATCTGTTGATTTAGAGTCTTCAAGCAGCTAACTGAACAATCCAAAGGCTGAAGGTTCTTCTTTCTTCAGAACTATTTCTGATCCTGCTGTAGCAGATGGAGACTACATAACTATTTGAACTTTTCTTGCTTGAGAGCTTCAAGCTAATTACATGCACCAATGGCGAGGAAGGTGAAGTCAGCTGCTATCCTTTTTGAATTAAGTAAGCCCTAAAAAGGTTGTTCTTGTCTTGTCCCCAGCTGAGAGCGCTAAGTTGTCAACCTAAATCACCTAGAGGGGGGTGAATAGGTGAATTTTGTGTCAAATGCGGAATAAAAAATATAGCACAGCACAGATCCGTAATCAAGCAATCACACAGATGACAAGAGATTTATAGTGGTTCCCCATTTTGGGTACGTCCACTTTTCTCACCGATCTAGCAAATCACTAGACTCGGCTACTCCACTATCTCGGATTGAAAAAACAATCCTACACCTCGGAACCACGTTCCTACAAAAACTTGATCCCAAACGGATCTACACTCGGAAGATAAAACTTCCTACCACTCGGAGAAAGATCTCCTACAAAGAAATTTGTTTAAATAAAATTTACAACAAGAATATCACAGATCTGGATCTTTGACGTAATCTTCTTCTTGAGAGCTTTTCAGTTTGAACAGAAACAGTTGAAGAAAACATAACTGAGATCCACGATTCTGAGATCTGGAATCACCACAATCAAGAAAGTAAATCAGAGACGACGAAGCACAGAGAGATCGGATGATTCTTCTTGAGTCTGGATCGCTAGAGAAACAGAGATCGATAGCAGCGGCGTGAGAACGACGATCCAGAGCTTCTCCCGAAAACAGTAATGGCGGCGGACAGAAAGTTTAGGGTTTTGGGGATTTTCTATTTCTTAAAAGATAATCTCTGTAAACGTGTATTTAGTCAAATCTGAAAGGATCTATTTATAGGATATCTCCAACGGTCATAATCGTAATTAAGATTGACACGTGGACCAATCAGAAAAAGGTTAATTTCAAATGTTCGTCAATTCTGGACTTAACAATTTCTGGAATTCTGAGCCAACATTCTCGGGTTAGATAAGATACTCGAGTATAAAGGTTTGCTACTCGTGTAGATAAGAGAAATATATACTCGAGTAAAAGAACTGACTACTCGAGTGCCTTGGAAGAACTACTCGAGTTACTCTAGACAGATTACTCGAGTAAGTAGAAACATCTACTCGAGTACTAATCCAAACTACTCGAGTATAAGAAAAATCTACTCGAGTGCTAAGCCAGTCTACTCGAGTATAAGAAGGATCTACTCGAGTGCTAAGCCACTTACCCGAGTATATGAGCGAAGTTTCAAGTATGTGGACTTAGAAATATTTAGACTGAACAGCTAACCCTACTCGAGTATAACTAAGAGACTACTCGAGTATGACTAAGGCTCTACTCGAGTACACAAACACCTACTCGAGTAAGGAAAAGAGGTACTCGAGTATATGAATAGATTTACTCGAGTATATGGACTTAGAAACTTTCTGAGATGAGAAGTCCAGATCAACTCGAGTATGATCAGAACACTTACTCGAGTAACTTGAGAACTACTCGAGTATGTAATCCAATCTACTTGAGTACTAAGTCACTTACTCGAGTATATAGAAGATACTACTCGAGTATGTGGACTTAGAAAAAAAAATTTCTTCTGAGATAGTCTTCAATACTCCAGAGTCCAGTAGTCCAAGTGCATGGAAACAAAGAGTATCCCAATAGAGATGTTATACATGAGTCAACACCTTGGATCACACAATGAGGAATTACATTGTATGGTCCTGTGTTTGATGACCCACTATAGACTGACATTGGTTTACATTTGGCAATAGAGTCCTGCATGCACAACTTAAACACAACATCAAATAAAATTAATTCATCTTAGTTTCAGGTCTGACTTCCCACAAATCTGGGGTATTGTGAAGACAATTCCCAACAATCTCCTCCTATTTGTAGAAGTCAGCACCCTTTGCACTAAGATGAATTTCTAGAAAAGAAATGATCATTTATAACAACAAGTAATAGAAAATGACTAAAACAGAGAATAATAACAAATAAGGGAACCATAATCAAAATTAGATATATTAAATAGAAAGATTTCCAGTTCCACAAAACACTTTCAGGGGTAGTTCTCTCTGTGAAGTTTAGCTTTCTTCAGCTCCTGCCTTTCCAAATAACTGAAGGGTTTAGGAAAATAAGTCCTTGGCCTTGGAGGAGCTGCTGGATTGTTGAATCCCCATTGCCTGTCATGTAATCTGATCTTGATTTGAGATGCATCATAGGATTTCCATTCTGAGTAGCTGTTGAATTTGTCTTTGTTTTCCCCAAAATCAGTTACCAGCTTTAGAGTGTCAAAGATTAAAGATTTGGAGGTTGGACTCTAAACATCTGAATGTACTGACTCTGATCTGCCCTTTGAAGATTGAGCTTGCTCTCTCTTAGGTGCAGAACGGCTAGCAGAAGCGCCGTCACCATATTTTCTTTTCTTGCTGGGGCCACCTTGATCAGCAGGTCTTCTAGAGGTGGAAGTGCCTCGATCAAAGTGCCCCTAAGAGCTGGCAGGGACATCCTCTTTCCACACATCAGAATATGAAAGAGGAGGCTCAGACATCTCTCCAGCAGGTCTGGGAGAGAAGGCTGGCACTGCCTCTGGAATGTTAACATGAACCTGGGCATCAGATGGAGGATGTTCCTCAAGAGGATCTAAGCTTTTAGGAATGATGGAGGGGTCGAGCTGGAATTCTGGAAAATTCTGATTATGTACCGAAATTGCAGTGTCATAAATGTAGAATTTGATAGACTGTAGCTGTGCTATAATATCTGCTTTCATGGTGTTAACAAATCCATCCAGGGTCTCTTTAGACTTGGTCGAGATTTCAGCAGAAATTTTCTCAACTTGTTCTTTCACGATTTTCTCCCCCTTGCTGATTTCTACAGATAGCTTTTCAATAGCTTCATCTCTGAATGTGCCTACTTCTTCACAAACTTTCATCACATTGGCTTCTGCTCTTTAGTCTAGCAGAATCTGGTTATGGGCAACTATTTCAGATTGATTTCTGACTTCACCCAAGCTGGTGATGGTGTGATCTATCGCATTTCCACCTATTTTGAAGAGTTGTTTAAGTTCATCAGTGTTGGCTTGAATTTCTGCAAAGCCTCTGCTCATCTCAGTTTCAAGACCAGAGACCTTGTTGTTAACTGATTTCAGAGACTCATCAAAGTAATGTCTCTGTTCTTGGAGCATCTTCTCAATCTTACTGATGATGTCTAAGGAGCTGAGAGAAGCAGAAGATGGAGCACTAGCAGAAGTCGAGACCTGAGGGAGCTGATAGACAGAGGGAGTCCAAGGAGGGATTTCTTTCACAACCACTGAGCTAGCAGTTCTCTTGGTGTGAGTGATTTCTACTGAATCCAGGGGATCTGTG
This sequence comes from Platanthera zijinensis, assembly GCA_039513925.1. Classification (NCBI taxonomy): domain Eukaryota; kingdom Viridiplantae; phylum Streptophyta; class Magnoliopsida; order Asparagales; family Orchidaceae; genus Platanthera; species Platanthera zijinensis. The sequence continues at coordinate 169,493,838 of CM077081.1, read as the reverse complement.
AAGGAGTGGAGAGTGAAGGCTAATGTCCTTAGAGGAGGCTCAATAGGTTCTGGGGATAACTCCTCTTCATCGGACAGGATGATACTATCATGATGTTCTACTTCTACAATGGGAGACTGAGCTGAGGATGGAGAGGTTTCCTTGAGAGGGATCTGTTCATCTTGAACCTGAACCTCAGGAGTACCAACAACTGGGTCTACTGGAGGTAGGGGACTGTCTGACCTTAGTTCTTCAATGAGTTTATCAATCTCTGCAGCTATGGACAGAAGGTCTTGTTGAACTTGATTCTCTTGGGAAACTTGATTATCTGCTAGAGGTTGTACATCTATTGGAATATCTTCTGGAGGAGGAGGAGGAGAGAGATCTCTGACTGTCTGGGAGGGAAGTTCTGTCAACAAAATATGAGAGCTAGATGAGGCAGGCTCCCCCTCAACTACTGCACCTAGGGTGTCAGTAGCTTGATGTAGAGGAGGAGATGGAGTCCTGTCATCAGCAACATGCTGTGGGCTGGGGACATCTTCATCTATAATGACTTTGGAGGCTTGGGCAGTGTTCTTGAGTTGGATTTCATATCTTTGGATGGAAGAGATGGATACCTTTTTCATGTGATGGAGGGGAGTTCCTTTGGAGAAATCAAACACTGTAGGATTAATCTCATGGAGGAGGAGGGAGATAATCTTGGCATAGCTTAGTTTGTTCACAGTTTCTTTGATCTTATCCAGTATCATCATTCCAAATTGGAATTTCTTCCGGCATACTATGGCTTGCATAACATCAAAAAATTTTTGGGAGATTTCTCTGAGGGAATAGGTTTTGCAGAGAAGAACATTGGTAATGACATCCACAAGAAACTTCCCCTCTAAGTTGAAATCTGCACGTCGGAACGAATATCCTTCATACGGGTTTATTCCATAGAAGAAACTGGTTCTCTCGGAATCTTCAGAAGTCAGATCGTCTTCCTCATCCACCACTGGCAGTTTTAACAGGGTAGCTAATGAAGATTTGTCCAGACGGATCTTTATCCCACTGACCTTGGTTTTGAGAACTGTACCATTTCGCTTGATCTTTAGATTCTTGTAGAACTCTTCCACTGCAGAAAATAGGATCTTACACGGTGTCTGTAGTAGGAACGACAGCCAGGCTATGTCAAGGAGAATGAGAAGGTTTCAGAAGTCATCAAAGAGTTCGGCGATGGAATCTATAACCAATTCGGACCCGATTCCAATCATGGATGTAGGAGCCATCGAGTTCTGGAGTAACGGATTCTGGAGAAGACAACGCTCTGCGGTTCTGGAAGACGAAGCGCCGGCGAGTACTCGAGAAAGGTTTCGTGGAAATGGATTACGGGATCATTCTATTTATATACATAACCCTAATTAGGTTTAAGATTGGGTTTTAAAATAAAACATACCTTATGGGGTGTGGCAAAAATCGAGGTGTGCGAAAAGAGAAAAATGATATTTTCAAAGTTCTGGAATTTCCAGGTACTCGAGTATATATCGGCATACACGAGTAATCTGTTGTAACCTACACGAGTAAGTCAAAGACCAAGTAGATCATGAAGTACTCGAGTGAGTTACTAAGTACTCTAGTATGAAGAATATGTACTCGAGTGAGTTTTTACCTACACGAGTACATACTTTGAGTTACTCGAGTATATTGTAATGTACTCGAGTGTAGTCGTGTAACTACTCGTGATTGTTTCCAAGTACTCGAGTATGTGAGTACACTTACTCGAGTAAGTCACTTTGACAAAATATTTTTCTCGATGCACTGATCTTTATCTCCACCAACTTTTAACTCTGAGACTTTGTTGGAGACCACTAATCTTCTTTGTTGAGCATCCCAAGTTCAGTTTTGAAGAATGAGAACATGGTCTCATCTAGCGGCTTCGTGAATATATCTGCAACTTGTCTATATGTGGAGATGTATTGTAGATCTATGTCTCCATTCTCCACATGCTCCCGGATGAAGTGATAGCAAAGCTCTATGTGCTTTGTCCGGCTATGGGAGACTGGTTTGTTGGCGATTGCTATTGCACTGGAAGAGTCGCAAAGCAGAGGGATGTTCTGGAATTTCATGTTATAGTCTTCAAATTGATTCTTGATCCATAGAAGATGTGCACAACAGCTGCCTGCAGAGATGTACTCTGATTCAGCAGTTGAAATTGCCACACAGTTCTGCTTCTTACTGCTCCAGGAAATAAGTCTCCTTCCCAGGAATTGGAAAGTCCCAGAAGTGCTTTTCCTATCGTCTTTACTTCCTGCAAAATCTGCATCTGAAAATCCAATTAGTTCACTATCATTACTTCTTGGGTACCATAAGACAAGATTTGGTGTACCTTTGAGGTATCTCAAGATTCGCTTTGCAGCAATGTAGTGAGATTCCTTAGAGTTCACCTAAAATCTAGCATATACACATGTTAAAAACATTATGTCTGGTCTACTTGCGGTAAGGTAGAGCAAGGACCCAATTATGCTTCTGTACTTGGTTTCATCAAAAGGTTTCCCTTTCTCATCCTTGTCCAGAGACATAGCTGAGGCCATTAGAGTCCTCATAGAGGTTGCGTTCTCCATTCCGAATTTCTTAAGTAGCTCTTTGGTGAATTTAGTCTGTGAGATGAAAATTTCATCCTCAGATTGTTTCACCTGAAGCCCTAAGAAATACTTCAGCTCTCCCATACTGCTCATTTCAAACTTCCCTTGCATAAGTTTAGAAAACTTCTTGCAGAGGTTGTCTTCCGTAGAGCCAAAAATAATGTCGTCAACATATATTTGTACCAGCAAAATCTTGCCTTTTATTTCCCTAAGAAATAATGTCTTGTCTATCTTTCCTCTTGTGAACTTGCTCTCAAGAAGGAAGCTAGACAACATCTCATACCAAGCTCGGAGAGCTTGTTTAAGACCATATAATGCTTTTTGCAGTAAGTAAACATGATTGGGAAAGTTTGAATCAACAAAACCTGGCGGTTGCTCTATATACACTTCTTCCTTAATGTTACCATTTAAGAAGGCAGACTTTACATCCATCTGATAGACGGTAAAGCCCTTAAGTGCAGTGTAGGCAAGAAATAACCTGATCGCCTCCAATCTTGCCACTGGAGCATATGTTTGGTCAAAGTCGATTCCTTCTTCTTGACGATAGCCCTTGGCGAAAAGTCTTGCTTTATTCTTTATAATTGTTCCATCTTCGTCCATCTTATTCCGGTAGACCCATTTTGTCCCGATGACATTCTTACTCTTGGGTCTAGGAACAAGTGTCCAAACTTTGCAACGTTTGAACTAATTCAACTCTTCCTCCATGGCTAGTATCCAGGATGCATCTGAGTTTGCTTCCTCGAACTTCTTAGGTTCAACCTGTGATAGAAAGCTCAAGAATAAATTCTCGTTAGTTGTACCTCTCTGGGTTCTGACACCATCCTGAGGATCTCCTATGATTTGATCTAAGGGATGATCCTTCAAGTGTCTGAACTCTAGAGTCCTTACATCTGGGATCTCTTCAGCCACTGGTGTTGCATCTTCAGCTGGGATGTGTTCTTCATCTTGATCATCTACCTCTCCAATAGGGGTTGTAGAGGTGATCTTGATGAACGTCTCATCTTTATCTTGAGTAGGCTCATCCAAGCTAAGTTCCTTCATCTTGGTACCTGCATCTTCAATGAGCACACTAGAAGAGTTGCTTTGCAGCAAACTCGTCTCATCAAATACAATGTGTATCGACTCTTCTACCACCAGTGTTTTTCTATTAAATACACTATAGGCCTTACTATGGCTACTATATCCTACAAAAATACCTTCATAGCTTTTCTCGCTAAACTTGGTAGTACGATACTTGCCGTTGTTAAGTACGAAGCACTTACAGTCAAAGATTCTAAAATATGAAATGGTTGGTTTCCTGCCTTTTAGAAGTTCGTAAGGAGTCTTATCATGGTTCTTGTTGATGAGAGCTTGATTTTGAACGTGACAAGCGGTGTTGACGGCTTCAGCCCAGAAATACTCTGGAAGTGAGGCATCACTCAACATAGTCCGGCAAGCCTCTGTGAGTGTTCTGTTCCTTCTCTCAGCTACTCCATTTTGTTGTGGAGTGCGAGGAGAGGAAAACTCATGAAAGATACCTTGACTTTCGCAGAATTCTGTCATGACTCCAGACTTGAATTCCGTTCCATTGTCACTTCTGATTTTGACTAAGGAACAGTTGTATTCATTCTGGATTTGCTTAACAAAACTAGTGAAAGTATTGAAGGTGTCTGACTTGTGTTTCAGAAAGAACACCCACGCAAAGAGCGAGTAATCATCCACAATAACCAATGTATATTCCTTACCTCCCAAACTTCTAACTTGCAGTGGAACGAACAAGTCTATATGGAGAAGTTGTAAGCTTCTATTGGAATCTTTGCCTATTATGCTTTTAAATGAACTCCTTGTTTGCTTGCCTTTGATACAGGCGTGACAAAGACTGTCCGTAACGCACTTGACATTAGGGGCATCACGTACTAAGTTTTGGGAGAATAGTTTATTAATAGTTTTGAAATTAATATGTGCTAGTCTCTTGTGCCATTGGTCAGCAAGAGATGCACTACTTTTTGCTAAAAGACACACTGGTGTAGACGAGTCTATACAAATGAAGTTTAAAAAGAAAATATTTCTGCTTCAAGTGCCTGATAAAACAGTTTCCATGTTCTCAACCGATTTTATCAAACACTTGTCAGCATGAAATTCAACCACGGATCCTTTGTCGCATAGTTGGCTTATGCTGATGAGATTGTGTTCCAATCCTTCAACATAAGCTACATTCGAAAAGGATACGCTTGATGCGTGAAAATACGGCAAGCGCACCGGTCGCACAAGTAATAAAGTTTTAGGGAGTAAATCCCCAAGTGTCGGTCTCTTGAGGAATGCAATTGGCGTGGAACGACGGACAATCCAAAGTTATTGCTAATGGAGTTTGTAAAATGAAAGAAGAAACAAAAGGGGCTTTTAGATTTGTGTTCTTACAAACAAAGAACTTAAAGCTAACTATGCGGGTCGCATTCACCGCTTCGCAAGGCGAGATGGGTGTATCGGCCGCTATACCGTACTTTGGTAGGGCATGTGGACGGTGAGCCAGTGGGTGAGGTGTTTAATGTTGAGTGCAATCACATGAAACGACGGAAGTGAGATGGGGCAAGGCGCATCACAACACAAATCCCACAAACAAGTTTAAACAACAAAAATCCAATTACAAATAATTAGGAATTCGAAGTTTATAACAAGCTTGAGTCATTCATACACTACAAGAAGGGTAGAGGAAGAGTAAACCAAAAGAGTGAAGATCCACCGCGGTTGTTGGCCGGAGGTGCGGGTTGTCAATCCGCTTCTACGTGCAGTCCGAGGAGGCTTCCGGTACCGTCGAGCTGTCACCTCGAGGGCCTTTGAGTCCATTCTCTAGGTCGTCTTCATCATCTTCTTCTTCGGTAGAAAGCTCGTAGAAGAGGTCATTTATGGCCGGAGGGGTCACCAGAGGATGCGGAATGCTTTAGATGTGCCAAAAATCACCTCCCGATGGTAGGGATGAAGGTGGAGGTGGATGGAGCATCTGGAATGCGGAAGGGCGAAGTGGCGGCTGAGTTCGATCCCGGTCCCTTTCCCTAATTCGCGAAACAGGCGTATATATAGAAACAGGAATAAATAGCGCGCACGACCACCGGCGCACGACTAGTGGTCGTACGCGAACAATGTCAGCGCCCATGCGACAACAACCTGTAGAACCTGCATAAGGAAATTTAAGTATGCGCAAGATCAGCAGCGCACAATCAGTGATCGGGCGCGGCAAGGGTGGTGATCGTGCGATATGGGACAGAAAAATGGAAAAAGATAGCATGACTGCGCACGACCGGCAGTGCACGAACAGTGATCGTGCGCGGTATAGCTGATGATCGTGCGATATGGCAGGACAGGATAATAAAACGAGAGCTCAGACTGTGCACGACCAGTGGTCGTGCGCCAAAGAGGTCGATGGTTGTGCATGGGTAAAAACGCACGACCATTGACTCCTTTGCTACAAAACGTGAAAGCCCTATCCCGGACGCCCACACGATCCCAGAACCTGCAGGAAAACTGGACGGGATGTCGACATGGCAGTCACAGATAGAAATAAAAATGCATCACACGATGAGAATAAATACACGCATAGAAATAGGCTAAAAGAGTGCACACGACGTGGAATGTCGTAGCGAACCAAAAGGAGTGTTAATGGCGCTAAATGGTGGTGCCAATACATGCAAATGAGCCTAGATGAGTCCAGAATTCGGTATGAAATAGGGACTCATCACACCCCCAGACTAAACTGTCTGCGCGTCTCGAGCAAACACAATCTAAACAGGCCGGGAAAATAATCTAGCTGACATAGAGATTGAAATACGGGGTACCATGCGAAGTCGCATGCTCGCATGTATAAAAAATACAATAGAAGAAATTCCTAATTATGCAAAATAGTTTATATTTTTGACAATGCGTAAAAGCATTTTATTACTACTCAAAAATAGAATCACGGTGAATCAACTGGTCACGCACAGGAAGAAAGTAGGCTGGCCACTAAGGTGAGCTTTGCCAAAGATCGGGGCTCAGGATCACCTCCAAAGGAATCCACCAATGACGGGGACCATACGCTTGCCCGCTCACACTCTCTCCACGGCACTAGTTAAACTCAAGCGCAAATCCGTAGGACTTAAGGTAATTACTAGGCTTGGGTTACGGTGAGGTAAACAATGATAAAAAGAATGGCTTTGCACCTAACCCAAGTGAGCTAGCCAAAAAGAATCCCTCAAAAACCCCACAATATAAACGAGTACACCACACCCCCAGACTTAATTTTTAAACCATGGGTGTGTGCACTGCCTACTCCAAATCCAAGTCATCTCAAATAAATATTTCAATTAGACTTTTACATTTCACTTTTCTTTTTCACATATATATATTTTTTTCTTTTCAAAACATTTTCTTTATTTTCACAATCTCAGCAGAAATAGGGCTTGGAGCACATCCACATATTCACAAATAATAACACCACTTCACATCCCAACATGAAGAGAGAAACTCTAAGCTCGACTTGGGTGTGCAGCTAGGATAGGCTATAAAGCTTTGGTGAAGTAATGGTGGAGATGAATCAAAAAAGGGTAGGCACAACGGGGCTAGCGAGGGTATGACGTTTGGAACGGTACAAAGCTCAACCGGGCCAAAATGATGGCCTACATCACGCTCACGCTAGACTAACCATGCACCAATGCTTCGAGAGTAGCTTGGGGCAAGTTCTTAGCCACCGAGAAAGATAATCCTTCCTCCCGACTCGAGCAAAACTAGTCTAGTGGCGGCTACACACATTCCTAAACTACCATTTGATTCACACCGAATTCACAATTTTTTAGTAGAATAAAAAGAATTTACGCAAATAGAAAATTACAAAACTATAAGCATAAAGAAAAATTAAATCTACACGAATTTCTACATAAGACGAGAGCAGTTGACTAGAAACACAGCAAGGTCAACATTTTACTCTGTCTCCCAATCCTAAACCAGCACCAAAATTTTCCCAAATCTAACAAAGACACGGTGTTTGACTCGCAACACGCAAAAGCTAAGCGCGCGCTCAAGTGGGTGCAGTGGTGTGTGACAGGATTCTACAATAATGAACATAAAATAAACCACTGGCATGCTAACAGTGTGCTCGTGGTGTGCATAAGCGGCTCTCCCCCCCAGACTTGAATGAAAACACAAGCATAAATGCTAATGGAAATCTAAAATAAAAAGTAAGCTGAGGAGAGAGGGTACCCATGCTCCAAAGAATGAGCATACCAGAAGGCGGGGGTTGCTGCATCGCACAAAAGAATGTTGAACCTGCAAATTAGGTAGAGCCGCAGAAAAGACAAATAACTGAGAATATAATATAAAAGCAAAAATAAAAAGCACAAAAAGAAGGGACCAAAAAGAGGTCCAAGCTTGGGTTGTCTCCCGAATAGCCCTTTTGTTTACCGTCCTTAAGGTGGACCAAATACCTGTATTAGCAGTTTATAAAATGTTCTTGCAGTAATGGAGATAAATAACGAAAAAAAAAATAAAAAGGACAGGCAAGAGATACAGATTCTGAAGACACAAATGCAGAGGTAGCTGTGGGGTGGAGGAATTGCTCTCATTCCTCGTCGCTACTATTGATCTCAACGGGTGGCGGGCGGGGAGCGGGAGCTCGGGAGAACGACGCACGAACAGTAAATCGGGAGAGAAAGATTAGGGCGCACGCTCAGCATAGCCCGAGGGGTCTTTATATAAAAACTGGGCCGACCGCACGCCCAGTGATCGTGCGAAAATAAATAGCGCGCACGATCAGTGATCGTGCGCGATACATCAAAATTACAGGCAACCAATTTTTATACCAAGATCGCTCGGATAACGCTGCGGGTGCGCCAGGAAGATAAGGAAATGAGGCGGCGCTACCACAAACATTTTGAGACTAAAGGAGCAAGAAAATATAAGATGAGATGAGAAAAGTAGAAGCAAATTGCAAAAAAATTCTACAAGAAAAGAAAAGAACAAGCTTCCTAGATAACTATTGGGTTTTTTGTCTCCCAACTGGACTTATTCAAATTCTCTACATTGCTTAGCTGATTGGCTTATGAAAATAGAAATGCCCAGGCAATTGTTCATGCTCACATTTTGGTAGTGGGTACCGGTATGGAGACAGAACAAACGCCCCACTACCTGTATAAGTATACCTGTCATGAATGTCAGACATGGGCAAGACATAACCTGTGAAGTTCGTCATTTCCAACTCCACCTGCATATGGTCACTAGTAGTCGCAGGCCGCATTACAGGCCCTTGTACTGATCGAACCAGTTCCACAATGGGGTCCTGCAGGGATGTGGAAACAAGAACGGGGACAAGAAATAAATTAGAAGAATAACATAAAGGATTCTCAATCTTGGAGATGATTCCGAAATCATCCCCCATTGATGGGATTGTAGAAGACTGAATGTCACTGTCCAAGATGATACAAGAAGTTCCTAGCGCAGCCTCCACCTCGTCCGTGCATTGAACATCCTCACATGGGGTGGAGGTAGCAACCTCGCCCGCGGAATTGTCCTCCATAACGGGATCTAACAGAAAGCTGGAAATGCTAGTTTCCACCTGCAAATCATCCTCAACAGAAACATCAGAAAAAAACAGAATATTATGCAAAGAGGAAGGTGAAGGTACAGAACTCGACGGGTAGTCCAGAACTGTCTCTTCTCAACCAGACTCAGTGCGAGGTAATGAATGTTCATCAGAAGTATAGATATCCATGCAGGAATGGGGATCCATACAAACATCGGTGCATGTACCAGAAATGCTTTCTCTGAAACGAGAAGATAGCAGCGGTGCATCTACCGAGGCTGAAGGAGTGCTGCCTAAGGTTGAAGGGGGAATAATCTGAAAATCTGGCTCATCATCCACTCCCAATTCAGCTAGATAAGTTGTGCAATCCTTCAATGCATGATCCCACCTTCGACAAAAAATGCACTGCTTGGCCGACTTTAGCGGTGCAGCGACAGCTGAAGCCGAAAAGAAGTAGTGCGGAAGTGGCTCTGCTGGTCGGTGGATAACAGGATTATATCTACGGAATGTAGAGTCGTGAATTTCTTGGGTACTATACTTCTGAGGACATCTATCGCTAGCATGAGAAATGTCTCCACAATGGTAGCAACGAATATTGAAATTGGCCCACATTGTAGAAATATCAAAAATAGAGGGTAAAACTACTTTGCATAAATTCTTCGAGTAAAGCTAACAACTCCAACAATGAAATAACAATATAGGGGGAAAAGGGATATGAATAAAACAAAACAAAACAACTCTAATAACAAAATTTTCAGAATCATGGGTCGTTCAACAGTTGCATTCCCCGACAACGGCGCCAAAAACTTGATGCGTGAAAATACGGCAAGCGCACCAGTCACACAAGTAATAAAGTTTTAGGGAGTATATCCCCAAGTGTCGGTCTCTTGGGGAATTCAATTGGCATGGAACGACGGACAATCCGAAGTTATTGCTAATGGAGTTTATAAAATTAAAGAAGAAACAAAAGGGGCTTTGAGCTTTGTGTTCTTACAAACAAAGAACTTAAAGCTAACTTTGCGGGTCGCATTCACCGCTTCGCAAGGCGAGATGGGTGTATCGGCCGCTATGCCGTACTTTGGTAGGGCGAGTGGACGGTGAGCCAGTGGGTGAGGTGTTTAGTGTGGAGTGCAATCACATGAAATGATGGAAGTGAGATGGGGCAAGGCGCATCACAACACAAATCCCACAAATAAGTTTAAACAACAAAAATCCAATTACAAATAACTAGGAATTCGAAGTTTATAACAAGCTTGAATCATTCATACACTACAAGAAGGGTAGAGGAAGAGTAAACCAAAAGAGTAAAGATCCACCGCGGTTGTTGGCCGGAGGTGCGGTTGTCAATCCGCTTCCACGCGCAGTCCGAGAAGGCTTACGGTACCGTCGAGCTGTCGCCTCGAGGGCCTTTGAGTCCGTTCTCTAGGTCATCTTCATCATCTTCTTCTTCTTTAGAAAGCTCAGAGAAGAGGTCATTAATGGCCGGAGGGGTCACCGGAGGATGTGGAATGCTTTAGATGTGCCGGAAATCACCTCCCGATGGTAGGGATGAAGGTGGAGGTGGATGGAGCATCTGGAATGCGGAATGGTGAAGTGGCGGCTGAGATCGATCTCGGTCCCTTTCCCTAATTCTCGGAACAGGCGTATATATAGAAACAGGAATAAATAGCGCGCACGACCACCGGCGCACGACCAGTGGTCGTGCGCGAACAATGTCAGCGCCCGTGCGGCAACAACCTGTAGAACCTGCATCAGGAAATTTAAGTATGCGCACGATCAGCAGTGCACGATCAGTGATCGTGCGCGGCAAGGGTGGTGATCGTGCGATATGGGACAGAAAAATGGAAAAAGATAGCATGACTGTGCATAACCGGCAGCGCACGAATAGTGATCGTGCGCGGCATAGCTGATGATCGTGCGATATGGCGGGACAGGACAATAAAACGAGAGCTCAGATTGTGCACGACCAGTGGTCGTGCGCCAAAGAGGTCGATGGTCGTGCGTGGGTAAAAACGCACAAACATTGACTCCTTTGCTACAAAAAGTGAAAGCCCTATCCCGAACGCCCACATGATCCCAAAACCTGCAGGAAAACTGGACGGGATGTCGACATGGCAGTCACAAATTGAAATAAAAATGCATCACACGATGAGAATAAATACACGCACAGAAATAGGCTAAAAGAGTGCACACGATGTGGAATGTCGTAGCGAACCAAAAGGAGTGCTAATGGCGCTAAATGGTGGTGCCAATACATGCAAATTAGCCTAGATGAGTCCGGAATTCGGTATGAAATAGGGACTCATCAACGCTACCGTTAGTAATCATACCGTAGCCTTTAGTTATTCCTCGATCTGCACCTCCAAAGATGACCTTTGGTCCGTTGCAGACTGAGGTGAAATTCTGGAGTAGGCTTCTTGTCCCGGTCATATGCCGAGAGCATCCACTGTCTAAGTACCAGATTGGCATTTTGGTGGTCTTTGGAGATACCTGCAATTACAATCACTTAGCCTTAGGAACCCAAACAAGTTTGGGTCCTTGGTCTCGAGTTAGAATACTCCCCCTACGAGCATTAGCCTCATGAGTGGTCATTCTCACGTTGCTAACTTGATGGGTTGTAACATTTCTAGGATTGAACCAACAATCGATGCCAAAATGACCAATTTTGCCACAGCACCAACAGTCGAACCTGTTGTATCTTTGCCTAGTGTATTCCTGCTTGATTTTCTTAAGTGATGGTCTAGTAGGAACTTCACTCTTGGAGGAAGAAGCTTCATGATGATGGCAGCTTGATGCGCGTAAAATACGGCAAGCGTACTGGTCGCACAAGTAATAAAGTTGGGAATGAATCCCCGGATGTCGGTCTCTTGAGGAATGCAATTGGCATCGAACGATTTAGACTCTAAAACTATCGTTATGAGAGTTAATTGAAATAAACAGAAAAAGAAAGGGGCTTTGGTTGGTGGTCTTATGACCGATTACACTAATGTAAACTATGCGGGTCGCAATCACCGCTTCTCAAGGCGAGATGGATGTAGCGGCCACGATGCCGTACTTCGATTGGCGAGTGGACGGAAGTCTAGCGAGTGAGGTGATTAGTGTGAAGCGAGCTTGAGTGAAACGAACGTGTGGAGTGGAGCGAGATGGAGCGAGGCGCATCAAAGAATAAATCTCTAAAGCAAGATGAAACACAACCAAACAAAATAACACTAGAAGTTGATGTTCATTACAAGCACAAACATTCCATACAACAAGAAAAGAGAGAAAATGCAAAACCACGAGATTGAAGATCCACCGCGGTTGTTGGCCGGAGGTGCGGGTTGTCAATCCGCTTCCAAGCGCAGTCCAAGGAGGGCTTCCGTTATCACTGAGCTGTCACCTCGAGGGCCTGTAACTCCGTTCTCTAGGTATGCTTCGTCTTCTTCCTTGGTGGAAAGCTCGGAGAAGAATGCTTCAATGGCCGGGAGGATCACCGGAGGATGTGGAATGCTTCGGAATCACCGGAGAAGGTCCTCCCGTTGGTACGAATGAAGGTGGAGGTGAATGGGACTGCTGGAGGGCGAAACGGCGGACTGGCGAAGGTTTCGTAACGATGCTCTCGCCCTAATTCGCGGAACAGCGTATTTATAGCTTGCAGAATAAATAGGGTGCACGACCACTAGCGCACGACCAGTGGTCGTGCGCGACCAAGGTTAGCGCCCGTGCGTGAGCAACCTGTAGACCTGCATCAGAAAATCAGTGGTCGCGCACGATCAGTAGCTCACGATCAGTGATCGTGCGAGGCAATGCTGATGATCGTGCGGAAATAACCAGACAGTTTTTTGCAAAATGGGTATGACTGCGCACGATCGGCGGCGCACGAGCAGTGGTTGTGCGCGGTATGGCAAGTGATCGTGCGGAAGGTTCAAGACAGAGTTTTCACAAATGAGACCGGGCTGCGCACGATCAGTGATCGTGCGCCAGGAGGTCGATGGTCGTGCGTGGGTAAAAATGCACGACCACTGACTCCTTTGCCAAAAATAGTGAAACGCCTATCCCGAATGACCTCACGATCCCCAAACCTGCAGGAAAACTGCACGGGACATCGATCGTGGCAGCCACAGCAAACAGTGATAAACATAGCAAGAAAGTAAATGCACACAAGCACAGAAAATGGGCTAAAAAGGTGCACAGGGCATGGAAAACCGTAGCGAACCAAAAGGAGTGCAAATGACGCTAAACGGTGTGCAAAGACAAGAAAATGAGCCCAGATGAGTCCGCAAATAGGTATAAAATATGGACTCATCACACCCCCAGACTTAACTGTTTGCGCGCCCCGAGCAAACAAAACCTAAGCAGACGGGGAAAATGAACTAGCTAAGAAAGAAATTGCAGAACGGAGTACCATGCGAAGTCGCATGCTCGCGTGCATAAAAATAAAGTAGAGGAAATTCTTAAGTATACAAAATATTTTATATTTTTCACAATGCGTAACAAAAATTTATTATTACTCCAAAGTAGAATCACGGTGAATCATCCGGTCTTACGCAGGGAGAAAGTAGACAGGCCACTAAGGTGAGCATTGCCGAAGACCGGGGCTCAAGATTACCCCCAAAGGAATCCACCAATGTCGGAAACCATAAGCTTGCCCGTTCGCACTATCTCCACGGCACTAGTCAACTCAAGCGCAAGTCCGTAGGACTTCAGGTAATAATGGGGCTTGGGTTACGGTGAGATAAACAATGATAAAAAGAAAGGCTATGCGCCTAACCCAAATGAGCTAGCATAAAAGAATCCCTCGGCAAACCACAATATAACCAGGTGCACCACACCCCCAGACTTGATTTGTACAACATGGGTGTGCGCACCGCCAACTCCAAATCCAAATCTTCTCAAATAAATATTTTCAATCAAACTTTTTCTTTTTTCTTTTTCTTTTCGCTTTTTCTCTTTTAAATATTTTCTTTTTCTTTTTACAAAATCAGCACATTTTTCTTTTGGGCACAACCACATATCACAAATACGAATCAGCACATCACAACCCAACATAAAATGTAAACTACTAAAGCTCGAATTGGGTGTGCGACTAGGATAGGCTATAAGGCTTTGGTGAAATACTAGTGGAGCTGAATCAAAAGAAGGGTAGGCACAACGGGGCTAGCAAGGGCGAAGTTAGGAATGGGTACAAAGCTCAACCGGGCCAAAAGGTGGCCTACATCACTCTCACGCTAGACTAACCGTGTACCAATGCTTCAAGAATAGCTTGGGGCAAGTTCTTAGCAACCGAGAAAGATAATCCTTCCTCCCGACTCAAGCAATACGAGTCTAGTGGCGGCTACACACATTCCTACGCTACCGTTTGATTCAAACCGGATTCACCAACTTTTGAGTAGAATAAAAGAATTTACGCAGATAGAAAAATATAAACTATAAGCATACAAAAAAATTAAATCTACTCAAATTTCTACACAAAATGAGAGCAGTTGACGAGAAACACAGCAAGGCCAACATTTTACTCCGTCGCACAATCCTCAACTAGCACAAAAATTTTCCAAATCGAACAAAGATACAGGTTCAACTCGTGACACGCAAACCGCTAAGCTCGCGCTCAAGTGGGTGCAGTGGTGTGCAACAGGACTCTAACACAATGAAGTAAAAAGGAAAACTACTGGCATGTGAAATTAAATGTGCTCGTGGAGTGCACAAGCGGCTCTTCCCCCCAGACTTGAATGAAAACATAAGCAAAAAAAATAGACATTCGACCAAGGAATGAAATCTGAAGCGAGAGAGAGTACCAATGCTCCAATGAGGGGAGCATGCCAGAAGATTGCGTGATGATTCGCGGGAGTTGCTGCTTCGCACAAAAGATAAGCTGAACCTGCGAATTAGGCCGAACAACAGAAAATACAAAAAAGATAGAAAACATAAAATAAAATAAAACATAAACAAGGGGACCAAAATGTCCAAGCTTGGGTTGTCTCCCGAATAGCCCTTTTGTTTACCGTCCTTAAGGTGGACCAAATACCTGTATTAGCAGTTGTATATAATGTTTTTGCAGCAAAATAAAAGCTACGAAATAAAGAGCGAAATAAGGTCCCAAAACACTAGGAGAAAAAGCAGGAAAAGCGAGTCAGAACGGCAAAGGAGCAATCAGCTATATGCCGATTTGTGGTAAGTCTTTTCGGTGGAGAGCGAAGGAGAAGCAGAATTTTTCATAGCAGCTTGAGGAGAGGATTTCCCCTTGCTCAGCTGGTGCGTGTCTTCGCGCCGGAAGGAAGAATAATGCTCATCGCGCAAGCGCTTGGCCTCCTTCAGCTTCTCAACCGATGGAGACTTCCAAGGAGTGGATTCCACGGTTTTCCCAGATTTGATGATCGATGGCGTCATTTCCGGCACCGCGACGGCGACCGGATCAGCCCAAGCAATAGAACGCTTAGCACAGTCATGAAGATTATTACAAAAATAAATGTCTAGGGATTTCTCCCGCACGGAACTAGGAATGTCATGCTCAACAACAGCATCGGTGGGAAACGGCACAGTCGCCGTGTCTTTGGTGCACTCGAACATCTTTGTGGTCAATAAATCATTCTTCTCATTAGTTGTCTCGGTCAATCCTCCCTTTGTTTTCTCATCCGTAAGGGTTGCCTTCAAAGCTTGGAGACCGGAATCTTCCTTGAAATCTGCACTACTCAGAAAAATATTGTTTTGAACAAGAGATGGGTGTACAGAAGTATTATCGAGGGCGAAATCATCGGCCGGCCAGGTGACACATCCTTTGGAAAAATCCAGGGATGCGCCACTGGCCGTCAGGAATGGAACACCTAGTATCGGAATGGAGTCATTTTCTTTTGGTCCCAAGACCTGAAAATCAGTGATAAAATGTTTGTCGTTAACCTCGATCGCAACTTCCCTCACACCACCGTCAGTATCAACCACATTTCCATTAGCTAAAATAAGTGATTTCTGGTCTTCGGTGTTTATCTGCAATTGCATCTTCGCGACATCCTGCAGAGTGAGGATGTTGCTAGATGCTCCGGAATCACATAAAGCAGTGGTTTCAACCTTGTTGATCATACAGCTAATCACGAGCTCGTTGTTATTCCCCAGCCTTTCCTCCCCAAGGCTTTTCCCTTATTCGTGGGGATTTTTTTCGGTGTTGCTTGGGAGAGTACCATGAGTGCGCTCGGAGACCATTTGAGCCAATTGGCCCAACTGTGCCTCGAGCTTACGCATTGAAGCGGCTTGGTTTGTCATGTTTGTCTGGGAAACTTCAACAAATTTTTCAAACATTTCAGCCAATGAATTGGTTTTTTCGGCGGGGGGCCCTTGAGGATAATTCGGGTGGGGTGGCCGCGGCTGGCTTCCGGAGGCGGAGGCATCATATTGATGCTGCCCCGGTTGCCATCGTTGGCTCGGTGCGTTTTGATTCCACGAGAAGTTCGGGTGATTTCTCGTACCCGGATTATAAGCATTTCCATAAGGCGCGCCCCTATTTTGATTCGCGATAAAATTAACGGTTTCATTGGAGAAGGCGGGGTCATACATTACCTCCGCTCCAGGGCACTCAAAGCTATGATGATCGGTACCTCCGCATCCTTGACACGAAATGGCCAACACCGGAGCAGCAGCAGCGGGCCTTGATGCTTCCACAGCAAAGATTCCACTTGTCCCACGAGGGGTATTCCTTCCTGCGGTCCAAAAGGCGCTGTGCGTGGCGGTGTCCTGCAGAACTCTCAAAGCATCCTCAGGAGCAAGGTTCATAATTGTTCCACCAGAGGCGGCATCAATCATGGCGCGGTGTTGAGGTTCGATGGAGAAGTAGAAGCATTCCACGAGATTCCACGTTTGGAATCCGTGGTTGGGGCACTTCCGCAACAACTCATTGAAGCGCTCCCAAACTTCCGCTAAACTCTCTTGGTCGTTTTGCCTGAAATTAGCGATGGCGCGTCTCAAACTCACAATACGGTCAACTGGATGGAATTTGGCTAGAAACTTTGTGCTAAGAGCCTCCCAGGTTGTGGCAGTTCCAGGAGGAAGGGCATGAAGCCATGACTTGGCCTTGTCACGTAGAGAGAAGGGGAAGAGACGGAGCTTGACCGTATCGTCAGGAATCCCAGCATAACGGAAAGTGGCACAGATTTCTGAAAAGTCTGCCAAGTGTAGATGGGCATCCTCCGTGGCCATTCCGGAGAACTGTGCATTATTTCGGATGATGTTAAGAATTGCTGGTTTGATCTCAAACTGTTGGTTTGCGATCGCCGGTCCGAACCCAGGGTAAATGCTCCCTACAGTGGGGGTAGTGTAGTCTTTCATGGTTCGGACATACGGCGGATGCACCTCATTCTCATCCCCGTTCCGGTTATCATGGAGGTTCCCTCCAACACGAACTCCGTTGTCATTGTTCAACTGATCTCCCATTGTGATTGGATTGATTGCAGCGGCACGCCTTTGCGCACGAAGAGTTCGCTCAATTTCAGGATCGTAAGAAACGATATCTCTTGCAGCACGTCCCTGCATCCACTGAAGCAACAAAACAAAGAAACAAAAATCAAAAAACACTAACTCTTATACCAATACTTCCAGAAATCATGATCGTTCAACAGTTGCATTCCCCGGCAACGGCGCCAAAAACTTGATGCGCGTAAAATACGGCAAGCGTACCGGTCGCACAAGTAATAAAGTTGGGAATGAATCCCCGGATGTCGGTCTCTTGAGGAATGCAATTGGCGTCGAACGATTTAGACTCTAAAACTATCGTTATGAGAGTTAATTGAAATAAACAGAAAAAGAAAGGGGCTTTGGTTGGTGGTCTTACGACCGATTACATTAATGTAAACTATGCGGGTCGCAATCACCGCTTCTCAAGGCGAGATGGATGTAGCGGCCGCGATGCCGTACTTCGATTGCCGAGCGGACGGAAGTCTAGCGAGTGAGGTGATTAGTGCAAAGCGAGCTTGAGTGAAACGAACGTGTGGAGTGGAGCGAGATGGAGCGAGGCGCATCAAAGAATAAATCTCTAAAGCAAGATGAAACACAACCAAACAAAATAACACTAGAAGTTGATGTTCATTACAAGCACAAACATTCCATACAACAAGAAAAGAGAGAAAATGCAAAACCACAAGATTGAAGATCCACCGCGGTTGTTGGCCGAAGGTGCGGGTTGTCAATCCGCTTCCAAGCGCAGTCCGAGGAGGGCTTCCGGTACCACCGAGCTGTCACCTCGAGGGCCTGTAACTCCGTTCTCTAGGTATGCTTCGTCTTCTTCCTTGGTGGAAAGCTCGGAGAAGAATGCTTCAATGGCCGGGAGGATCACCGGAGGATGCGGAATGCTTCGGAATCACCGGAGAAGGTCCTCCCGTTGGTAGGAATGAAGGTGGAGGTGAATGGGACTGCTGGAGGGCGAAACGGCGGACTGGCGAAGGTTCCGTAACAATGCTCTCGCCCTAATTCGCGGAACAGCGTATTTATAGCTTGCAGAATAAATAGGGCGCACGACCACTAGTGCACGACCAGTGGTCGTGCGCGACCAAGGTCAGCGCCCGTGCGTGAGCAAGTTGTAGACCTGCATCAAAAAATCAGTGGTCGTGTACGATCAGCAGCGCACGATCAGTGATCGTGCGAGGCAATGCTGATAATCGTGCGGAAATAGCCAGACAGTCTTTTACAAAATGGGTATGACTGCGCACGATCGGTGGCGCACGAGCAGTGGTCGTGCGCGGTATGGCAAGTGATCGTGCGGAAGGTTCAAGACAGAGTTTTCACAAATGAGACCGGGCTGCGCACGATCATTGATCGTGCGCCAGGAGGTCGATGGTCGTGCGTGGGTAAAAACGCACGACCACTGACTCCTTTGCCAAAAATAGTGAAACGCCTATCCCGAATGCCCTCACGATCCCCAAACCTGCAGGAAAACTGCACGGGACATCGATCGTGGCAGCCACAGCAAACAGTGATAAACATAGCAAGAAAGTAAATGCACACAAGCACAGAAAATGGGCTAAAAAGGTGCACAGGGCGTGGAAAACCGTAGCGAACCAAAAGGAGTGCAAATGACGCTAAACGGTGTGCAAAGACAAGAAAATGAGCCCATATGAGTCCGCAAATAGGTATAAAATATGGACTCATCACAGCTACATGAAGTCTTCTCCTTCATAGGCTTTTCCACAATAGGTTTTACCTTTGGTGTCTTCTTGATGTTATGACCATGAGCATATGGTCCATAGTTCTGAAGTTGAATCTCTTCATAAGGTGCCTTAAAGACACTCTCACCAAAGTTACGAGGACGAGTCCAACCTTGGTATCTTGACTTAGACTTCTCGGGGATCAGCCTAGAGAAGTGTCCATAGGTGGACTCATAGTCGTATTCGTTTGTAGGAAAGATAACTTTCTTGAACAAAACCGGTTCCCAGGGAGCTTTCCCCTTTTCTTCACCTAGAGCCTTCCGTGCAGCCTTATTCTTTCTCTTGGCCTTGTTTCTCCTAGAAGATTTACTAGAAGCACTAATGTGGCCTATACCAGCACCCTTGGCCTTAGCTGAGAACTCAGCAACGAGTGGAAGAACTATCTTAGGCTTGGAGAAACTCTCAACAAGTTTCTTCTCAGCCTCGAGTAGTTGTTCCAATTCTTTGATGATTTCATCTTTAAGGTCGAGGTGCTTGAGAGCTTGATTGTATTCTTCCATTGCAGCATTGAAGTTCTCTTGAAGAGAATTAGTCTTGGTGACTTCTTCTCTCAAGCTGCTCTCAATAGCCTGTAGAGATTTTATCTCTTTGGCTTGAGTTTTCACGACTCTGCGACATTTTTCGTAAGCTGTGAGTAACTCCTTATACTATCCCATGAGTTCAGATTCATCTTCAGAGGAATAGCCCTCTTGCTCATTATCATCATCAGATTCAGAGAGAGGAGTGTGAGATATTACCTCCCCAGTGAACTGGGGGACTTGTTCATCATCAGAGTGAGCCATGAGACCGAAGTAAGCTTCCTCTTCTTCACTCGACTCAGATGAGTCAGAGTCACTGAGTGTCTTGCTCTTCTTGGCTAATAAGCTCTTCTCTGTCCTCTTCTTGTGGTATGAAGATTTCTTTTCCTCTCTTCTGCCACCCTCTTTCTTCTTGTGAGGGCAGTCTGCGATGACGTGACCTGGCTTATTACAACAATAACAAACAATGTCAGTTGAAATTTGTTTGTTCTGTTTGGAGTTATACATGTCATGGCTGCTCGAGCCATTCTTTCGCTGATCACCATTATATCGTGATCTTCTGTATGAGGCATCTTTGCCTCTCCATTGCTTCTTCTTGTTCAAGAATTTCTTGAACTGCCGCGAGAGCAAAGAGAACTCTCCTTCATATAGTTCTGAGCCTGAGGTGCTTGGCTCGGAGCCTTCTTCTTCACTTACTTCTTGAGGAGGTGCTGGTGAGGCAGCTTTGCCCTTCCTTGAACTGTCAGCCTTTAAAGCAACTGACTTCTCTTTTGAGGAGAAGCGACTTATCTCTTCTTCGGCTTTTCAGGAGTTGATTTGCAGTTGATAGGACATTAGCTTGCCAAATAGGTTCTGTGGATCTGTCTCTGCTAGTCTGCCAAACTCTCGGATGGCACAGACTTTATTGTCCCATTCTTTGGTGAGAGATCTCAGAAACTTATCATTCAGCTCCCCATTAGTAAAGACTCGGCCATACACTCTCAGTCCATTGACTATCTTAAAGAAGTTTTCAAATGTGCCAGCTATGGGTTCCTTGTGACCTTGTCGGAAGGCTTCATACTTCTGATTTAAGAGGGATCTCCGATCATCCCTAACTTCCTTAGTCCCTTCCATCAGAGTCACCAGGGATTGCCACATCTCCTTGGCAGATTGGCAATGTATAAGATTTCGTAGCATTGAGTCATCGACCGCACTTGCGATAATATTTTTAGCTTTCTTGTCTAGGGAGACAAGTGCAATCTCGTCCTTATCCAAGTCCATCAACTTCTTTGGGACCTTTTTGGTTGGGTCTATTGTTGATGCAGTCATAGGAACATGCCGACCATCTTCCACAATCATGAATATCCGAGGGTCTACTTCTTCCATGAAGAACTTAACTCTTTCCTTCCACATAGGAAAATTATTCTTGGTGCAGATAGGGAGCTTAGCAAAATCCTTGGTCTTACTCATGCTTGATACTTCTCTTGAGACAACTTGGTGAGGATTAGATAAAGGTGTTAACCTTTTGACGATCAACCTCCCTCTGATACCAATTGAGAGAGCTAAGTTGTCAACCTAAATCACCTAGAAGGGGGTGAATAGGTGAATTTCGTGTCAAATGCAGAATAAAAAATATAACACAGCACAGATCCGTAATCAAGCAATCACACAGACGACAAGAGATTTATAGTGGTTCCCGAATCTTGGGTACGTCCACTTTTCTCACTGATCTAGCAAATCACTATACTCGGCTACTCCACTATCTCGCATTGCAAAAACAATTCTACACCTCGGAACCACGTTCCTACAAAAACTCGATCCCAAACGAATCTACACTCGGAAGATAAAACTTTCTACCACTCGGAGAAAGATCTCCTACAAAGAAATTTGTTTAATAAAATTTACAACAAGAATATCACAGATCTGGATCTTTGACGTAATCTTCTTCTTGTGAGCTTTTCGGTTTGAACAGAAATAGTTGAAGAAGACTTGACTGACATCCACGATTCTGAGATCTGGAATCACCACGATCAAGAAAGTAAATCAGAGACGATGAAGCACGGAGAGATCGGATGATTCTTCTTGAGTCTGGATCGCTAGAGAAACTGAGATCAATAGTAGCGGCGTGAGAACGACGATCTAAAGCTTCTCCCGAAAACGGTAATGGCGGCGGACAGAAAGATTAGGGTTTTCGGGATTTTCTCTTTCTTAAAAGATAATCTCTGTAAACGCGTATTTAGTCAAATCTGAAAGGACCTATTTATAAGCTATCTCCAACGGTCATAATCGTAATTAAGATTGATACGTGGACCAATCAGAAAAAGGTTAATTTCAAATCTCCGTCAATTCTGGACTTAACAATTTCTGGAATTCTGAACCGACATACTCGGGTTAGATAAGATACTCGAGTATAAAGGTCTGCTACTCGTGTAGATAAGAGAAACATGTACTCGAGTAAAAGAACTGACTACTCGAGTGCCTTGGAAGAACTACTCGAGTTATTCTAGACAGATTACTCGAGTAAGTAGAAACATCTACTCGAGTACTAATCCAAACTACTCAAGTATAAGAAAAATCTACTCGAGTGCTAAGCCAGTCTACTCGAGTATAAGAAGGATCTACTCGAGTGCTATGCCACTTACCCGAGTATATGAGCGAAGTTACTCAAGTATGTGGACTTAGAAATATTTAGACTGAACAGCTAGCCCTACTCGAGTATAACTAAGAGACTACTCGAGTATGACTAAGGCTCTACTCAAGTACACAAACACTTACTCGAGTAAGGAAAAGAGGTACTCGAGTATATGAATAGATTTACTCGAGTATATGGACTTAGAAACTTTCTGAGATGAGAAGTCCAGATCAACTCGAGTACGATCAGAACACTTACTCGAGTAACTTGAGAACTACTCGAGTATGTAATACAATCTACTCGAATACTAAGTCACTTACTCGAGTATATAGAAGATACTACTCGAGTATGTGGACTTATAAAAAAAAATTCTTCTGAGAAAGTCTTCAATACTCTAGAGTCCAGTAGTCCAAGTGCATGAAAACAAAGTGTATCCCAATAGAGAGGCTATACATGAGTCAACACCTTGGATCACACAATGAGGAATTAAATTGTATGGTCATGTGTTTGATGACCCACTATAGACTGACATTGGTTTACACTTGGCAATAGAGTCCTGCATGCACAACTTAAACACAACATCAAATACAACTTAATTTATCTTAGTTTCAGGTCTGACTTCCCACAAATCTGGGGTATTGTGAAGACAATTCCCAACACCAGCTCATCCTTTTGTAGTTCGCCGATCAACGCTCTAAGAGATCAGTGGGCCCCACTTGTAGCTTCTAGATGCGTCTTGCTTTAATGGAAGAAGACATACAGTAGCTTCGCGATAGCTTTTGTCGTGTTCTGTAGCTTCTCCGTACCTGATTTGAACTTAGTTGACTTTGTCGATTTTGCTTGCGTCAGCAGCTGTGGACTTAGCAAAAATCAAGCATTTGTAGAATAGGCAATGAGATAAAGAGCTTTACTCAATGCCAAAACACTTAGACAGATTTCTGTCTATCTAGGCGTTGAGAGCATTGAGTGAAAAAGCTTCACTCAAAGCTTTTTGCCTTAGCAAAATCTTCCTACTTCTCTAGCATTGAGAGCGTTGAGCGTGTCTTCATCACTAAACGCTTTTTTCCTCATAAAAGCTTTCTGCAACTTAGGCGTTGAGAGCATTGAGTGAGCTCAACTCACTAAATGTCTTTTGCTTTAGCCAAATTTCTGTGTTTAAAAACACTGGCTTTGACTGACTGGGTGTTACTCAACACTTAAGAGGCAATGACGTTGAGTGAATGACCATCACTCAACGCCTGTGGACTTAGCCAAATTTCTGCCTCTTAAATCTTAGGCTTTGACTTGTCTCAGCCAGCCTAACTTTACTCTGAACTGAGTTCGACGAACGCTGAACTGTGTTCGACGAACTAGGAGCTCGGCTCGACGAACTCTGAACTTATTTCGACTAACTCTGATTCCAGTTTAACTCACAGCCTTTTTGTTGTATGGCGTTGAGTGATTTTACTTCACTCAACACCTGTGGACATCGCCACTTAACTCTGAACTTACTTTGACGAATGCTGAAATGAATTTGACGAACGGTGAGCTCAGCTCGACAAAATATGAACTTAGTTCGACTAACTCAGTTTCTAGTTTAACTCACAGCCTTTTGCTGTATAGCATTAAGTGAGTTGACTTCACTCAATGACTGTGGACTTAGCCACTTTCTCAGCTTGACACTACTTTGGCATCGATTGTATAAGCTACACTCAATGATATAAGTCATCTAGTATTTAGTGAGCTACCTTCACTCAATGCCTGTGGACTTAGACCGATTTTAGCCAATTAGGTTACCTGTCCCATCATTGTCATCTACAGATATATGCATATTATTGACAAGATTGACATCCTCAAATCTAGGACATTGTGGGCAATGGACCCAAAAATGTTGAAAAGAAGCACCACCATCAGTATAAGGAAAATAATGAAAAGTCCTTTGTGGCTAAGAAGGAGAAGAGCTGGGCTGATAGTGAGTCACATTATTTAGAATCTGAATAAGATAAGAAGCTGACTTTAGTCTAGCTGCTGTTGCAGAAGATAAAGACTATCTTGTTGCCAGGATTGAAATCAGGGCTTCTCTATCACTGCCAGATAGTGATTTAGAGGTAGATGAAGATAAAAAAGAGACAGTTGTTGTTATTGAATAATGAACATGATAGATGAGGAATCCAACAAGGATCAGCATGGTCCAATCATGGTATATTCTGAATCAAATCACTCCACTGAAATGGTTATGAAACCAGTCTTGAGTCAAAGGCATCTCCATCCTGCGATGAAGATGGGTTTGAATCAGAAGAAGATGTCAATTCTATAATTGACAAGTATGGTGTCTTGCTGAAGGCTTTCAAGAAAAGCAAGTTGCGGGCTAAGAAGAAGGCTAAGGAGATTTCTTCTCTTTAGCTTGCTTTGTCCCACCATGCAGACTCAGCTTCGTTGCTAGATCTAAAAAATAGGGAAATTAGTGAATTATAAATAATTTCCTTCATCCAAATAGGCACCATAGAGTACCAGGAAAACCGATTAAGGGAACTAGAAGAGCTTCTTGAGAGGGAGAAGAGGATAGTGGCTTGTTATTCAAAGCCAAGATCAGTGCTACCCATGATAGACTCCTTCACCTCCCAAAAGGGTATGAAGGGGTTGGGCTTCATGGGTAACACAAGAGTTGCAATCCTAATAGAAAGGGAAAAGCTCAAGTGCAGTCACTAGCCTCCAATCCTTTTATTCCCTTAGAGAGTTCTGTTACCTTCTAACAGGTATGCTCAAGAGAGTATCTATGGTCACTAGGAGAATGGTAGATCAACTAGTGGGAACAAAGATGTTCTACACTATGGTAGTAGATATAGCAAGGGTGCAAGTGCCTTCAAGGCAGCCCATGAGGAAATCCAAATGGCCCATCATAGACCCTTAGTGTTTGGTGCACCAGCCCTAACACTCAAGGGTAAGGAGGCAGTCTTATCTCCGAAACTCCCAACCCACTATCAGTATAAGGGCATGTCTGTCAGTAGACCTTAATTTTGTATATCTTAGGCTATCAAAAGTATGTCTTCTTAATGGAAGACTACAGCTAGTAGGAATCAAGATTTTCCAAGTACCTCTACTGCTAGACATATCCCAAGTCAGACTATGGCTAGGATATACAAGAAAAAGGCTGCTGCTGTAACTTCTGGATTAAGAGGTTCTATCAGCACAGTTACAAGAACAGCTCTAAGAAGAATGTACAATATCGATGAGTGCTGGTGTTGTGGCAAGGTGGGATACTTTGCAATTTATTGCTTGCCCAATACTAGTACGCCAAGAGCAAGAGTGAGCTTACCTGTCAGAAGAACTTCAAGTAGGCAGGTTCATTATCAGACTAACTTGCACCAAGGACCCAATAAGAATTAGGGTCCTAATGTTAACTGATTTATGTCTTGCAGGTTAGTCCAAATGACCATACCCCAATATGGTACATGGACACTAGATGTTTCAGGCACGTGACTGAGCCAAGGAGCTTGTTGAAGGATTACTCTCATGTAAAGAATGGACCCAAAGTCATCTTTGGTGGATCAGATAGGGAGTGACAAGAGGTTATGGTAAGATCTCTAATGACATAGTCACTATCACAAAAGTATCCTATATGGGAGGGTTTCAACACAACCTGATAAGCATTATCCAACTCTGTGATCTTGGCTATGATATAGGTTTCCATAAGGATGAGTGCCACATTAAGAGGTTAAGTGACCAAGAGGTCATCTTAACAGGCAGAAGGGGGGAATGTTTATTGCATAAATTTCCTATGCGCAGATAAGGACTCTCCTATAAGCTTAGTGGCAAAGGAGAAAATCTCATATTATGTACAATGACACAAGAGATTAGCTCATTTGAACTGCAAGTCCATTGGTAAGCTCTTTAGTGAAGAGCTAGTTAGAAATGGTCCCGAGTTGAAATGCACAAAGAAGGGTATCAGCTCTGCAAGCCAAAAGGGCAAACACACCAAGACATCATTCAAGAGCCTTGGGACCAAATACTTAGTGAGGTTCTTATACCTCCTGTATATGTACCTGCTTGGTCATACGTCAGTTCACAGTCTTGGTAGGAAAGTCTACACCCTTTTAGTGGTTGATGACTATTGTAGGTTTTCCTAGGAGTTCTTACTTAAGAGAAAGGACGAAACCCTTGATGTCTTCAAGACCTTTGTCCAGCAGATACAGAATGAACTAGACAGTTCTATGGTCAAAATCAGGAGTGACCAAGGATTTGAATTTCAGTCTGCAAACATCACAAGGTTCTATGAAGATCAAGAAATTCACCAAGAATTCTCCTCTCCAAGAACACCCCAGCAAAATGAAATTGCTGAGGGGAAAAATAGGACTCTCATAGAAGCTGGAAGAACCTTACTGAATGACACAACTCTCCTAGAATATTTCTGGGCTGAGACAGTAAACACTAATTATCATGTCCTTAACTTAGCATTTATCACCAAATGCAACAAGAAGACTCCTTATGAGATCTTGAAAGGCAGAAAAGAAAACTTATCCTACTTTAGGATTTTTGTAGCAAGCGCTATACGCTGAACAATGGAAAGTCCTACGTGACCTTGTTTGCTGCCAAGTCCTATGAAGGGATATTTATTGGGTATAGTAACCACAATAGGGCATATAAAATCTACAACTTAATAAGTCAAGTTGTAGAAGAGTCTGTTCATATTATCTTTGATGAAATCAAACATGATTAACAATGATCTGACAAGATATTCATCTAGTTCTGTAGGCATAAAGAAGGTGATGGACAAGCTCACCATCAAGGAAGATAATCTAGTAGTCAAGGATAAGGATGAGAATATTTGTTGTCCAGATGGTGAACAAGATACAGAAGTTATGGATTAAGTTAAGCAAGATGGAGACACAGATGCTCAAGAAGGTGAAACAAGGTTTCCTCAAGCTGTAAGGCATCTGAGGGATCATCCACCACATCAGATCATTTGTGATGCAAGCCAAGGAGTCCAAACCATAAGAAATAGTTTCAATACTGCACTTTACTCAATTTTTTTATCACAAGTTGAGCCCAAGAAATTTTAAGAGGCCAACATAGACCAATTCTTGAATGGAGCAATGCAAGAGGAACTGAACCAGTTCAAGAGATGTAAGGTCTGGAAGCTGGTTTCCAGCCGAAAAGGACATAATTTCATTGGATTCAAGTAGATCTATAGGAATATTATTGATAAAAATGGCATTATAGTGAAGAACAAGGCTAGACTAGTGTAACATCCCATTTCCGGCTAGACCCCTAGGAGCCGGTTGGTTGTGACAGAACCCTAGGGAGCCCAAAAATTGAAATAAATCGACCAAGATTTCGAGTGACGAGTCAGTCACGCCTGTGACCGACCCGTACGCCCGTGATCTAGGGCGTGACTCATTCGACGATCGTCGATCTCAGGGAGACGATCGTCGGGCACAGAATATTCAACCCGGCCATGTCACGCCCGTGACCCAGGTGTCACGCCCGTGACCTAGGGCGTGACTCTTTCGACGATCGTCGATCTCAGGTAGATGATCGTCGGGCGCAGAATTTTCACCCTAGCCCTGTCACGCCCGTGACCCAGGTGTCACGCCCGTGACCAAGGGCATGACCCCCTTCGGCGACCGTCGATCTCAGCGGGACGATCGCCGAGCGCGGAATTTGCCTCATGGCCCTGTCACTCCCGTGACCCATGTGTCACGCCCGTGACCTAGGGCGTGACCACCCTTCGACGATCGTCGATCTCAGTTCGACGATCGTCGAACCCAGAATTGGCCACCCGGGCCTGTCACGCCCGTGACCCATGTGTCACGGCCGTGACCTAGGGCATGACCACCCTTCGACGATTGTCGACCTAAGTTCGACGGTCGTCGAACCCAGAATTTTCCATTCGGGCCTATCACGCCCGTGACCTTTGTGTCACGCCCGTGACCAAGGCCGAAACGTCAGCCAGATTTTAAATTTCGGTAACCGACGTCTTAATCAATTCTGATTATGGAATGAACAGCAGGAATATTGATTAGCCATTTCTGTCTTTAATTATTTAATAGAATGAGAGAGTGAGGTCCAATAGGAAATCGCCACCTGGATCAGCCAATTCATCTTCCACCTTTTCCTCTTCCTAACATCATAACCGAAACGTTATTAAGCGAAACATTAATGGCCATAAGCGTTAGACCTTTCCCCTCCCTCCTTTTTACTGCTTTAAAAAGGCCCCTTAGGTTCAAGGATGAAGTTTCCCAGCCCTTACCTGAAGTTTCGAGCCTCCTACTATGCTGTAGAAGAATTCCGGCGACGCCACCACTGCGCCATAACAGTCCGACGTCCATCACGCCTCCAAATCGCGAATAAGGTCCTCCTCTACTCTTTCTTCTATGGACAGATCTTAGAAATCATTAAGAGAGATATCGGGCTCAAAAGAGCCGGATCGGGTGAGCGTTTTCATGTTTTTCCAAAAATTTCATGGTGGCGGGTTCGCCGGAAACCGCCTCTCCGGCGGCCGTGCCGCCGCCCGACGGTAGCCCTCACCCCAACAGAGGTGGTGGTGGTGGTGGCCGGCCAGGGAGATGGTTGGGTGGCTGGGAAATAGCTTTGGAAAAGCTACAGGAAAATAAGTTTTCAGGGCTCTGGTTTCGGGCTGTAGAAGAAGATGAACAGTGCCATGAAATTAGATTCTAATTTTGAAACAATTTCTGAATGAAAATATCTGTCACTTTAAATAATTTGGGAAAAATACGTAGAGGCTCCTACAGGAAAAACGGTCAACACCAATATTGTAGCTCTTTGAGTCTAGGTAATTTTAAAATTTGTCTCAAGCATTTTGGACCACGTGATAGACCTCAGCACTCAATTTGGTGAGGTCTACCCATAGGGTTGTCCTGACCTTAGAAAAATTCCCCACTCCAATCCAGTCATCACAATGACTTGAAATTTGGGGTGTGGCCTAATCTTACCTATATCTAGGTACCATCCAAAAATTAGGATTTTTGGGAAATATTTTTCTATATTTTTTAGAAAAATTCAATAATCCTAGCTTAATTTAATTAGATGGCTAAACAATTTCCAAACCCTCCCAAATTTTGGTGAGTGGTCCCTGGTTTCACCATAAGGTTCTGTATAATTTTTCATCTCATTTGGAGATGGTTTGGATTAGAAATGAACAAACCTAAGTTTTTCCCTAATAAGGGGTCTTAGGTTAAAGGTGCACTTTTGAGATTTGAGTGGGCAGATCACCTCAACAGAGGCCGAGATTTTTACCACTGGCTAGAAGTATTCTCTAGAACCCCCTCATAGAGTTTGAGGTGGATTGGGGTAAGTTTGCCCTAGGAACCAAGGCCAAACCCTAAGGATGGATCTTTGTGGCTTGTGAAGGTCATAGTGTCAAATGACCTTGGATTGACTTGAAATTTGGTGAAGAGGACCATAGGGCCATTATAGTTCTCTGGATAAAATCTTAGTAGATTTTGAGAGAGTTGGGATACCTAAAAACCTAACCCTAGTTTAGGGTGCAAAACTTGTAGGGATAGGAAATGACACTAAATCACATTGAAAAGTGATGAGATTTGGATAGAGTGGATTATAGGGATGGTACAAGCTCTGGAGATTTTTCTATGAATTTTAAGATCATTATTTTGGATACTTCATTAACCATTTAGTAGCTTGTATGATTTGCTTAGAAAATTTATTATGGAATAAATACTTCCTGGAAATTGATGAAATTTAGGCAGAGAACGTTTATTATGATTTTAAATCTCTGTGAATTTTTATAGGATTTTTGGAAGTATAATTCTAAGGCTTGCTTCATTAAGTATGGTTTACCTTGAATATTTGATTAAATCTATAGTGGTGTCTAGCAAGCTGGTAAAGTTATGATTCTTTGCACAAAGATCTTTTCTATATCATATTACTGATTAGTAATTTTTCTATAATTTTTCGATGAGTAATTTCAGTACTTCCTTCTTTACGTACGATTAACGTGATTATACTGGATAAATTAATTAGAGGCTAAATACATTCTGAAAAATTCTGAAAATTTGTATTAGAGGTTATCTTGCTGTTATTTGATGATCATGATTTTTGGGTGGCCAATACTTAAGAGGATCATGTAGTTCATGTTTAAAATGACCCATGGCCCATCCTTTGGGAAAAATTAAATAAATATCAGATTAATTAGGAAAGTTATAAGTTTCTGGATTTAGACAAGTTATGATTTGGTAGACCTCCAGTAAATATTATAGGAGATTTGGAAGACAATTTGGAGTACCTCCCCTGGTGTACCTCAAACAGCTTAGGATGGTCTGCATATAGTAAAACTGCAGAAACTAAACTAGAGAGGGTAATGAACTTGGGAAAATGGAGTTTTGGTAGTTTGTTGGTTTGATAGGGTAAGTTAAATCAAGTTCATTATTGGAAGTAAGGATAGGTAGTGTAGGTCCGTGGGCTAAGGGCCTACTAGTTAAGTCTATGGTCAGGTCTGTGATTGGAAGTCCAAGGAGCGGGATGCTCGGGGACTTGGTATATGCTTGGTAGCCTAGAGAGCTGGAGGCTCGGTAACTTGAGAACTTGTACATATAAAACTATCATGGTTGTATGTGCATAAAAGTGGTGGGTCATCGGTACTAGGCGATCGATCACACCGACAGCGGTACGTTGACTCGGCGATGTGGGAAACTTAGCCAAAGAAAGCCTGGTGGGTACAGCCAGCACAAGTACGCGGATACTCTAGGTTGTGTTCTTCTAGGGGCGTATGGAAGGGCTAGGCCTGGTAGTGTGGTTACCCGCCTAGGAGTGGGGGGCCCGACTCACTATCTCCGTTTGCCACAACGGAGGTTCCTGGGGGTGAAGCTAGCCGCCCGAACAGGGGGAACTAAAGGTCTGTGCGTATAGAGTTGTGTGGGTGTGTTGCACTTGCTTGTGCATTTCATAGCATAATTGTGTGTCATAGCATAAACATGCCACCTAACGTATAAAATGGTATGGGACGTTTTATACGATAGGCCTTGCAAAACGACTCCTTGGTCTATAGGGGTAATCCCTATAAATCAATGGTTATATTTCTGGTGCTTTTACTTACTTTCTACTCTTAGCTGTTTGATAACCGACACCCCAACGTATAAGTGGTATGGGACACTTTATACGATGGGAGCCCTACAAAAGACCCCTTCGCTTATGCGCTTTCGCGCATAAGTTAAGGTTACATTTCCTACTTTCTGCTTCTATCATATTTACTATAGAATTGCTAGCATAGGTTCGTTGTCACCTGTTTCTTTGATTTAATCTCCACCATCATGTCCTTCCCTTTCTAACTCTCCGCTCGGTACCTAGTAGCCATGGGGGAAGGGGTAGGGGATGATAGGGCTTAGTCTTGATGACTAACGGTTTTCGAACCACAACATTTTAGGTGTACCATATGGAAGGGTCCCGGGTGTTGCAGTTTCTGACAAAGTTGACCCCGCGACCGTGTTACCATTGTCACCATCTGGGACATACACGGGTTAAATGCCCCCTGATGGGTGGGATCCCACCAGCTCAGCAGCCAGGAGGCCGAAGACATAGACGTAGACGTGGATTGCGAGGCGGCGACGGCAGGCCAAAAAGGAAGAAGCACCCAGAGATGCATCACCAGCAGAGCACGGAGTCGGTGGAGATGGGCCAGTCTAGCTTGGGTGCTCTCGGTTCAGTGACAGTTACGGTGACGCTTAGTTTTAGTTTTGCTTCCGCGATTGACTTGTAGTGAGGATATGATGTACCGGGCATAAGCCCTCCTTTGTACTCTGATATATTATTACTGTGGACACTCCCTTCGTGGAGATTTATTTATATACATGTGGTTATGTGGACTTGCTTTTACTTCATTATGCTACTATTCTGCGATCGAAAAGGGCCGGCAGAATTGACGTGTTGTAGTGGCGGCCTTCTCGTGAGTCGGTGCCACCGCAAAGCGGCAGTTCTGGGCTAAGACCCCGGTGTTTAAAAAAAAGGGGGGTCTTACAAGTGGTATCAGAGGAAACCTCGATTGGAAAAGTATCATTCCACTAACCCTGGGTCACCCCCGCTCGAGTTTAGTTTGGGGACAAACTAAGCAGCGGAAGCAGTGGTGTGCCCATAAGGGAAATCACAAAAAAAAGTCCACTTCATCATTAATTAGAATCCTTCTTTGTAGCCTATGGCCTACCCTGCCCCTAGCAGGGAACCCCTCCAGCTACGAAGATCTTATCTTATCATCCTCTAACCAATGATTTAGACTCAACCAACTAGGACTCGTGACTAACCATGACAATCTATAGTATGCCCTAGTTCAAAATAGACCTTGGGTATGAATTTGGTTAAGGTAAGGAGATACCCAAAGAGAATAAAGGAGGAGTTTAGCACGAGAATGACTACCTAAGACGTAAACATAGGTGTCCCTACTATCCCAATCAACGATTATTCGAAGAGGTAGACTACTTTAAGGAGAGTTGAGACCAATAATACATTAGCAGAATGGTAAAAGACAAGTAGTCTTAACCCTCAACACCGGTAATGAAATTACTTGGAGGCAACCACCGAGACAAACACTGAGGGCCGGATAGGAATTCAAGTTCGGAAGATTCCCATTTGGGATTGGGACCATTTTGACCCGGATAAGGTTGTCGCAAATGTGACTCAGAGGGTTTAAAGTATGGAGTATATTAACGAGTTTCAGGGTGGAACCCCAAGTTGAAGATTGATGCCCTAGAGGTTGTGCACCCAGCTAGGACAGATGTAACAGGGTAATATCAAGATACTTAGCCCAAGATAGGTAGGGGCTGATCTTTTATTTATTGGGGGCTAAACTTTTGTTTATTGGGCAAATTAGTATTGGCTTGGGTTCCCTTGCACCTAGTTTAGGGAAAGTGGCGTAACAAACATGTTTGGAATGATGACTCGTAGCGTTACCAAGATAATGAAATGGTAATAAGACGGAATGATTTCGAGAATTAACTATTATCACGTGAAATTAGGTGACGGGTAACAAGATTCGGGATATCTGAGAAGGTAAAGATTTAATCGCTAGGTCGTATCCTCAGAAGGATGATGTATCTCAGAACATGTGCCCCCGGAATGGAAATTTGAGGACATCGCGATGGATTTTATTCATGGACTTCCCCGATCACGGACGGGAAACGACTCGACTTGGGGCATCATCGATCGGTTGATGAAGGTGGTCAGATTCATTCCGATCAAGAAGGATGACTCTGTGGGGGGGGGGGGGGCACTATTGCGGAGATTTGTGGAGCAGATTGTTCGATACCACGGGGTGCGTGGTCGGAGCAAGAAGCTCTGTCCTAGGTATATGGGCCCTTACAGGATCCTGGAGCGAATTGGGGCCCTAGCTTACAGGCTGGAGATTGCCACCAGAGCACTCCACTTTTCGGTCAGGTATACCTCACAACCCCTCTGGACAATCAATTTGCGTTCCTTTTTTTAGACCAATAAGAATGAAATTTTAAGAATAAGGGCTAATCCTTTGTTTATTGGGATATACACCATATCAATGTGACGAACTGGTTTTGGAATCAAAACTACACACAGCAAACCTAACATAGAGATGTAATCTTTCAATTCTCATGGGATGTTACAAGCTTCTTTTCCCGATTAGAGCCCCGTAGGCTTAACCTTGATTTCGGGGACGAAATCTTTGTTTTGTTTATTGAGATTTGTAACATCCCATTTCCGGCTAGACCCCTAGGAGTCGGTTGGTTGTGACAGAACCCTAGAGAGCCCAAAAATTAAAATAAATCGACCAAGATTTCGGGTCACGGGTTGGTCATGCCCGTGACCGACCCGTCACGCCCGTGATCTAGGGTGTGACTCATTCGACGATCGTCGATCTCAGGGAGACGATCGTCGGGCGCAAAATTTTCAACACGGCCATGTCACGCCCGTGACCCAGGTGTCACGCCCGTGACCTAGGGCGTGACTCCTTCGACGATCGTCGATCTCAGGTAGACGATCGTCGGGCGCAAAATTTTCACCCTAGCCCTGTCACGCCCGTGACCCAGGTGTCACACCCGTGACCAAGGGCGTGACCCCCTTCGGCGACCGTCGATCTCAGTGCGACGATCGCCGAGCGTGGAATTTCCCTCATGGCCCTGTCACTCTCGTAACCCATGTGTCACGCCCGTGACCTAGGGCATGACCACCCTTTGACGATCGTCGATCTCAGTTCGACGATCGTCGAACCCAGAATTGGCCACCCGGGCCTGTCACGCCCGTGACCCATGTGTCACGCCCGTGACCTAGGGCATGACCACACTTCGACGATCATCGACCTCAGTTCGACGGTCGTCGAACCCAGAATTTGCCATTCGGGCCTGTCACGCCCGTGACCTATGTGTCACGCCCGTGACCAAGGCCGAAACGTCAGCAGAATTTTAAATTTCGGTAACCGACGTCTTAATCAATTCTGATTATGGAATGAACAGCAGGAATATTGATTAGCCGTTTCTGTCTTTAATTATTTAATAGAATGAGAGAGTGAGGTCCAATAGGAAATTGCCACCTGGATCAGCCAATTCATCTTCCATCTTTTCCTCTTCCCAACATCATAACCGAAACGTTATTAAGCGAAACATTAATGGCCATAAGCGTTAGACCTTTCCCCTCCCTCCTTTTTACTTCTTTAAAAAGGCCCCTTAGGATCAAGGATGAAGTTTCTCAGCCCTTACCTGAAGTTTCGAGCCTCCTACTGTGCTGTTGAAGAATTCCGGCGACGCCACCACCGCGCCATGACAGTCCGACGTCCATCACGCCTCCAAACCGCGAATAAGGTCCTCCTCTACTCTTTCTTCTATGGACAGATCTTAGAAATCATTAGGAGAGATATCAGGCTCAAAAGAGCCGGATCGGGTGAGCGTTTTCATGTTTTTCCAAAAATTTCATATTGGCCGGTTTGCCGGAAACCGCCTCTCCGGCGGCCGTGCCGCCGCCAGACGCTAGCCCTCACCCCAACAGAGGTGGTGGTGGTGGTGGCCGGCCAGGGAGATGTCTAGGTGGCTTGGAAATAGCTTTGGAAAAGCTACAGGAAAATATGTTTTCAGGGCTCTGGTTTCGGGCTGTAGAAGAAGATGAACAGTGCCATGAAATTAGATTCTATTTTTTAAACAATTTCTTAATGAAAATATCTGTCACTTTAAATAATTTAGGAAAAATACGTATAGGCTCCTACAGGAAAAACGGTCAACACCAATATTGTAGCTCTTTGAGTCTAGGTAATTTTAAAATTTGTTTCAAGCATTTTGGACCACGGGATAGACCTCAGCACTCAATTTGGTGAGGTCTACCCATAGGGTTGTCCTGACCTTAGAAACATTCCCCACTCCAATCTAGTCATCACAATGACTTGAAATTTGGGGTGTGGCCTAATCTTACTTATATCTAGGTACAATCCAAAAATTAGGATTTTTGGGAAATATTTTTCTATAGTTTTTAGAAAAATTCAATAATCCTAGCTTAATTTAATTAGATGGATAAACAATTTCCAAACCCTCCCAAATTTTGCTGAGTGGTCCCTGGTTTCACCATAAGGTTCTGTATAATTTTTCATCTCATTTGGAGATGGTTTGGATTAGAAATGAACAAACCTAATTTTTTCCCTAATAAGGGGTCTTAGGTTAAAGGTGCACTTTTGAGATTTGAGTGGGCAGATCACCTCAACAGAGGCCGAGATTTTTACCACTGGCTAGTAGTATTCTCTAGCACCCCCTCATAGAGTTTGAGGTGGATTGGGGTAAGTTTGCCCTTGGAACCAAGGCCAAACCCTAAGGATGGATCTTGGTGGCTTGTGAAGGCCATAGGGTCAAATGACCTTGGATTGACTTTAAATTTGGTGAAGAGGACCATAGGGCCATTATAGTTCTCTAGATAAAATCTTAGTAGATTTTGAGAGAGTTGGGATACCTAAAAACCTAACCCTAGTTTAGGGTGCAAAACTTGTAGGGATAGGAAATGACACTAAATCACATTGAAAAGTGATGAGATTTGGATAGAGTGGATTATAGGGATGGTACAAGCTCTGGAGATTTTTCTATGAATTTTAAGATCATTATTTTGGATACTTCATTAACCATTTAGTAGCTTGTATGATTTGCTTAGAAAATTTATTATGGAATAAATACTTCCTGGAAATTGATGAAATTTAGGCAGAGAACGTTTATTATAATTTTAATTCTCTGTGAATTTTTATGGGATTTTTGGAAGTATAATTCTAAGGCTTGCTTCATTAAGTATGGTTTACCTAGAATATTTTATAAAATCTATAGTGGTGTCTAGCAAGCTGGTAAAGTTATGATTCTTTGCACAAAGATCTTTTCTATATCATATTACTGATTAGTAATTTTTCTATAATTTTCCGATAAGTAATTTCAGTACTTCCTTCTTTACGTAGGATTAACGTGATTATACTGGATAAATTAATTAGATGCTAAATACTTTCTGAAAAATTCTGAAAATTTGTATTTGAGGTTATCTTACTGTTATTTGATGATCATGATTTTTGGGTGGCCATTACTTAAGAGGATCATGTAGTTCATGTTTAAAATGACCCATGGCCCATCCTTTGGGAAAAATTAAATAAATATCAGATTAATTAGGAAAGTTATAAGTTTCTGGATTTAGACAAGTTATGATTTGGTAGACCTCCAGTAAATATTATAGGAGATTTGGAAGACAATTTGGAGTACCTCCCCTAGTGTACCTCATACAGCTTAGGATGGTCTGCATATAGTAAAACTGCAGAAACTGAACTAGAGAGGGTAATGAACTTGGGAAAATGGAGTTTTGGTAGTTTGTTGGTTTGATAGGGTAAGTTAAATAAAGTTCATTATTGGAAGTCAGGATAGGTAGTGTAGGTCCGTGGGCTAAGGGCCTACTAGTTAAGTCTATGGTCAGGTCTGTGATTGGAAGTCCAAGGAGCGGGATGCTCGGGGACTTGGTATATGCTTGGTAGCATAGAGAGCTGGAGGCTCGGTAACTTGAGAACTTGTACTTATAAAACTATCATGGTTGCATGTGCATAAAAGTGGTGGGTCATCGGTATTAGGCGATCGATCACACCGACAACGGTACGTTGACTCGGCGGTGTGGGAAACTTAGCCAAAGAAAGCCTGGTGGGTACAGCCAGCACAAGTATGCGGATACTCTAGGTTGTGTTCTTCTAGGGGCGTATGGAAGGGCTAGGCGTGGTAGTGTGGTTACCCGCCTAGGAGTGGGGGGCCCGACTCACTGTCTCCGTTTGCCACAATGGAGGTTCCTGGGGGTGAAGCTAGCCGCCCGAACAGGGGGAACTAAAGGTCTGTGCGCATAGAGTTGTGTGGGTCTGTTGCACTTGCTTGTGCATTTCATAGCATAATTTTGTGTCATAGCATAAACATGCCACCTAACGTATAAAATGGTATGAGACGTTTTATACGATAGGCCTTGCAAAACGACCCATTGGTCTGTAGGGGTAATCCCTATAAATCAATGGTTATATTTCTGGTGCTTTTACTTACTTGCTACTCTTAGCTGTTTGATAACCGACACCCCAACGTATAAGTGGTATGGGACACTTTATACGATGGGAGCCCTGCAAAAGACCCCTTGGCTTATGCGCTTTCGCGCATAAGTTAAGGATACATTTCCTACTTTCTGCTTCTATCATATTTACTATAGAATTGCTAGCATAGGTTCGATGTCACCTGTTTCTTTGATTTAATCTCCACCATCATGTCCTTCCCTTTCTTCCTCTCCGCTCGGTACCTAGGAGCCATGGGGGAAGGGGTAGGGGATGATAGGGCTTAGTCTTTATGACTAACGGTTTTCGAACCACAACATTTTAGGTGTACCATATGGAAGGGTCCTGGGTGTTGCAGTTTCTGACAAAGTTGACCCCGCGACCGTGTTACTATTGTCACCAGCCGGGACATACACGGGTTAAATGCCCCCTAATGGGTGGGATCCCACCAGCTCAGCAGCCAGGAGGCCGAAGACGTAGACGCAGATGTGGATTACGAGGCGGTGACGGCAGGCCAAAAAGAAAGAAGCACCCAGAGATGCATCACCAGCTGAGCACGGAGTCGGTGGAGATGGGCCAGTCTAGCTTGGGTGCTCTCGGTTCAGTGACAGTTACGGTGACGCTTAGTTTTAGTTTTGCTTCCGCGAGTGACTTGTAGTGAGGATATGATGTACCGGGCATAAGCCCTCCTTTGTACTCTGATATATTATTACTGTGGACACTCCCTTCGTGGAGATTTATTTATATACATGTGGTTATGTGGACTTGCTTTTACTTCATTATGCTACTATTCTGCGATCGAAAAGGGCCGGCAGAATTGGCGTTTTGTAGTGTCGGCCTTCTCGTGAGTTGGTGCCACCGCAAAGCGGAGTTCTGGGCTAAGACCCCGGTGTTTAAAAAAAAGGGGGTCTTACAACTAGTGGCTATAGGATACATGTAGGAAGAAGGTATTGATTTTGATCAAACCTTTTCCCCAGTAACGATTTTGGAATCAATAAGACACTTCCTAGCATTTCCTGCCTACCAAGGATTCAAAGCCTACCAAATGGATGTGAAATCAACCTTCTTGAATGATGAATAAAAAGAGGAAGTCTATTTAGAACAACCTCTAGGTTTTTTTGAATCTTGCTCTAATGATTTTTTTATAGACTTTGGAAAGCTCTATATGGGTTGAAGCAAGAACTTATGGCATGTTTTGAGACTTTGTCTAGTTTCATCATTGAGAACAAATTCTCAAGGGGGAAAATAGACAAGACTCTATTCCTAAGGGATCTAAGGGCAATATCATTCTAGTATAGATATATGTTGATGACATTATCTTTGGATCTAATGATGAAAACCTTTACATAAAGTTTGCTAAACTTATGCAAGAGAATTTTGTGATGAGTAGTATGGGTGAGATCAAGTTTATCTTGGGACTCCAAGTTAGACAGACTGATGTGGCTTGTCCATATCCCAATCAAAGTTCATTAAGGAGTTGATTAAAAGTATGGTATGGAGAGTGCCTCCACCATGAAAACTCACATGGGGTCAATTATGCCTATAGGCAAAGATGAAGCAGGGAATTCTATTGATGAGACTTTGTATAGAGGAATACTTTGTTCCCTTCTATATCTTACTGCTAGTAGACCTGACATCATGTATGCTACATGTGTCTATGCCAGGTATCAGGCCTGCCCTATAGAATCTCATTACTCTACTGCAAAAAGAATCTTGAGGTATCTTAAGGGCACACTAGATCTTGGCCTATGGTACCCTAGAAATAGGGATTTTGAACTAACAGGCTATTCAAATGCAGATTTTACAGGCTGTAAAGACGATAGGAAAATCACTTCAGGCACCTGCCAGTTCTTGGGAGGAAGACTAGTGTCTTAGAGCAGCAAGAAGAAAACGAGTGTTATAAAATCAACTGAAGAGACAGAGTATATTTCAGCAGGAAGATGCTGTGCTCAGTTGTTGTGGATCTAGCATCAACTCCAGGATTCTAACCTCTAGATAAGTAGAATTTCTCTTTATTGTATTTCTAATAGTACTATTTCTATTTCTAGGAATCTTATCTCATACAGCAGGACTAAGCACATAGAAATTAGGTATCATTTTATTAGGGTGCATGTGGAAAAAGGAAGACATCAGTCTAGAGTTTGTCCCAACAAACAAGCAAGTGGCTTGTATCTTTTCTAATCCACTACATGAAGTAATGTTCAACAACTTCAAGTTTGAGTTGGGTATGTTGAACTTTGGATAGCTTCAATTACTCCCTAGGATATTTTTGGTGTAGTATTTGTTCTTCTTACAGGTGATGAGGACTTAAAATGGCAATGGAAACAAAATTTTTTATCAGGAACATGATGTTAAAAGATGCTCCTATTACGGGGGAGCAAGTCCAGTAGCTATAGGAGTAATGTTAGCCTCTTGTAGAGAGAAAGATGCCAGCTGCCCCAGTGGTGTCCTCTACAATCAACTAGGGGGAGAAGATAATAAAAGTTGACCATCTCCTCCCTAAATATTCCGAATTCAAAATGGGTAAGAGAAGAGATTGATCAAGTAGCATCAGAGATTGAACAAGTAATCAAAAGGAAAAGAAGATGATCAATGTCATACAACAAAAGCAGGGGGAGAAAAAGATATCCCCATACAGGGTAATGGGGTAAAGGTAATCAAGGACTTCAAGTGGTATCACATACCTTGCAGCAACCTAGGGGGAGCAGGTGATGCTGACCCTACAGGCAGGGAACAATGTAATCTTCCTAAATCGGTTCATCTATTCTATCATTATAGTATACTTTTTTGATGCATATGTTGTTCATGTCATTGACCAAGAAAGTTGATAGTGTGTTTTGACTTCGTCAAATATTGGGAGATTGTTGGGTTAATTGATCTCAATGTCCCAGATTTGTAAGAAGTAAAACAAGTCAATGACATATATAGAGTTGTATTTGATTTGTGTTTAGTTCATGCATGCAGGATAGTCCTTGCCACATTGATTCGACATGTGGACACAAAGAAGAATGCTAGAAAGGAAGGAAATTTCCTAAGACAAGAGGCGTTGAGTAAAGACAATTCACTCAACGCCAGAGTTAATGGAGAATGCTGACAAAGGACAGGATTCTGATTAAGTCTAGAAGCATTGAGTGAGGAAAGCTCACTCAACACCAGATGAGCTAAAGCACTGATTCATGTATGGATAGTCAAAGCCAAGCTTTATCAAGTAGAAAGATCGACTAACTCCACAGGCTTTGAGTGATGTCAACTCACTCAATGCCATGATGCATATTTGCTGAGTAAAACTCAGTATGTAAAAGCTATAGAATTTCTTGCAAAGGAAAAGATTCTAAGTCCAGAAGCGTTGAGTGAAGCCAGTTCACTCAATGCCGTGATTTTTCTGTCAAAGCCAAAGAAGATAGACAGAAAAATCTGTCTAAGCCCAAAAGAGTTGAGTGAAACCAGTTCACTCAATGGCCTATGACAGAAGCATTGAGACAAGCTCAAGTAGTCAAAGTAAGAAGGATAGACAGGATTTGACTAATCAAGAAGCGTTGAGTAAAGCCAGTTCACTCAACACCTAGTCAAAAGATGAGGCTGAGGAAGGAAGCGATGAGTGAAGTCAACACAATCAATGCCCCCATTCCGAAGTAATGTCTCTAAGTACAGAAGCATTGAGTGAATCCAGTTCCCTCAACGACTCAGAAGTTGGACGAGTTCAGAAGGAGCTAAGGCAAAATGGTGTTGAGTGAAGTCCAACCACTCAACGCTCTCAACTCCATGGATGCAGAAAGAGTTGAAGAATAAGTTAAGTACAGAATTATTGAGTGAAACCAGTTCACTCAACGCACTCAACGCCTGCAATGATTCTGTGAATTTGGCTAAGTACAGAATGACTGACGTCAGTAAATGTCAACAAAGTCAATGCAGTTCAAATTCTTTACGGGAAAGCTACAGTATGCTTTTAAGGGCGCTGCCAGACAACTATTGTCGTTTTCTGCAAATGGAAGGTAGAAACTCGTCCTTTTTAGGCTGGGCCAATAGTACATAGAGACGTTGATCAACTGACTATAAAAGGATAAGATTGGTTGAATGGAAAGAAGCTTTATAAGGTTTTCTTATTACGCATTGCGGGCGAAAATCATCACCTTCCTCGCATTTATTGACAAGCTTGAAGGTTTTGTTCTGATCAATAAACCTAAATGCGATAAGAGTTGGCTGTTAAAATCTTCACCAACGATAACAGTTCAAAAAAACTTTTTTTATATATAAGAGTGGTAGAGCCGTCGGATTCTGCAAGTTCAGTTGTTGATTGAAGAAGAAAAGTACTATTAATACTACAGTCTTCAACAACAGTTACTTCCAGCACAAGCTGCAATCTTTCTGAAGATAATTTCATCTTGTTATTGAGAAGAAGTTGGGTAGATAGCTACTGCGATTCTCATCAGCGAGAAAAAGTTAAGAATCGATTTTTGATTGAGAAAATGTAGGCCAGATTCAGTCTCAGACTAGGAAGCAGACACAAAGAAATTTCTCTGGTATCAAATCTATTGGGTTTCTCTATGAGGATGGCACAACGCTTGTGCACGCAGCGGAAGGAATAAAACATCAAGACAACACAAAAGAGATGGGATCGGGCCATGAAAATTGAATCAAGAAGTTAACAAATAACTAGGCAAAAATTACCTTAGCGGCGTTGAGTAACAACTCAACGGAGATGCTCCAAGCTTCGCATCCTCGTCGGTGGCGAGTTCTACGTGGAATAACGTCCACGTCTCTGCAGAAATCCACACGAGCGGGAGAACCCCGAGCTTCGTTGCACGAAGGGTCGGGAAGAAGATCAACCGCACCTTTGCACTTCCCACGGACTGCTAGGTACGCGCTAAGGAAAGCAAGACCAGCGACGGTCGCCAGAGATGAGGTCAATGGCGGAGCGAAAAGGCGTCGGCGGAATGTTTCTGTCCGGCGGGGTCGGGATTTGGTGGATCGGGAGATCGGCAGAACTCTTCCATCGGCTCAATTCGTCGATAGGAAAATCCCGACGATTGATGATCTCTTTTTCCCAAAAACCCTAAGTCCCCTATTTATACCAAAGGCATAAACAGTCCAAAGAACACCGCTATCCGCAGACCACCCAAGTTAGGATTTCAGAGTCATTCGGTGAGAATCAGCACAGGTTCGGCGAGAATCAAATCCAGATTCAGCGAGAATCAGCGGACACATTCGGCGAGAATCATCTACTGATTCGTCGAGAATTGGGGATAGATTTGTCGAGTATCACCAATCGCCGGGAATCAAACACTTTTGATTCTCGACAAATTCTTCGAGAGTCGTCGAGTATCACTCGACGATTCTCGACGAATCATTCGTGACGAATGATTCTCGACAAATTCGTCGAGATTTATCGAGTCATACTCGACGATTCTCGACGAATCATTCTCGATGAACTCGTCGAGAGTCGCCGAGTCATACTCGACGATTCTCGACGAATTTGCCTTAGCAACATTTACCTGAATCCCCCATATTGTATGGTGATTTGTAACCCTTACCAACACAATCAATCTTCCAATTTCTCCACATGCTCTTATGTGCAACCCTGCAGGATCATATCGCGTTGGCAATGAGATTACATGTTTGACCACTTCTAGATCATCATGGTAACTCCAATAGACTCCCACTTGATCTTGAAAGTATCAAACCAAAAACCTCACAAACAATGAGCGGCATCTAGCAATGCATCATTGCTCCCCAAGCAATAAGAATTCATAACTCATAAGACTTTATGAACAATGTCCTAGCATTGTCTTTATCCCTTTGTCCCTTACATCCGTAAAGAACTAGAGGCATGGACCGTGTCACCCTCATAATAGCTCAATCCAAGTTTCTTGATCTAGAACGGACTTCCAGAGAATGGTGAGCCCAATATCACATATTGACTCAACCAAGCATGGCCATGCATTTCTCAATCCAGTTCCATCAAGGGGCCCATGGATGCAACTCCTGTCATATAGGAGGACAAATCCCATATCTGCTCACACACAAACACCCAAATGATGCGTAACGTGCCCAAAAACCACCCTTATCATCAACCTTTCTCAAGGAAGACTTTAGATGGAATCAAAGCACGCTCTTCCTCACTT
The DNA here is from genome assembly GCA_039513925.1 of Platanthera zijinensis. Lineage (NCBI taxonomy): Eukaryota > Viridiplantae > Streptophyta > Magnoliopsida > Asparagales > Orchidaceae > Platanthera > Platanthera zijinensis. Next base: position 169,449,808 of record CM077081.1, on the reverse strand, counting down.
GATGAATGTTGTGACTTCAGGTCAAAGGACCACAACACCATTGTCAATTAAGACCTACTCATGACACGATTAGATATCAATCCACAAAGTAGTCTCAGGTTGGATCTGTCCAGTACAACTTGTTCATTAACAAGTACCCGCGTGATGACTAGATATTACAATATCATTACCTGTGAGAATTGGTCATCAGTCAACGCACGTGCTAGTCTAAAGGTATCATCATCACCCTAAGCTTCTATGATGATTCATCGACCAGGGACCTTTTAAGAATGAAGCTTCAAATAAATCATAGGCTCTAACATTCAAGTCACGTACTTGATGTCCTATGGAAGTGAACATTCTAAGGGTATTTATTATGAAAACATTTAACTATCGCATAGAGAAAACATAATAAAAGAACATGCCATTAATAGTAAAAGAAAAACATAGGTACATAATTCATCATATGAATAAACAATAAACAGCCAACAGAATATATGTTTATATGCAACCCACAAGACTCTCACTGGAGTTGATCATTTAGGTATCGCATACCCATTGATCTAGTATGACCATCATACTTTCTCTAGGCGAGAGGCTTTGTCAGTGGATCCGCAATATTCTCCTCAATCGGCACTTTGCAAATGTTCACATCTCCTCGTTCGACAATCTCACGAATAAGATGGAACCGCCAAAGTATGTGCTTGGAGCGCTGATGAGATCTAGGTTCCTTAGATTGTGCAATTGCACTATTATTATCACAGTAGAGAACTACGGGACCAATAATGCTAGGAACTACTTCATGCTCGCCGATGAATTTCCTAATCCATACATCCTCCTTCGTTGCGTTAGCTGCAGCGATATACTCGGCCTCTATTGTAGAATCAACAAATGTCTCTTGCTTGGAACTCTTCCAGCTCACAGCTCCTCCATTAAGGAAAAACACAAAACCTGATTGAGACTTTGAGTCGTCCCTATCAGTTTGGAAGCTAGCATCCGTGTAACCACTTACAACGAGATCTTCCTCTCCACCATACACCAAGAACACATCCTTTGTCCTTCTCAAGTACTTCAGGATATTCTTGACTGTAATCTAGTGGCACTCACCGGGGTCTGACTAATACCTGCTAGTCATGCTCAAAGCAAAGGAGAAATCGGGTCGAGTACATAACATTGCATACATGATTGATCCAATTGCCGATGCATATGGAGTCAACTTCATGCGGTCCTTATCTTCACAAGATTTTGGACACTGGTCCTTAGAGTGCTGTGTTTACAAGAGGTGGATATGTTGAGGTTTCCAAGAGGCTTTCCTTGCCATTGGGATCCACCCTTGATAGGTACAGACTCTATGACGCAGTATATCATCTGATTTGTGATGGTCTACTTTTAAATGTTAATTTTATCAGGCTAGAAGATTTATATTTATCTCTTATTTTCATGAAGATAATCTGGCTATTGTCTTCTATTAATAACACCTTATTTTATGTATGAATCATGAATGAAGATGATGAATGGAGTATTTTGATTTGTGTTATTTTTTGGGGATTTCATTCACAATGTTCAGTATGCATATTTCAATTTATCGCCTTCCACGCTGTAAGATATACTTTTTAAAAAATCATTTGTTATGTATTATTTGTCTTATCAGGTAGAAAGTGGCCTATTTTTCATGCGAATTACAAAATTTTGTTTGTCCTTATGGTCGTGGATGATAAATTTGTTGATATGATGGCCTGCTTCTCTCTATTGGTGGAAATGGAAGATCATATATTGTTATTGTTGAGGCTGGCCCATTGGCTGATACCTCCCAAAACAAATTAAATTTTTCTAGAATGAGCACAAAATTAGGCTTCTGCAGGGTCAGTACCACACTCTACTTCCCAGTTTTGATAACCAATTTAATCCATCTTCTTTGTTTCTAACATGATATCTATTAGAGTAATTGAACTTCCTTTTGCAGGTTAGATTCCCTTTTCATCTTTTCGCCCGGTTAAACCTGAAGATCCTCCACTAGATCCCTTTCTAGTGAATACTTTAACAATTTGATTTGATCCATTTTCTGTCAATACAAATTTGTGAATACCCATTTTCCATTGTAATAATTACAGTTGCAAATTTTTCTCCTCTTATAATAGTCTCTGTTCAGAGCACCTCCTGAAGGACCTGCAGGATTGGCACAGGATCCAAGGAGCTTCAAGATGATTTTGGAATATATAAAGGCTTTACCGGTATGTTGCTCTTGATTCCTCACAGTTTTCTGAGCTTATCTTCTGATAATGATTTTAGATTTTTTTTTCCCGGTGATAATGGTATTAGAATTCCTTTTGGAAAACATTGGTTATTTGTGTACCCAAAAAAGATCTACACAGGAGGAGAGGAAGAGAGAGATCACTTTTCTTTCCTTATTCTTAGACACAATTAACATAGTTTTTAATCATTATGCAAACATTTGCTTTTATAATCAGAGATATCACTGTTCTTATCCTAACACACACGAGTATGCAATTGCATTGTTGAAAATTGGTCAGTTCAATCAGCATAATTTTGATCATTTGTGAAAGCTTGTCATTATAATCGCTGATCTTATCCTAACATGTCCGCACACTTAATTTTTCGTTGTTGAAGACCGGTCGAGGAACATATTTCATCTTGGTAGCATGCACTGGGGCTGGGATCGAATCTAGTAGAAGAGTTCAGGTGCTAAAAGTTAAGAAGGTAGTCTGTACTTGCTCCTCAAACTTGTGGGATTCTTATTCTTACTGGTTGCCACATTGGAAGCATGAACATTTATGCTGTCTGTACTTGCTCCTCAAAATTCTGGCTACACACTTGTCAGTTTTCTGTTAGCTCTCTATATGTCTGACCCATTGACACGAAGTTTTACTGTAAACTCTCTCTCTCCCTCTCTCTCTCTCTCTCTCTCTTTCTATATGTATATATTAATAAATAGTAAGTTTAGGGTCGATTGGATACATTTGTGATAGTGTATTGCTACCTTGCCCATTCTCCAATGGATTAAAACTGAAACTTCACATTATCTGGCTGTCATAAAACAAATACAAACATAATTTTCTTGTATTTTAGATATCTTCATTTTATTTGAAGCGACTGTCATCTTTATTTTGGGCATTACCTACTAGTTTTGATGGTATCATTGATGCTTCAGCTTAGTTTTTCAGCGGGGAATAATGGAATGGGAACATCCTAATGCTTTTCCATGTAGGCTTCTTTATCAAATGATTTGGTAATGGTACTAGCAAAATAAGAGCCTTGGTTTTTTAGGATCAAGTTCTTGTTATTTATCCCCTCAATATTTTATTAATTGTAGGCTGTGTTTACAGGAGGTGGATATTTTGAATGAGTTTTTAAAAAAAAACATAATTTAGTATTTGCCACGGCTTGGAACCGTGGCAAATAGTTATTAAAAAATGATGAGTTCACTTTTAGCAAGGGTTTCATACCGTGGCTAATAGTTAGCTTTAGCCACGGCAGTTATTTTTCATGGCTAATACTATTTGCTACGACCAATCCGTGGCTTAAAATTTTTAGCCACGCCGACTTTAGCCACGATATTTTTCTTTGGCTAGACCGTGGTTAAAGCTTTTTAGCCACGGTTTTGGACTTTTTGCCAGGGCAATTTGCCCTGGCCAAAAGTCTGTTTTCTAGTAGTGTTCCCAATCAAAAGTATGTCATCTACATACAATATCAAGAAGATAATAATGCTCCCACTTATTCGCTTGTAAACACAAGGCTCATCTTCATTCTTGATGAAACCAAACTCTTTGATTTTCTCATCATAACGAAGATTCCAACTTCGAGAGGCCTGCTTCAGTCCTTAAATGGACATGTTCAGCTTGCATATTTTAGTGGCTTCATTTAGGGATACAAAACCCTCGGGTTGTGTCATGTACACTTCCTCAAGGAGGTTTCCATTAAGGAAATCCGTTTTTACATCAATCTGCAAGATCTCGTAGTCATAATACGCAACAATAGCAAGTAATATCCTTATGGACTTTACCTTGGCAATAGGGGAAAAGGTCTCATCATAGTCAATACCATGAATTTGCTTGAAACCCTTAGCCACCAGCCGCCCTTTGATTGTCTGTACATTCGCATCCATGTCAGTCTTCTTCTTGAAGACCCACTTACACCCTATGGGTCATACCCCTTCAGGTGGTTCCACCAAGTTTTAAACTTAGTTTGCATACATGGAGTCCATTTCGGATTTCATAGCCTCAAGCCATTTGTCGGAGTCCGGTCCATTCATAGCCTCTTGGTAGGTTGCTGGTTCATCATCATGATCCATAAGCAACACATTACCTATTTGAGATATGAGAAATCCATATCTCTCAGGCTCAAACCTCGGTCTACCAGATCTACGTAGGACTTGTGTTTCTTGAGCAGGTTCTCTAGCTATAACATCTTGTAGTCCTGTCTCAGAATCCATTTCCGGTTCATTCACTATTTGTGGTTCTTGAACTTCTTCAAGTTCTACCTTTTCAGTCTTTCTTGATAGGAACTCTTTGTCCAAGAAGACGCCAGTCCTTGCGACAAACACTTTGCCCTCGGACGGTAGGTAAAAGTAATACCCTTTCGTTTCCTTAGCATATCCCACCAGATAACATTTATCCAATTTGGGTTCCAGCTTGTCAGGCATTTGACGTCACATGTATGCCTTACAACCCCAAATTTTAATGAACGACATACTAGGACGCTTCCCAGTCCATATCTCATATGGTGTCTTCAGAACCATTTTCGTTGGAGCGTGATTCAGTGTCATAGCAGCAGTCTCTAAAGCAAAACCCCAAAAGGAAACAGGCAAGTCTGCATGACTCATCATCGAACGTATCATGTCTAACAAAGTACGATTTCTCCTCTCATACACACCATTACGTTGTTGTGTTCAAGGTGGTGTGAGCTATGATACAATACCACACTCTTTCAGATGATCACGGAACTCATGACTCAGGTATTCTCCACCTCGATCAGATCGGAGTGCTTTAACTCTTTTTCCAAACTGGTTTTCTACTTCATTCTTGAACTCTTTAAACTTTTCAATGGTCTCAGATTTGCACTTCATAAGATACACATATCCGTATCTACTGAAATCATCAGTAAATGTAACGAAGTAGAAAAACCCACCTCTAGCCATGGAACTCATGGGTCCGCATACATCACTATGTACAACACCCAAAAGATCCTCTGCCCTCTCAGTATAACTAATGAAAGGGGCTTTAGTCATCTTGCCTAACAAACAAGATTCACATCGCTCAAATGATTCATAATCAAATGAGTCCAAAAGTCCATCTTTATGGAGCTTGGATATGCGCTTCTCGTTTATATGGCCCAAATGACAATGCCAGAGATATGTAGGGTTTGAGTCATTCGTTCTTAGTATTTTATTATTTTCTACATTATAGATCTGATGGTCCAAGTTCAAAACATAAAGACCATTAAACAATTGGGCTACAACATAACAAATATCATTCTTAAATATAGAACAATAGTTGTTCTTAATTATAAAATAAAATCCAATCATGTCCAAGCATGAAATGGATATAATGTTTCTAGTTATGGCCGGAAAAAAATAACAGTTATCTAGTTCTATTACAAGCCCACTAGGCAAAGAAAGACGGTAAACCCATACGGCTACAACAGCAACTCTTGCTCCATTGTCGACGCGCAAGTCCACCTCCCCTTTACTCAGCAATCTTCTCCTTCCCAGTTCCTACACATTTGTACAAATGTGTGAACCACATCTGGTATCCAATACCCAAGATGAAAAAGCAGAAAGGTTTATCTCTATAACGTAAATATTTGAAGCGGAAGTCATACCTCCCATCATTTTCTGCAGACCCGCAATATAAGAAGGACAGTTCCTCCTCCAATGACCAGCCTTTCCACAGTGGTGGCATTTCCCCTCCTTCATCGTGCTTTTCTTTTTCATCAGTGCAGAAGACTTGGGCTCGAGATGTGACTTAGGTCCCACCTTCGTCTTCTTAGAGCCCTTGGCCTTGCCCTTGCCCTTATGCACAATCAGTATGGGGCTGCCAGGCTTGGCCTTCTTCATATTAATCTTGACAGTTCTCAATATGCCTAGGAGCTCGGGAAGTGTCTTGTCTATTTCATTCATGTTGTAGTTCAAGACAAACTGCCCGTAACTGTCCGGCAACGATTGCAGGATCAGATCTGTGGCCAACTCTTGACCCAGAGGAAAACCCAGCCTTTTAAGGTTCTCTATATACCCAATCATCTTGAGTACGTGAGTCCCTACTGAGTCTCGAACTCCAATGTTGCACTGAAAAAATGCTTTTGTGACATCAAACCTCTCTTGACGAGCTTGCCCTTGAAGCATTTTCTTGAGATGCTCGCCAATCTCCTTGCACCCCATGTTCTGATGTTGCTTTTGAAGCTCAAAGTTCATGGTGGAAATCATAAGGCATTCGACATCTAAGGCATCATCAGCATACTTCTTATATGTATCTTTGTCAGCACGGGAATAATTCCCAGTCGGCACCTCGCGGGCTTCTTCTTCCAAGACATAGAGCTTTCGCTCTTGCCTGAGAACAATTCTCAGGTTCTTGTACATGTCAATGTAGTTAGTCCCATTGAGCTTATCATTCTCAAGGATGGCTCTCAGAGACAAAGTGGAGTGTGAACCACTTGCCATGGAATTCTATAAGAATTCATGGAGAATAATATCAGTACCAAAATTTCAAATACAATTTATTTAAATTTGGACTTCAATTAAAACGCCCACTATTTTATTCGAAATAATAGCCCTCACTATCAATTCGGAGAGTTCATGCGAGCTACTCTCTTAGTGGACAAGATCCGTATTTCACCAACACAATGAGTCAGCTTTGGCTTTCCTCTCACAACGCGGTTATTTAGGTAGGAAACGCTTGCAAATTGCATCCTCATGCAATTCTTGTATGGTTGGTGAATAACTCCTTATTCGCATCCATCATATGGTGCATGCCAACCCTATGACTCTAGGCACACAACCTTTGAGGTCACCTAGTTAAGCTTGACCCAATGTCGACAGTGGGATATCACAATTAACCGCTCGCACCCTTACCAAGATAGATTAATGCACCTTGCTTATGCAAACCCACACTTCATCGATCGAGGATGGAAGAGTGTCATCCATCGGAAGGCATCCGAACACTTAATATTTGATGAAGGGATTTTTGATTATGGGTTAGCAATTAATCATGATCAACATTTGATCAATGTGCACATCCACAGAAAAATAATTTCTAAAATCCACATGCATCCCTTATGTGCACAACCTGACAATATCAACACTTGATAGAAAGAAAGGGCTAAATCTGAACATCCGAACTCTTCCAAATCTTCAGATTTACATGCATTGGACAAGAGCGAAGACAACTCAACTTAAAGCAGTAGACAAGCTCGTCTCTCATTATTTGATTCAAAATCAAAAACAATACACTGGTTCACTAACCATTCGAGGGGCGGTTACTGCTAAGGAGACAACAATTTCTAACAACTATAAATTACCACGAAATCCCAGACGTTCCTGGCCGGGTTCCAAGGGGCAGAGCCCCTAACCTGTGGGTTATGAGACCACCGATTTCCCTTGGTAAAACCATCAACAATTGATGTACCAGGAATAAATCTAAACATTTAGAACACTTCTAAATCCCTAGGTTTACACGTACTGGAATAACCTAACTTCCAATACAACAATCATGGCCGAAACCTCGCTCTGATACCACTGTTTCGTTTCTCTATGAGGATGGCACAACGCTTGTGCACGCAGCGGAAGGAATAAAACATCAAGACAACCCAAAAGAGATGGGATCGGTTCATGAAAATTGAATCTAGAAGTTAAAAAATAACTAGGCAAAAATTAACTTAGCGGTGTTAAGTTACAACTCAACGGAGATGCTTCATGCTTCGTGTCCTCGTCAGTGGCGAGTTCTACATGGAATAACGTCCACGTCTCTGCAGAAATCCACACGAGCAGGAGAACCCCGAGCTTCGTCGCACGAAGGGTCGAGAAGAAGATCAACCGCACCTTTGCACTTCCCACGGACTGCTAGGTCCGCGCTAGGGAAAGCAAGACCAGCGACGGTCGCCAGAGATGAGGTCGACGACGGAGCGAAAAGGCGTCGGCGGAACGTTTCTGTCCGGCGGGGTTGGGATTTGGTGGATCGGGAGATCGGCGGAACTCTTCCATCAGCTCGATTCGTCTACAGGAAAATCCCGACGATTGATGATCTCTTTTTCCCAAAAACCCTAAGTCCCCTATTTATACCAAAGACATAAACAGTCCAAAGAACACCGCTATCCGCAGACCACCCAAGTTAGGATTTCAGAGTCATTCGGCGAGAATCAACACAGGTTCGGCGAGAATCAAATCCAGATTCTGCGAGAATCAGCAGACAAATTCGGGGAGAATCATCTGCTGATTCGTCGAGAATTGGGGATAGATTCGTCAAGTATCACCAATCGCCGGGAATCAAACACTTTTGATTCTCGACGAATTCGTCGAGTATCAATCGACGAATCATTCGCGACGAATGATTTTCGTAAAATTCATCGAGAGTCGTCGAATCATACTCGACGATTCTCGACAAATCCTTCTCGACCAACTCGTCGAGAGTCGCCGAGTCATACTCGACGATTCTCGACGAATTTGCCTTAGCAACATTTTCCTGACTCCCCCATACTGTATGGTGATTGGTAACCCTTACCAACACAGTCAATCTTCCAATTTCTCCACATCATCTTATATGCGACCCTGCAGGCTCATATCGCGTTGGAAGTGAGATTACATGTTTGACCACTTCTAGATCATCATGGTAACTCCAACAAAATCATCTCAACCAAATTCCTTATGAAGGATCCAGTCTTGGATCTAAGTGTAGGATCTTTTAGATATGAGATTATAGGACTGTGTTATAAAGGCCGAGTGTAGGATCTTTGTTATAGATCTGAGGTAGGGCCATTGTCCTGAGCTATAGGAGAGTTATCTCTCTAAGTTTGTTGGGCTGTCCTTCCAGCCTAAGTTGTAGGGCTTTTGATCCAGAGTTAGGTCATTATTGAATCACAGAGTTGTAGGGCCTTAGGCCTGACTTTTAGGTCTTGAAGGAGAATGAGTGGTCATGTGGGATCCAGTTGTAAGCTCATAAGGAGCTGAGCATTGGGGAAGAGCCTTATCTAACACACTATAATAAAGACGGAGAGGGACATTAGACGTACCCATAATCTGGGGAACCAGTATAAAATAATTGTGTCATTTGTGATTAGTCCTGAAAGATAAAACAACCTAACCACTTACTACAACACAATCGGGTAAAGGTCTATAAGATTTAAAGAAATACCAAAAACCTTTTCACCCCCCCCCCCTCTAGGTATTTAGCTGACCTTGAAAACAAAGACTTTTAGTAAGCCCTATTACCTGTAATCTTTAATTTATGTCATGTGGACCTTTATTTGGATATTTATATATATCTATGATATGATCCGTAGACTTGTTTTATTTCTTCTTTCATTAGATGTGTGAATGATCGTGCTTGCCAGCATGGTCGTTATCCTATGGTGACATCTAACTCGTAGTTGGTGTCATTGTAAGGTGACTGTCCTGGGGAAAAAATCTCTCCTCGGCCATGCCCAATTCCCTGGAGGAGGGATTTTACAGCTACAAGATAATAACTTATATGTCGGATGGCCTCGAGTTAGTGTATAATCGAGTTTGGACTTGGTAGAAGAAACATAGCAAGATGTTATTGAGGTTTGGATGAGTCTAGTTATATATAGCCGAGATATTCAAATGGTTGGAGGAATTTTATAAACAAATGGATTGGGGAAATTAGTGACAAATGATTTTATAAGATTTGGTTGTACAAATGGCTACTTGTGAAATCCGGTAAGGATGGGCGCGTTTGTAATCCGATGAATGATATGAGTTTTGAAAGAGGGTGTGGTGCCCGATAATTGAATGTGTAATCTATACTTACGATATCTTGCTTGATGGATACGTGGGAGTTAATATATTGTTGTGATAAATACATGAAAACATAATTTTTGTGAATGCTTGATTATATGAAAGGAATCAGATGAGGTAAATCTCATGGTCATGAAATGTGTTGAATCGTGATCTCAAGTATTGGATGGGATAGTTTGTATAGTCCACTACTTAGAGTGTGCATTCCTACATGTAGTAGTGTATGATTTGTATGTTGTTCACATTGGCTTGCAACCATGTTGATGTGAATGCTTGAGAGCACGAAAATGCTAAAGGGTGTAAGTGCGTGAGTATTTCACTACACAGGATTAGAAATGATAAAAAGTGTCTTAGTTGGATCCCTTGGATGATTGATGTCAAGGCCATGTGAATTTGCATGCAGTGTGGGTTGACACGCGGTGTCATAATCTTGGGTTAAGGATAGTGTGGTAGGTCTACGGGCTCGCCAGTCATCACACCGACGGGAGTTGACAGATAGACTTTGGATGGTTGGACTTGGTCCTCGATGCTCATTCCTGGGGTTGCTTCCATGCCTAACCAAGGATGGTGAGCGCTACCTCCATCAAAAGAGGACAAATACTACTTTTCGGCGATGCTGTAGCTTTCCTGTGACGGCATGAAATAATTTGTCTACGTTCGACGAATGGTGAGCTAATATCGACGAATTCTGAACTAAGCTCGGCGAACTCAGATTCTTCAAACTTAAACTTTAGCTCGACAAAAGGTGAGCTAAGATCGACAAATTCTGAAATCAGTTCGACGAATTCTCAACTGGGCTCGACTAACTAAGAATCTCAAACTTTAACTTTAGCTCGACGAAAGGTGAGCTAAGATCGATGAATTCAGAAATCTGTTCGACGAATTCTGAACTAAGAATCTCAAACTTTAACTTTAGCTTGACAAAAGCTGAGCTAAGCTTGACGAAATAAGAATTCAGTTCGATGAATTCTCAACTGAGCTCTTCTTTAGAGGTTTTGTGTGAGACTGCTTCACTCAACGCTTCTAGATATAGAGAATTTATGCTGGCTTTGTCTCAGCGGTTCCTTCTCAACTCTCTCAGCGTTTCTTTTTCATAACTGTGACTATCTTCTGTATCAGTGGTTTCTTCTCAACTGTCTCAGTGGTTTATTCTTTACAGCTGAGACTATCTCCTGTCTCAATGGTTTTGCTGAGACAAACACTTCTCTCAACGTTTTTTATTGAGCTTCTTAGCTGTCTCAATGGTTATGCTGAGACATTCTTCTTTGCTATCTCAACTGTAACATCCCATTTCCGGCTACACCCCTAGGAGTCGGTCTGTCGTGATAGAACCCGAGGAAGCCCAAAAATTGAAGTCCATCGACCAAGACTTCGAGTCACGGATTGGTCACGCCAGTGACCGACCCGTCACGCCCGTGAGAAGTGCGTGACCCCTTTGACGATCGTCGATCTCAAGAATACGATCGTCGAGCACAGATTTTGCATCCCGGGCATGTCACGCCCGTGACCTACGTGTCACGCCCGTGACCTACGTGTCACGCCCGTGACCTAGGGCGTGACCCCCTTCGATTATCGTCGATCTTAGGAAGAAGATCGTCGAGCGTAGATTTTACAACCCGGGCCTATCATGCCCGTGACCCACGTGTCATGGCCGTGACCTAGGGCGTGACCCCCCCTTCAACGATTGTCGATCTCTGGAAGACGATCGCCGAACGCAGAATTTGCATCATGGGCCTGTCATGCCCGTGACCGATGTGTCACGCCCGTGACCTAAGGCGTAACCCCCCTTTGACAAGCGTCGAGTTCAGTTCGACGAACGTCGACCTCAACTCGACGAACTTCGACCGTAGAACACCTGTCACGCCCGTGACCTACGTATCACGCCCGTAACGAAGGTCAAAATGTCGGTTCAGGCCTGAAATTATTCAAACACGCGTTATAATAAATTCTGGTATGGAAAGTTACCCTAGGAGTATTAAATGGGTCGTTTCCTTCTCTAATTTCTTAGTAAAATAAGGAAGTGTTTACCCAATAGGAAATCGCCACCTGTATCAGCCATTTCATCTTCAACCTTTTCCTCTCCCTCCACAGTAACCGAAATATTATTAAGAGAGAGAGAGCATTCAAGGCCATGAACGTTTCACCCTTTCCCCTCCCCACTTGGAGATCTATAAAAGCCTCCTTAGAACAAGATGAGAAGGTTACACTTTTGACCAAACGGATTCCGATTTATTGCTCTTACTGTACGAGAAGTTCAGGAACGCCACCACCGCGCCATGACAATCCGACGTTCATCTCGTCTCCAAACCGCGAACAAGGTCCTCCTCTACTTCTTCTTTTGTGGGTAGATCTTAGGATCTTAGAAAGGAGTTCGTGCTCAACGGAGCCGGAGCTATCTCGCATTTTCATGGAAAACCATGAAAATTATATTTTCGGGCACGCCGGAAACCGCCACCTTCGGTGGGCAAACCACTTCCGACCGATAGCCATCGCCTCGACGGAGCTGGTGGTGGTGGTGGCTGGCCAGGGAAGTGATCGGACAGCCGGCGACGGATCACGGAAAGGCTACAGGAAATATGGTTCTCTGAGTTTCTTTTTCGGGTTCTGTTTGGTAGGGGAGATGAACAGTAAAACATTATTATTATATAAAATTATATAGTATATAAAGGAAAATATTTATAAAATGGGCGTATTTTGATGCTGCAAACGAGGCACTTAGAGGCTGATTTAGGAAAAATGGCCCATCACGAATGTTGTAGCCCTTCGAGTCTAGATTAATTTAAATTTGATTTCAACTCGTTTGGGTAAGCAGTTTGACCGCAGCACCTATTTTAGTGGGGGCTGTACCTAGAGTTGGGCAGAAACAAAAATGAATGCCCACGCTTCGTCCCTTTTCCAAATTTCCTGATATTTGGGAAGGTGGTTATCCTTGGCAATACCTAGAGGCTGTCCAAAAATGGGAATTTTTGGAGATACTCTGCCTAATGTTTTTGTTTTAATTTAATAAAGTTAGAGTAATTTATTTAAGTGGTCAAATGACCTCCAAACCCTCCCAAATTTTGGTGAGTGGTCCCTGGCTATAACACCTAGTTATGTACAAAATTTCAACTCATTTGGATTAGTTTTGAATAGGAAGTCACATATTCTTAACTAGGAAATAATGAGGCATTTTTGAGTAAAAAGTGCATAAGAGGTTAGAACGGTCATATCACCTCAACAGAGGCTGATATTTTGACCACTGACTTAGAGGGGTTATTATAACCCACTTGGAGAAAAAGGTGTGGTTTAGGGTTGGTTTACCCTAGGATCCAAACTCAAACCCTAGATGGAGGGTTTTGAGGGTTGTGATGGACATGGGGGCAATTGCTATTGTATTGCCTTGAAATTCCGTAGAATTGACATTAGCATGATATGAATCATCTGGATGGAATCTTGGAGGAATTGGAGATAGGTAGATACCCAGAAACACTAACCTTAGCTTTAGGTTAAAATACTGATTAAGTAAAACCTATCACTAAACATTATCTAAATGCTATGAAACTCTGTTAGAGTAAGTTTTGGGGCAGGTAGAATCCATGGTAATTTTACTGGAACTTTTATGATGTCTATTTCCAGCACTTCATTTGTAACGATTATTATAGCCCTAATTGATGTTTTAATTATTTGAATCTTTCTGTTCATTAAAACCCCATAAAATCTTGCAAGTAAATGTTTTAGTTTAGAATGGTTGCTCCCAAATTTTTGTATAATTTTTAGTTGAGTAAATCTAGTACTTCCTTCACAAATGTTAAAAAAGGCTTTTATAGTTTAAAAATTAATTATAGATGATATTTCTGTTGAAAAATTATGAGTCTTAGTATTTAAGACTTTCAGGACATTATATGCTTATAGACAATTATTCATGATTTTTAAAATTGTAGTTACGACACTTTCTTTACAAAACCACCTTGAGTAGATATTTGGTAATTAATTTATTCAGAGATTAATACTTGTTGAAAAATTATGAAACTAGGCCAATGCTATTTTTAGGGTTGTATCTGCATAGTATAATTTATTTATTATTTTTGGATGAATATTCTCTATAATTGATTCACAAATAATGAATTATAGAAAATATTGCTAAAATAGTTTTAGTGCCCTTTTGAAGATAGAAAAATTGTGATACTTTGGATTTACTATTTTGAGATTGCAAAATAATTATAATAATTTTGTTGGACATCTTGCATGAGTAATTAGGGTAGTTCATGTTCAAACCGGTAGCCCAAGGAATTTTGAGGAAATTAATTAAATGCCAGATAAATTAGGAAAATTATAGTTTTCTGATTATAGGCTAATCATATCATGATAAACCTCTAGTAAATGAGTTAGGGCATTTGGATGAGTATTGGATCATTTCCTAACCGGTTCCACATATACTCTAGGTTGGTCTGCATATAGCAAATTATTGAATTGCAATAGGGCATGATCTGGAATAGTTGTTGGAGTTAGTGAGTTTGTATGGGTGGATAGATGTGAATGAATTCGTAATAGAATGATATGAAGAGTAGTGTGAAGTGGTGTTGGCAAGAGTTAAGAGGTGCTCGGGTTTGACGAAAGATCGTCTTTCCCGAAGAGAGAAAGGTTAAAAGTCACCCTATAATAGTCTATCGTAATATGAGAAGGGAATGGGTAAAGGGAATCAACCAATAACAATAAGTGCTTTGCGAAAGGGAACGATGGGCTTCAGATACCATCATAGTTCCTTGTGCCCTTTGAGAGACCTTCATTGGGAATACCGGGGGCAGTCCTGGGTTAACGTAAACTGCAATAACAAACTGACAAGTGTAACTTAGTAATTAGGGTTTCACCTTTCACAAACACTGTTAGCACTGGAAGATTGATGGGAGCTTCGGCTCGGTTGGTTAAGAGACGGACGGAATTCTCCGGGGAGCTTCGACTCGGTTGGTTAAGAGACGGACGTTTGGGTCCGGGGAGCTTCGGCTCGGTTTTTGTGTGATTACGATTAAATTTGCATGTGCATAAAAGGAATGAAAATTAAGGTGGTGGGTCTTCGGTATTGGAGGGTCGATGCACCGACGCCAATACACTGACTCGGCAAGTGTGGTTAGCACTTCGCTAACAAATATCCGGTCCGCCAGCCGGCAAGAGTACGCAGGAGTCCGCTTCGTGTACCAAGCGTTGAGGCGTACGATAGGTCTGACCGGTAGTGCTTTACTGGTTTAGAGGTGGGCGAGGACCAACCCACCGCTTCCGTCTTCCACTACGTAGGTATCCTGGGAGGTAACGGCTCCGAAACGGGGAACTAAAGGTTTGTGTGCACAGAGTCGGGTGTGTGAGTTGCACTTGCATGTTCCATCATACCCACTTGGATGTCATAGCATAATCGATTCATTTAATCCTGACACCTAAAGTATAAGTGGAATGAGATGCTTATACATTAGGACTTGCAAAACGACCCCTTGGTCTATTAGCTTGTGTGGGCAAGTTTATAAATTAAGGTAAAATTCAATATATATATATATGATGTTGTTTGATAACCGACACCCCAACGTATAAGTGGTATGGGACACTTTATACGATGGGAGCCCTGCAAAAGATCTCATTGCTTATGCGCTTCTGCACATAACTTGAGGTACTTTACCTACTTTCTGTTTCTGTCATATTTATTATAGAATTGCTAGATTAGTTCTGCTGCCACCTGTTCTTTTGTTTTAATCTCTAACTTCATGTCCTTCCCTTTCTTCCCACCGCTCGGTACTTAGGATCCATGGAGGAAGGGGTAGGGGATGATAGGACTTAGTCTTTATGACTAACGGTTTTCGAACCACATCATTTTAGGGGATCGTGGAGCCCAACACAGGGGAGCAACCCCAAATACCGGTGCGCTTGGAGATGGGGCAGTGTAACACCCCAGAAATCTCAACAGGTCAAATTGAGGTTCAGGGTGGCTGACACAGCCTGGGGCACGGGCGTATCCCAGGGCGTGTCAGGGGTACACGGCCTGGGACACGGGCGTGTCCTAGGGCTTGTTCTTCATTGTCGACGATCGTTGAGTCGAAAATCATTGAGTATCGACACATCGACACGGCCTGGGACACGGGCGTGTCCCAGGGCGTGTCATGCCCAAAAATTAGCCAGTTTGTCCCGAGAAGGACACGGCGTGGAGGCCCAGCCGTGTCGATTGTGACACTGGCGTGTTAAATTGTCACATGGGCGTGCCCAGTGCCCGTGTGGTCTCGGAGAAAATGTTTATTTCCGTCTCGATGGGGGAACACCCCCATCGACACGGGCGTGTCAGGTGTCGACACGGGTGTGTCAGGTGTCGGCACGGGCTTATCTCGGGCGTGTCGACACCCGTGTTCTGGTTTGGCTTAAGTCGGTTGTGCACCGCTTCAGGAACACGTCCTATAACACGGGCGTGTCACTACCCGTGTTCGGCCCAGGAAATCAAATTCAGGGCTGATCAGAGCCGTTCATTTGCTTTGACCAAGATCCAATTATCTGGGCTCTTCCCTGGGTTGATAATGCCGGGATTGAAGAGGAGAAAGCTCATTTGAGTTTCATCTTTCTCTTTTAAAGTTAAGAGAGAGGGAAGAGCAAGGCAAGGAAGAAGAAGAGGAATCCGGCCGCCAGTGGTGCTGCGGTGATCCAAATCGCGAGCCGAGTTTGGATTTACGAAGGCAAGGTTGCTACGAAGGCTTTCATCCATCTCAATTTTCTCCATGGCTCCGAGGCAAATTCCAAGGGTAACGATTTCCGTCTTTGACATGTGAAGTCCTACTTTCCTTCATTTGCATAGGGAAAATCCGTCCCCGCGAGTGTGCGATGGGTTGTGATATCCCTTGGGGTAGATATATGAATTCCCCCTTGTTAGAGTCCGGAATTGGAGTACGGATCTATGCATGCTGTGTGAAGCCCATCTGGACGTGTTGGTCTGGATTGGTGATGCTTGTTTGCATTCGGAGGAATCTTCGAGAATTTGATTGTTTGTGTGCAATCTGTGGTGCATACCTGTTGCTTGGTGCAGCAGGAAGTACTGGAGGAAGTCCAGGAAATTGTACGAGTTGGGTTCAACACTTGTGGTGGACGGGCAAGGTGAAGATGTACCTGCGTCAGTCCAGTCTTGATTCTGACGATGTGAGCAACGGGATAAGCGGATCTGTACCTGCGTTATGGTTGTCTAACCTTGGGTGCTTAAGGCCCTGTTAGGATCACATAGCAAGAGTCGACGACTTGCATGCCGATCATGACTAGAATGCTCATTGGTGGGATCCGGTGTTTCCGGTACACCCGAATGTGCCCTGAGTGCACGGAGCGTCGGGCCGTCGTGCCGACGTTTGTGATATGTATTGACTGTGCGGTCGTGCACGTCTTGCGTGGTTTGATATATATATATATATCATATTGGAAAATTCTATACAGGGCTGGAATTCGGCTGCCCCGTGCCAGGGGCAGGCTCATTATAATTGGTCAGCTGAATGCTGACCGTTGCCCTGTTTGCCACCGCTTGGTGGATTGCTTCTTACAGGTGCTGGAGGTGCTGGTCAGAGCGGGACTTTGCGGGCTGAAGCCCAAGCTGCGTTGCTGCCCTCGAAGGCTTTGTTTAGTTTCTTCTTGTTCATGTGTGGCCGGCCTGCGTGCCGATGTCTGTAAACCACACCTTGTTAGGAGAAATTTGTATGGCCTTAAGGCCAAACACTTTGGTTGTATACATTCCTATGTTTTTAGTGGACAGTTCTTATTGTACTTGAGTTCAAGTTTTCAACTGTGAAGCTTCCGCTAGAATGCTCTGTGTTAGGATGCGTTGGTGTTTTGATATTATTGCGTATCGTCTACTCCTGTTTATGGAATATGGTGTGGGGCCCCGGTCGGACCCTCTATTATATTCTTCTTGACGGTAGAGGTGTTACAATTTGGTATCAGCTTGTTGGTCGATCTCTTCCGAATTCGCGGACAAATTATTTTGAGGGGTGGCGGGCACGTGTCAGTGCTGTCGTTATAACACTTAACTTGAACTCAAGAATGTCCACTTAGGAATGCAAATACACTTGTTTGTTGAACTTGTGTATTCTTTTTGTATGTTTGCCGTTTTACTTGGTCGCTAAATTGTGTGTTTTACACATATAGGTGACTAGAATTATTGCGGGTCAATCCGAACCTCAACATTCTGTCGAAAGTACGGCACCAGCTGAGGTGCCCACACCTCCTCCATCCGCTGAAATGGTACGTTTCATCACGGAAACGGTACTTGCTGTGATGAATGCTCAGCAGGCTGGGCAGACACATCCTGCAATGGTGCCAATGCATCCTGGGGTACAACAAGAACCAGTAGAAGCTGTAGTTGATCCGCGGGCAGCAGATCAACAATTGAAGCAATTCTTGAGCTTCAATCCTCCACAATTTACTAGGGCAGGGTCACCGGCCCAAGCAGAGGATTGGCTTGCAAGGATCAAGAGGATCATCAGAGCGATCAAGGTTGAGGAGGGACAAAAAGTTATGTTGGCCACTTTCTTACTGGAAGGAGAGGCTTGTTTATGGTGGGATGAGATTGAACTGCATCACTTGGCCGGTAGACAACTTGCAGAAGTCTCGATGGACGAATTTTCTCAGTTGTTCATGGCACAACATCTACCAATACAGCAAAGGATATCGATGGAAATGTAATTTCAGCGGTTAACTCAAGGAGATCGTAGTATGGATGATTATCTTCATGAATTCACACGTTTGGGAAGATATGCGGGTACCATCTTTGCCGAAGAAGAGCGTAAGACTAGTAGGTTTTATGCGGGACTGCGAGATGAGCTGCGGTATTTGCTCTTGAGTTCTATGAGTCAGGGATTTCAAGCCTTAGTCTGTACGGCTCAGTCTTTGGAGACGGACATGAAAAGGGGGCAGGAAAGAGGGACCTTGGCTGTGACAAAGCCAGAGTTCAAGCCGCCGCATCCGGAGATGTTTGGGTACCGTAAGAGATGGGGAAAGAAGTCCAAGTCTGCTGGACAAGCTCCTTCTGCGACTATGACAGAGACATCTGGGTATGGATCTCGTGCTTGTTTTACGTGCGGGAAGTTGGGACACTTCGCACGTGATTGCCGAGTTGGTCCTCCAAAGTGTGACAAGAAGACGGGAGCGTCTTATGCCGAGAAAGGGAAGACTGTGGTGGAGACTTCTGCCTTGCACGCGCATCCCAGGGTCTTCAACCTTGGACAACAGGAGGCCATTAAGAAGGTGGATGTCGTCACAGGTGCGCGCAGTTTTTAATGTTATTTTATCCTGTGTGCTGTGCTTATTTTGATTGTGATATTTTAGGGTTTGTCCTTATACGAGAGTATCCGGCGCGAGCACTGTTTGACACAGGTGCTTCACATTCGTTTCTGTCTGAAGAGTTCGTCTTTCGTGTCGGGGTACCTATCCGGACCATGACAGACAGTGTAAAGGTGTTGTTACCTAACGGATGTTTGATGTGCGCGGATAAATCTTGCGGTCTTGAGGTCAAGATAGGGAGTCGGGAGTTCAAGGTGGTAACACTAGTATTGCCGATCAAGGAATTTGATATAATCTTTGGTATGGACTGGCTGTCAGAGAAGCGTGCCTGTATAGATTGAACTTCAAAAGAGGTCACACTTGGGCAGAATACCGAACAAGAGACCAAGTTCATTGGTATATAAGGGATGAGTGGGATTTTTTTATCTGCTCTCCAAGTCGTTAAGGCAGTTTGGAAGGGTGCGGAGTTGTTCTTCACACTCTTAGAGGCGGTGGCGCCGAAGGCCAGTGTGAGTGACGTGCCGATTGTGTCGGAGTATGCTGATTTGTTTCCAACGGACCTTCCAGGGTTACCTCCCTAAAGGGAAATCGACTTCGCTATCGAGCTGGTGCCGGGTGCGAAACCTGTGGCCCGTTCGCCGTATCGAGTAGCGCCAAAAGAGATGACCGAACTAAAAGTTCAGTTGCAAGAACTGGTGGAGCAGGGATACATATGCCCAAGTATGTCACCTTGGAGCGCGTTTGTTCTTTTTGTGAAAAAGAAAGACGGTAGATTGCGGCTCTGTATTGATTATCGCGAACTGAATAAGCTGACGGGGAAAAATAGGTATCCGATTCCACGGATCGATGACTTGTTTGATCAGTTAGCAGGATCAACCGTCTATTCCAAGTTGGATTTGAAATCCGGGTATTTCCAATTGCGGATTAGTGAAGGTGACATTCCCAACACAGCGTTTGGCACACTCTACGGTCATTATGAGTTCACAGTGATGTCGTTCGGCTTATGTAATGCGCCTTCGGTATTCATGGATCTCATGCATCGAACGTTCCACGAATACTTGGATCTGTTTGTGATTGTGTTCATTGATGATATCCTCGTGTACTCTCAGTCGGAGGAAGATCATGCAAACCATTTGCGGTTAGTATTGCATACCTTGTGGAGAAATAAGCTGTATGCCAAGTTCTCTAAGTGTGAGTTCTGGCTCTCATCGGTGGCTTTTCTGGGGCATGTGGTATGTGGAGAGGGCATAGCGGTGGATCTGGCAAAGATAAGTGTCATTCGTGATTGGCAGTTGATGTCTTCGGTGGCCGAAGTCAGGAGCTTTCTTGGACTGGCAGGCTACTATAGACGATTTGTGGCAAACTTCTCCCGGATTGATTTGCCTTTGACTACGTTGACGAGAAAAGATCAGAAGTTCGTTTGGACACCGGAATGCGCGCGAGCTTTTGATGAGCTAAAAGGTCGTTTGACCACGGCACCTGTTTTGACGTCGCCTTGTGGTACAGACGGTTTTGAGATATATAGCGATGCATCAGGAAGCGGCTTAGGCTGCGTTCTTCTGCAGTTTGGCAAGGTGATCGCTTATGGCTCACGTCAATTAAAGGTGCATGAGCGTAATTACCCCATCCACGAATTGGAGTTAGCGGCGGTGATCTTTTCGCTAAAGTTGTGGCGGTACTATTTTTATGGAATGAAGGTAGATATTTATACAGATCATAAAAGCCTGAAGTATCTGCTCGATCAAAAGGATTTAAATATGCGATAAAGGAGGTGGATGGAATTCCTAGGGGATTATACCTTCGACATTCACTATGGTATCAGAAAGGGAAATGTGGTCGCTGATGCCTTGAGTCGTCGGACTCCGGTGCGGGCAAGTTGGTTGCGGATGCATGACGAGCGTCTAATCCAGGAATTGGAAGCGTTGGAGATATCTTGTGTTGAGAGGGATTCTTCGGCCGATACATGCTTGAACTTGATGGAGGTTCAATATGACCTTGCAGATAGGGTTTGGCGGGCAACGAAGCTTGATGAAAGTCTCCAATGCTATGCCAAGGAAGGGTCTGGTGACCAATTCTCCTGGGATGACGGGCTATTACAGAAGGATAACCGACTGTGCGTCCCTTGTGCGGGTAAATTGCGAGAAGAATTGTTATATGAAGCACACTTTACAATGTACTCAATTCACCCTGGGAGCACAAAGATGTACAAGGACATGAATAAATTGTTCTGGTGGCCTGGTTTAAAGAAGGACATAGCCGAGTATGTGTCTAAGTGTCGTACTTGTGCTTTGGTAAAAGCAGAATGTCAACGGCCGAGTGGTTTCCTGAAATCATTGCCAGTTCCGTAGTTGAAGTTTGAGGATATTTCCGTGGATTTCGTGCACGGTTTGCCGAGATCGCAACATTGGAATGACTCAATTTGGGTGATTGTAGACCGGTTGACAAAGGTGGCTCACTTTCTACCGAACAAACGAGACGATTCAGTGGAAACATTGGCAAAACTCTATGTGGAGCAAATTGTTCGATTGCATGGTATTCCTCGAAGAATCGTTTGTGACCGTGATGGGCGATTTACTTCAAAGGATTGGAGGATAATTCATCAGCTGTTGGGCACAAAGTTAGCATTCAGTACGGCCTTTCATCCGCAAACGGAAGGCCAAACTTAACGGACCAACAGAACAATGGAGGATATGCTCCGTTTGTGCGCCCTGGACTTCGGTAAGAATTGGGAAGATCATCTTATTATGGTGGAATTTGCCTATAATAATAGTTACCAAGCGAGCATCGGCAAGGCACCATTTGAATCTCTGTATGGTCGCAAGTTCTGTACACCATTAGCTTGGGCAGAAACTGGCGAATCCAAACTTTTGGGACAAAAGGCAGTCGAGGATTCTAACTCAACATACGCTCGATTCGAGAGAGACTACTAATAGCCCAGGATCGTCAAGTCAAGTATTACAATGCTAAGCACCGGAACGTGGAGTTCACGGTGGGTGACTGGGTCTATTTAAAGATTAAACCCTTCAAAGGCATATCTCGAATTCGGCGGTTGAAAAAGCTAAGTCCGCGATACCTTGGTCCGTTTGAAGTGGTGGAGTGAGTTGGGGAAGTTGCCTATCGGCTAGCTCTTTCATCGGAATTGGGAGGACTACATGATGTGTTCCACATCTCAGTACTACGAAAAGCAGTCAAGGATCCAGCTTAAGTAATTGAGAATGATCGGGTGCCGGTTGAGTATGGGCTAACAACAAAGGTGAGGCCCATTCGGATCGAGGATCGAGCCGAGAAACAGTTGCGGAACAAAACGATTGGGATAGTCAAAGTCCGGTGGGACAATTGTTTTCAAGAAGAGCTAACATGGGAGCAGGAGCAGACCACGCGAGCAGAGTTTCCCGAGTTATTTTGGTAACCTGTTCGCTCGTTTTTATATGTAATCAACACATATATGTCTCTAATTGTGTTATGTTGTTTTCTCCCTACTGTCTTCAAATTTCGGGACGAAATTTAATTAAGGAGGGGAGGATTGTAACACCCCAAAAATCTCAACAGGTCAAATTGAGGTTCAATCTAGCTGACAAGGCCTGGGACACGGGCGTGTCATAGGGCGTGTCTGGGGTACACGGCCTGGGACACGGGCGTGTCCCAGGGCGTGTTCTTCATTGTCGACGATTGTTGAGTATCGACGCATCGACATAGCCTGGGACACGGGCGTGTCCCAGGGCGTGTTATGCCCAAAAATTAGCCAGTTTGTCCCGAGAAGAACACGGCGTTGAGGCCCAGCCGTGTCGATCGTGACACGGGCGTGTCAAATTGCCACATTGGTGTGTCTAGTGCTCATGTGGTCTCGAGGAAAATGCTGATTTCCGTCTCAATGGGGGAACACGCCCATCGACACAGGCGTGTCAGGTGTCGACACGGGCGTTTCCCGGGCGTGTCGACACCCATGTTCTGGTTTGGCTTAAGTCGGTTGTGCACCGCTTCAGGAACACGGCTTGTGACACGGGCGTGTCACTACCCATGTTCGGCCGAGGAAATCAAATTCAGGGCTGATCAGATCCGTTCATTTGATTTGACCAAGATCCAATGGTCTGGGCTCTTCCCTGGGTTGATAAGGCCGGGATTGAAGAGGAGAAAGCTCATTTGAGTTTCATCTTTCTCTTTCTAAAGTTAAGAGAGAGGGGAGAGCAAGGCAAGGAAGAAGAAGAGGAATCTGGCCGCCGGTGGTGCTGCGGTGATCCAAATCGCGAACTGAGTTTGGATTTACGAAGGCCAGGCTGCTACGAAGGCTTTCATCCGTCTCAATTTTCTCCATGGCTCTGAGGCGAATTCCAAGGGTAATGATTTCCATCTTGGACATGTGAAGTCCTACTTTCCTGTATTTGCATAGGGAAAATCCGTCCCCTCGAGTGTGCGGTGGGTTGTGATGTCCCTTGTGGTAGATATGTGAAGTCCCCCCTTTTAGAGTCCGGAATTGGAGAACAGATCTAGGCATGTTGTGTGAAGCCCATCTGGACGTGTTGGTCTGGATTGGTGATGCTTGTTTACATTCGGAGGAATCTCCGAGAATTTGATTGTTTGTGTGCAATCTGTGGTGCATACATGTTGCTTGGTGCAGTAGGAAGTACTGGAGGAAGTACAGGAAATAGTGCGATTTGGCTTCAACTCTTATGGTGGACGGGCAAGGTGAAGTTGTACCCGCGTCAGTCCAGTCTTAAGTCTGACGATGTGAGCAACGGGATAAGCGGATCTGTACCCGCGTTATGGTTGTCTAACCTTGGGTGCTTAAGGCCATGTTAGGATCACAAAGCAAGAGTCGACGGCTTGCGTGCCGAACATGACTAGAATGCTCATTTGTGGGATCCGGTATTTCCGGTACACCCGAATGTTCCTTGAATGCACGGAGCGTCGGGCCGTCGTGCCGACGTTTGTGATATGTATTGACTGTGCGGTCGTGCACGTCTTGCGTGGTTTGCTATATATATATCATATTGGAAAATGCTATGCAGGGCTGGAATTCTGCTGCCCCGTGCCAGGGGCAGGGTCGTTATAATTAGTCAGCTGAATGCTGACCGTTGCACTTTTTTCCACCGCTTGGTGGATTGCTTCTTACAGGTGCTGGAGGTGCTGGTTCGAGTGGGACTTAGCGGGCTGAAGCCCAAGCTGCGTTGCTGCCCTCGAAGGATTTGTTTTGTTTCTTCTTGTTCATGTGTGGCCGGCCTGCGTGCCGATGTCTGTAATCCATACTTTGTTAAGAGAAATTTGTAAGGCCCTAAGGCCAAACACTTTGGTTATTTACATTCCTATGTTTTTAGTAGACAGTTCTTATTGTACTTGAGTTCACGTTTTCAACCGTGAAGCTTCCGCTAGAATTCTCTGTGTTAGGATGCATTGGTGTTTTGATATTATTGCGTAGCATCTCCGCCTGTTTGTGGAATATGGTGTGGGGCCCCAGCCGGACCCTCTATTATATTCTTCTTGACGGGTAGAGGTGTTACAGGCAGTCTAGCTCCGGAGTTCATACAGCCGGGACCGTGAGTCTCGACCTTGAGTAGATTTTTTGTTTTGCTTCCGCATGAGTGACTTGTAATGAGGACATGTTGTATCGGGCTTAAGCCCATATTCTATTACTCTGATGTATTATTCTGTGGACACTCCCTTCGTGGAGTTTTATTTCTATATATGTGATTTTCATGTGGACTTGCTTGTACTTCATTTATTGTGCTGCCTTTCTGTGATCGAATTGGCCTGCAAAATCGGCGCTTTGTGGTGATGACCCTTAGGGGCGTGAAGGTGTCATTGCAAAGTGGCGGTTCTGGGCCTAAGACCCCGGTGTTTTAAAAGAAAAAAAGGGGTCTTATAAGTGGTATCAGAGGGAAACATCGATCTGAAAAGGTAGTAGTCTACTAACCCTGGGTCACCCCCGCTCAAGTTTAGTTTGGGGACAAACTAAGCAGCGGAAGCAGTGGTGTGCCCATATGGGGATCACATATAAATTGTCCACTTTTAGTAAAAATTGAACGTTTTCTCAGTATGGGTTTTTGTTACGCAGCCTCTAGCATAGCCTACGCCACAAGGTGGAGTTTAACAGGCTCAGGATATTGCACCACCTCCACCGGTCCCTACTCCTTTCCTTCAGTCAGACATGGGACAGACTCTGACGGCCATTCTGGAGGCTTTCAGGGCCTAGCAGGTTCCGGTCCCGTAGAAAAATCCGGGGTCCAACTGGTTGAGCATCTTCCGAGGACTTTCTCCCCCGTCCTACTTGGGGACAGAGTCGGCAGTTCGGACGGAAGAGTGGTTGGATATTATGTACGAGATGCTGACCGGGATATGGTGTCCCTTGGAGGAAAGGGTGGCTCTTGTTGTCTCTTGCCTTGAGTCCCAATCCAAGAGGTGGTGGAAGACGCTGCTGGACATGACGTTTGCCGATAGGGAGGTTGCTGAGGTTTCCTGGGAAAGTTCAGGGTCGCGTTGCTGGATCATTTCATTCCACAGTCGGCCAGGGATGAGTTGGAGGACCGGTTCTTACAGCTGAAGCAGGGCACTCGGACGGTGGTGGAGTACCATCGGGAGTTCGACCATTTGGCTCGATATGCAGATTCTTACCAGCTGGACGAAGCAGGGTACATCAAGAGGTTCTATAAGGGCCTGCGAGAGGACTTGAGGGGGGATTTGTTGTTTGTATCTGACGGGTTTATCTCCCTGATTTTGGAGATGGAAAAGAGGATCGAGGCTTATTAGCATACCACACGGGGCCGGAAGAGGCAAGCGAGGATCAGGGCCGAAGAGCTAGAAATGACCAGCGGCGAGGTGCTATACTAGAGGGGAGAAGGGCAGAGGACCAGCCTCGTCAGGAAGTGAGGCAGGAGCCAAGGGAGCAGGTGATATTGGCCCCTCAACCTCTTTGGATGTTGGAGATGCCGAGACCCGGGGGAATGGCGTATCCCCAACCAGAGTGCTTCCATTGTCATCAGATTGGACACATTCGGAGGAACTGCCCCATGATGGGGGAACCACCTCCAGCACCACAGGGTGGCCCACCTGCTCAGCATTTCGGAGGCTGAGGATGCGGCCTAGGTCGTGGATACTAGGGGGGAGATCATAGACATGAAAGAGTGCAGGTGTATGCTTTGGACCTTGCGCAGCCTTGAAATCTAGAGCAAGTCATAGCAGGTACGCTGCAATGCTTCGTTATTTTCATAGAATTTCTCTCTCAAGTGTTAAATCTTAGAACCGCACTACATAGATTAACAAGGAAAGAAAACTCGTTATAGAACCCTAATACATCTAATCACCCCAGGTATAGTCTTCATCAGCGGCAAGCCTGCCCGCACGCTTTTCGATACTGGAGCTACTCACTCCTTTGTGTCGGAGACGTTCATAGAAGGACTTGAAGGCGTGGTGCGATTCACGGGCTCGTAGATGAGGGTGCGACTATCGGATGGATCTGCACTCCTTACCTCGGACCACTGCAATATGGAGGAAGAAATTGGTGGAAATGCGTTCGAGGCTCCGGTGATGATTTTGAAGCTTACGGACTACGATCTGATCTTGGGCATGGCATGGCTGCACTGGAACCATGCTCAGATTGATTGCCAAGCAAAGAGGATCACTGTGAGACACGAGGACACTTTCATTGTCATCGAAGGTATAGGACCTGCCTCTCGTATACTCTTATCTACGGTACAGGCCGTTAAGGCCCATCTGCAGGGAGAGGAGGTTTATCAGACTCTATTTGAGATGGCGAAAGTAAAGGAGTCTGTGATAGACATCCCGGTGGTGCGAGATTTCGCTGATGTCTTTCCAGAGAAACTGCCAGGACTACCTCCGCACTGAGAGCAGGACTTCCAGATACAGCTTGTGCCGGGGGCCAAGCCGGCATCTAGGGCCCCTTACAGGATGGCCCCGAAAGAATTGGCAGAGTTTCGAAGTCAGTTGTAGGAATTAGTAGAGGCAGGGTTTGTCTGGCCGAGCTCAACACCATGGGGAGCTCCAGTATTGTTCGTCAAAAAGAAAGACGGGACACTCAGGTTGTGCATCGATTACTGAGCACTAAATCGGCTGATGGTCCGGAATAACTATCCACTGCCGAGGATAGACGAGCTGTTCAACCAGCTGGAGGGGGCGCACTTCTTTTCAAAATTGGATTTGAGGTCAGGCTACTACCAGCTTCGGATTCGAGAGGAGAATATTAAGAGGACTGCTTTTAGTAGCCGATATGGATTATTTGAGTTTACGGTGATTCCCTTCGGGCTCACGAATGCACATTCGGCGTTCATGAACCTCATGAACCAGGTTTTCAAGGAGTACCTAGATGTGTTTGTCATTGTGTTTATCGATGACATTCTCATCTACTCGAGAACGGAGGAGGAGCACAATCGCTATTTGGCACTGACCCAACAGAGACTGCGGGAGAATCACTTATATGCAAAGTTCAGCAAATGTCAGTTCTGGTTGTGGGAGGTGGGCTTCCTAGGCCATATTATCAGCAGAGCCGGGTTGACAGTGGATCCGGCAAAGATTCAGGCAGTTCGAGATTGGATGCAGTTGAAGACAGCCACCGATGTATGAAGTTTCCTAGGACTTGACGGTTATTACCAGAAGTTCGTCGATGGGTTCTTTCAAATTGCCCTCCCACTCACATTATTGATGAAGAAGGAGGTACCTTTTGTTTGGACCCCGTAGTGCCAGGCGGCTTTCAAGGAGCTGAAGGATCGACTCATCTCGGCTCCCATACTTCCTCTCCCCTAGGGGAGGGATGGTTTTCAGATCTACATCGACGCTTCCTACAAGGGTATGGGAGCTGTACTGATGCAGAAGGGCCATGTGATTGCATATGCGTCTCGCCAGTTGAAGAAGCACGACCAAAACTACCCGGTGCACGACCTTGAGATGTGAGCGATCGTTTTTGCTCTGAAGGTCTGGCGTCATTATCTTTATAGAGTCCACTGCGACATCTACTCTGACCACAAGAACCTTAAATACGTGGGCACGTAGAAGGAGCTGAATATCAGGCAGAGGCACTGGGTAGAGTTTTTAGTGGATTACTAATATGAGATGCACTACCATCCAGGGAAGGTACACATGGTGGCCGACGCGTTGAGTCAGAGAGCTGCCACTTTCAAAGCTGGGCCCCAGGTAATGTCCATGGAGTTAGTCCGATCCTTCCGAGATATGCAGATATCCCTGGTATCCGAGAATTATCCAGAGCTGTATTGGGAGTATCTAGCATCGATGGTAGCCATAGATGATATTCGGGACCACATCCAGGACAGACAGAGGACTAATGCGTGTGCAGAGCCGATATTCCACACCTTGAAGGAGGGTTCGATAGGAGATTATTCCCTAAGATATGGATTGCTACATTTTAGAGGCAGAGTATATATACCAGCAGGAGGTCGGATTCGGGAGGACATCATGGCGGAGGCACATTGTAGCAGATATTCTATATACCCGGGGATCACCAAGATGACGACAGATTTGAAGAAGATGATGTTTTTGCCAGGGATGAAGAAGGACATTACGTACTTCGTGACTCATTGCGAGGAATGCAAGTTGGTGAAGGCGGAGTGCAGGAACCCCGCTGGATTGCTACAGCCACTCCCGATGCTGGAGTGGAAATTTGAGGACATCACGATGGATTTTATTTATGGACTCCCCCGATCACGGACGGGAAACAACTCGATTTGGGTCATCATCAATCGGTTGACGAATGTGGCTAGATTCATTCCAATCAGGAAGGATGACTCTGTGGGAGTACTAGTGCGGAGATTTGTGGAGCAGTTTGTTCGGTACCACAGGGTGCCCAAGACGATCGTGTCGGATCGGGATGGTCGGTTCACCTTCAGGGAGTGGAGATCCGTGCAGGCTTACTTAGGCACGCGATTGACCTTCAACACCGCATTTCATCCCTAGACGGATGGGCAGACGGAACGCACCAATCAGACGCTGGAAGATCTTTTGAGGCTATGCATTTTTGACTGCGGGGAACCATGGTAGAAGCTGTTACCCCTAGTCGAGTTCTCCTATAACAACAGCTACAAGTCCAGCATAAGGATGGCGCCTTATTAAGCCTTGTATGGAAGGAAGTGCAGGACCCCACTTTCTTGGGTTCAGGACGAGGATCCAAAAGTGTTGGGATCGGATTTTGTGGAAGACACTTATGATAAGGTGAGACTGATAAGAGACAGGATGTTAGAGGCGTAGAGCAGACAAGCTAAGTACTATGATGCCCGGCATTATCAGGTGGAGTTTCAGGTGGGGGATCGAGTGTTTTTGAAGATTCGGCCTAAGCATGTAGTTTCACGGGTGCGTGGTCGGAGGAAGAAGATCAGCCCTAGGTATATGGGCCATTATAGGATCCTGGAGCCGATCGGGGTTCTAGCTTATAGTTTGGAGTTGCCACTAGAGCTGGCAGCTCTGCATGACGTCTTCCACATTTCTTCGCTGAGGAGGGCTCTACTACGCCCAGAGCAGCAGATTTTGACCACCGAAGGTCCGATAGCTTCAGACTGATCTGTTCACTTGGAGCCGGTTCAGATCGATGACAAAGGAGTATGAATCATGCGCCGCAAGAAGATCCCCTTTGTCAAGGTTCTGTGGAGGAACCATGGCCAGGAGAAGCACATCTGGGAACCGCAGGACCTGATGAGGCAAAAATACCCGGAGTTGTTCAGTCAGGTATACCTCACCACCTCTTGGTATACTATGAATTACCTTCTTGTATTGAACCGGTAGGACTAGATAAGGGAAATTGAGAACCTAGGCATGCACAGGAA
This sequence comes from Platanthera zijinensis, assembly GCA_039513925.1. Taxonomy (NCBI): domain Eukaryota; kingdom Viridiplantae; phylum Streptophyta; class Magnoliopsida; order Asparagales; family Orchidaceae; genus Platanthera; species Platanthera zijinensis. Next base: position 169,419,808 of record CM077081.1, on the reverse strand, counting down.
AGTAGGGGCTAATCTTTTGTTTAATGGGGAGATTTCCTTCGTTTATCAAACAAATAACCTCGCTTCGACTTAATAGGAAAACCATATGGGATGTTACAAGTTTACTTTATTCTGGTAGAAATCACTGTAGGCTTAACTTTAATTTCGGGGACGAAATTTTTGTTTTGTTTATTGGTATTTGTGACATCCCATTTCAGGCTAGACCCTTAGGAGTCGGTCTGTCGTGACAGAACCCTAAGAAGCCCAAAAATTGAAGTCCATCGACCAAGACTTCGAGTCACGGGTTTGTCACGCCCGTGATCGACCAGTCACGCCCGTGACAAGTGCGTGACCCCTTCGACGATCGTCGATCTCAAGAAGACGATCGTCGAGCACAGATTTTGCATCCCGGGCATGTCACGCCCGTGACCTACGTGTAACGCCCGTGACCTAGGGTGTTACCCCCTTTGATGATCGTCGATGTCAGGAAGACGATCGTCGAGCGCAGATTTTACAGCCCGGGCCTATCACGCCTGTGACCCACGTGTCACCACCGTGACCTAGGGCGTGTCCACCCCTTCAATGATCGTCGATCTCCGGAAGAAGATCGTTGAGCACAGAATTTGCATCATGGGCCTGTGACGCCCATAACCGATGTGTAACGCCTATGACCTAGGGCGTGACCCACCTTCGAGGAGCGTCGAGCTCAGTTCGACGAACGTTGACCTCAACTTGACGAACGTCGACCGTAGAACACCTGTGACGCTCTACGTGTCACGCCCGTGATGAAGGCCGAAATGTCGGTTCATGCCCAAAATTATTCTAACACGCGTTATAATAAATTCTTGTATGGAAAGTTACACTAGGAGTATTAAATGGGCCGTTTCCTTCTCTAATTTCTTAGTAAAATGAGGAAGTGTTGACACAACAGGAAATCACCACCTGGATCAGCCATTTCATCTTCCACCTTTTCCTCTCCCTCCACCATAACTGAAATTTTATTAAGAGAGAGAGAGCATTCATGGCCATGAACGTTTCACCCTTTCCCCTCCCCACATGGAGATCTATAAAAGCCTCCTTAGAACAAGATGAGAAGGTTACCCTCTTGACCAAACAGATTCATATTTATTGCTCTTGTTGTACGAGAAATTCGGGAACGCCACCACCGCGCCATGACAATCCGACGTTCATCTCATCTCCAAACCGCGAACAAGGTCCTCCTCTACTTCTGCTCTTGTGGGTAGATCTTAGGATCTTAGAAAGGAGTTCGTTCTCAACGGAGCAGGAACTATCTCGCGTTTTCATGGAAAACCATGAAAAATATATTTTCGGGTATGCCGGAAACCGTCACCTCCGGCGGCCTAACCACCGCCGACCGATAGCCATCGCCTCGACGGAGGTGGTGGTGGTGGTTTGCCAGGGAAGTGATCGGACGGCCGGCGACGGATCACGGAAACGCTATAGGAAATATGGTTCTCTGAGTTTCTGTTTCGTGTTCTGTTTGGTAGGTGAGATGAACAGTAAAACATTATTATTATATAAAATTATATAGTATATAAAGGAAAATATTTATAAAATGGGCGTATTTTGATGCTGCAAACGAGGCACTTAGAGGCCGATTTAGGAAAAATGGCCCGTCACAAAAGTTGTAGCCCTTTGAGTCTAGATTAATTTAAAATTGATTTCAACTCGTTTGGGTAATTGGTCTAACCGCAACACCCATTTTAGTGGGGGCTGTACCTAGAGTTCGGCAGAAACTAAAATGAATGACCACGCTTCGTCCCTTGTCCAAATGACCTGATATTTAGGCAGCTGGTTATCATTGGCAATACCTAGAGGCTGTCCAAAAATGGGAGTTTTTAGAGATACTCTGCCTAATGTTTTTGTTTTAATTTAATAAAGTTAGAGTAATTTATTTAAGTGGTCAAATGACCTCCAAACCCTCCCAAATTTTGGTGAGTGGTCCCTGACTATAAAACCTAGATCTGTACAAAATTTCAACTCATTTGGATGAGTTTTGAATAGGAAGTCACATATTCTTAACTAGGCAATAATGAGGCATTTTTGATTAAAAAGTGCACAAGAGGTTAGAACGGTCATATCACCTCAATAGAGGCTGATATTTTGACCACTGACTTAGAGGGGTTATTATAACCCACTTGGAGAAAAAGGTGTGGTTTAGGGTTGCTTTACCCCAAGATCCAAACTCAGACCCTGGATGGAGGGCTTTGAGGGTTGTGAAGGACATGGGGGCAATTGCTCTCGTATTGCCTTGAAATTTCGTAGAATTGACATTAGCATGATATGAATCATCTGGATGGAATCTTGGAGGAATTGGAGATAGGTAGATACCCCGAAACACTAACCTTAGCTTTAGGGTAAAAGACTGATTAAGTAAAACATATAACTAAACATTATCTAAAAGATATGAAACTCTGGTAGAGTAAGTTTTGGGGCAGGTAGAATCCATGGTAATTTTACTGGAATTTTTATGATGTCTATTTCCAGCACTTCATTTGTCACGATTATTATAGCTGTAATTGATGTTTTAATTATTTGAATCTTTCTGTTCATTAAAACCCCATGAAATCTTGGAAGTAAATGTTTTAGGTTAGAGTGGTTGCTCCCGAATTTTTGTATAATTTTTAGTTGAGTAAATCTAGTACTTCCTTCCCAAATGTTAAAAAGGCTTTATAGTTTAAAAATTAATTATAGATGATATTTCTGTTGAAAAATTATGAGTCTTAGGATTTAAGACTTTCAGGACATTATATGCTTGTATAAAATTATTCATGATTTTTAGAATTGTAGTTACGGTACTTTCTTTACAAGACCACCTTGAGGAGATATTTGGCAATTAATTTATTCAGAGATTAATACTTGCTGAAAAATTATTAAACTGGGCCAATGTTATTTTTAGGGTTGTATCTGCATAGTATAATTTATTTATTATTTTTGGATGAATATTCTCTATACTTGATTCACAAAAAACGAATTATAGAAAATATTGCTAAAATAGTTTTAGTGCCTTTTTGATGATAGAAAAATTGTGATACTTTGGATTTACTATTTTGAGATTGCAAAATAATTATAATAATTTTGTTGGACATCTTGCATGAGTAATTAGGGTAGTTCATGTTCAAACTGGTAGCCCAAGGAATTTTGAGGAAATTAATTAAATGCCAGATAAATTAGGAAAATTATAGTTTTCTGATTATATGCTAATCATATCATGATAAACCTCCAGTAAATGAGTTAGGGCATTTGGATGAGTATTGGATCATTTCCTAACCGGTTCGACATATAGTCTAGGTTGGTCTGCATATAGCAAATTGTTGAATTGTAATAGGGCATGATCTGGGATAGTTGTTGGAGTTAGTCAGTTTGTCTGGGTGGATAGATGTGAATGAATTCGTAATAGAATGATATGAAGAGTACTGTAGAGTGGTGTTGGCTAGAGTTAAGAGGTGCTCGGGTTCGACGAAAGATCGTCTTTCCCGAAGAGAGGAAGGTTAAAAGTCACCCTAGGAAAGTCTATCGTAATATGAGATGGGAATGGGTAAAGGGAATCTACCAATAACAATAAGTTCCTTGCGAAAGGGAACGATGGGCTTCTGCTACCATCATAGTTCCTAGTGCCCTTTTAGAGCCCTTCACAGGGAATACCGGGGGCAGTCCTGGGTTAACGTAAACTGCAATAACAAACTGACAAGAGTAACTTAGTAATTAGGGTTGCACCTTTCACAAACACTGTTAGAATAGGAAGATTGATGGGAGCTTCAGCTCGGTTTGTTAAGAGATAGACGGAATGGTCCGGCGAGCTTCGGCTTGGTTGGTTAAGAGACGGACATTTTGGTCCGGGGAGCTTCGGCTCGGTTTTTGTGTGATTACGATTAAATTTGCATGTGCATAAAGGGAATGAAAATTAAGGTGGTGGGTCTTCGGTATTGGAGGGTCGATGTACCGACGCCAATATGCTGACTCGGCAAGTGTTGATTGCACTTCGCCAACAGAAGTCCGGTGCGCTAGCTGGCCAGAGTACGTAGGAGTCCGCTTCGTGCACCAAGCGTTGAGGCGTACGATAGGTCTGACCTGTAGTGATTTACTAGTTTAGAGGTGGGCGAGGCCTAACCCACCGCTTCCGTCTGCCACTACGGAGGTATCCTGGGAGGTAATGGCTCCGAAAGGTGGAACTAAAGGTCTGTGTGCACAGAGTCGGGTGTGTGAGTTGTACTTGCATGTTCCATCATACCCACTTGCATGTAATTGCATAATCAATTCATTTAACCCAGATACATAAAGTATAAGTGGAATGGGACGCTTATACATTAGGACTTGCAAAACAACCCCTTGGTCTATAAGCTTGTGTGGGCAAGTTTATAAATTAAGGTAAAATTCAATATATATATGTTGTTGTTTGATAACCAACACCCAAACGTATAAGTGGTATGGGACACTTTATAAGATGGGAGCCCTGCAGAAGATCCCTTGGCTTATGCCCTTCCGCACATAAGTTGAGGGTACTTTACCTACTTTTTGTTTCTGTCATATTTATTATAGAATTGCTAGATTAGTTTCGCTGCCACCTGTTCCTTTGTTTTAATCTCCACCTTCATGTCCTTCCATTTCTTCATCACCGCTCGGTACCTAGGAGCCATGGGGAAAGGGGTAGGGGATGATAGGTCTTAGTCTTTATGACTAATGTTTATTGAACCGCATCATTTTAGGGGTTTGTGGAGCCCTGCACAGGGGAGCAGCCCCAGATACCAGTGCGCTTTGAGATGGGGGCAGTGTAGCTTCGGAGTTCATACAGCCGGGACTGTGATTCTATACCTTCAGTAGATGTTTTGTTTTGCTTCCACATGAGTGACTTGTAGTGAGGACATGTTATATCGGGCTTAAGCCCATATTCTATTACTCTGATGTATTATTCTGTGGTCACTCTCTTCGTGGAGTTTTATTTCTATATATGTGATTTTCATGTAAACTTGCTTGTACGTCATTTATTGTGCTATCTTTCTGTGATCGAATTGGCCGGCATAATCGGCACTTTGTGGTGATGACCCTTCAGGGCGTGAAGGTGTCACCGCAAAGTGGCAGTTCTGGGCCTAAGACCCCGGTGTTTTAAAAGAAAAAAACGGGGGTCTTACATCAGTTGTCTCGATACTTTTTCCTTAGTCAAATTGTCTGACTTCCAGCATACTCTTTTTGTTCACCTGTACAATCAAGGACATCCTACATGCATCAACACAAGCACACATCAAATACAACTATATGTGTATGTCATTGACCAGTTTGACTTCTTACAAATCTGGAACATTGGGGATAATGGACCCAACACCCACCTTTCATTGCACTAACACTGGTCTACTAGACTTCTAGAATTAAAAAGCAAAACTGTCAATTGATCATAGCTCAAAACTCTATTCCCTGTAATACCATATAAAAATTTATAAACTGCGGAAAATTGGAAACTAGGCACAGGAACACTCAACCAATACCATGTCCAGTAAATCAGATGCAATTAGAAGAGCAATAAAAACTTGTACTATCAAAAATGATTATAAGGGGAGGTATACATGGCGAGACATGATTTGTCGATGTACACAAGATGGAAGCAAAAAATACAAGGCAATGAACTAGCTGCGCGGACTCAAGAAGAAACCTCCGATTTTGTCGAGCTATACTATGGAATTCGGACAAGCTGCTTAGTTTCCAGGCCGCAACGTAATCGCATAGACAAGACATTATTCCAATACTGAACTCTTTCCACAATCTTCTAGCCGCCTAACCACGAGGTCTCATAGCCGCTAGATTAACACAAATAGCTATTGCCGAACTGAACAAGCTGACAAAAGCGTACAACTTATTGAACTAGGAAAGAGTTTCCAAAGAGAAGACTTGTGGTCGCTTTCCGCTTAAGAAAAGGGAGCCGAACTAGCAATCAAATTAGGCAAGTATACCTATCGAATTATAGCTAGGGGACATAAGTGTCGTATTGAAATCCAGGAACTGTTGAGTACACTTACTCACACGAAGACTATTATTTTATCGACAGAAATCTTTAGGGATAAAGATAAAATTAAACACACTTAATGAAAGGAAAACTAGCACTAAAGGAGAACTAAATGCAGTTGAATAGAAAGCTTAATAGAAGCGAATATGATAAGGGATTAGAACGTTTAAATGGAAATGCACTTGATCGAGAATCACCTCGACTAAAGTCGATTAAAAACACGATAAATAAACCTAAACTTAATATGTTGAAAGGTCCTTGACTGTGGAGGTTATTATATCTTGATCACGCTTCTCTAGAAGTCGTACCCAATTGAGTTTAGGAAGTTCAAACCAACTCTCGTGTAAATCGAAGGCCTAAAGCTCGCTTTACGCGTTTAACCCCACTATTGGATTTTACTCCAATCCAGGAGATTTGGACGTTTGCCTCTCTCGAGGGTTGCGTAGAACTCTCTTTACTCTTGAATGCTCGCTCCAAACTTTCGGCCTCTCGGCTAGCCAAGAATGAAAGCTATATTGGAAAATATATATCGACAATATAATTCCAAATGAGAAAATTCAAGAGTAATTCGAAGGCGTAAACCCTAAAAAGAAAAGGTAAATTCAAAGCATCATAACTTAATCACTCGAACTTCGGATCATCTAGATCGTGTACAAGGAGGATTAGTTAATTATAGCGAAGTGGAGGAGGGGGGATGAGTAGTAAAGCATAGAACACAAGTATAACAAAAAAGCACTTTTATTAATATTAAAGAGAGCTACAACAACTTGAAATGGGAATTATAATTGCATGAAATTGAAAACCTATTCTAGCCCTACATTAAGCAACTAGAGCAAGAACAAAGATTAAAAAAAAAGCTATTACAAAAGCTAAAACTAAACTAGGGTTAATAAAAACTAAAATGAGAAAGAGAGAGAGGGGGAGAAAAAGTATAAAAAACACTAGTAAACAAAAGTGCAACACCTCCCCTCTCAACCCAAAACTTGTCTGAAATGGAAGGGGGCATCTGAATTTATAGGAAAATTTCTCGGGTTGGTCACACCCAAGGTCACTACCGGGGATGGCATGTTAAGGGGCGTTACACATATGGGGTGGACCTCGGGTTCTAGATTCTGGCGGGAAGGATGATTGCTTCTGTACGATGGCTAACACGCCTTGGGTCACGCCCGTGTTGGGGGGGCGTGACACATACGTCGCATCAAAATAATTTGTCAGAAAATCCGTCAGTCTTGGATAATGGGGCGTATACTCCCTGGTTCATGACCTTGACCGGGGGTGTGATAGGTACGATTGGCGTGCAGAGGAGAAAATGCATTTAATGCGGAGATAGACTTCGGGCAGAGGGTGACATGCCCCATGTCACACCCTTGGACACGCCCAAGGAAGGCGTGTTAGGGGGGCGTGACAACCGTTTTTCCGGTTACTTGGTCTCTATTAGCAGGCTTCCTCGGGATCGGGTGACACGCCCTATGATATGCCCAGGGAGGGCGTGACAGGGGGGCGTGTCAGGTCATTTTTGGCCAAAATTCTGGAAACCTGCAAAAAGTTAAGAAAATGTTAGTGGCAATAATATTTACATAAGAAAGATAAAAATTAAGCTAATAAGACACGATTAGTGCCTTCAAAACTAGAAAACGCGATAATAGTTTAGGCTACAAAACGTGAAAGTGAGGGGATAAGTTGTAAACTACTCTAGAGGGGGGGTGAATAGAGTATTCAAAATTTTATGAACACTTAGTCAGCTCCCTTGGAGTTTATTTGCGGAATAAAAAATCTGATACTTGAACCCTAAGAGCCTAACACAGTGAAGTGCACAAGTGAAGAGGTTGACTGAAATTTCAGTTAACTACAAGCCTATCACAGCAACTAGCAATCCTAGGTAGTTCTATCACAGCCACAGAATAAAATGAATAAACAAGATAACCAGATGGACACAGGATATATAGTGGTTCCCTTTAAATAGGTACATCCACTATTCTACCACCCTGGTAGGAATCCACTACAGGTTTTTGCTAAGGTGCCCTGCCACCAATGATCTGATTCAGGTAGATCAAACAGACCCTTTGAGCTTTTGATAAGGATGCTCAACCACAGGTTGTTGATAAGGTGCCCTGTCACCAACGTTCACTTTTGAAGAGGTGTGAACAAACTCTTTTTACAAAGGGGTTGAGAGGGTTAGATTATCTTCTCTATTTTAAATACAGATTAGAGAAGATTTGTGGATTCTCTAAAGAATCAAAGTCTCCCCCTGGCTCAGTGGAAGTCCAGGGAAAGCCTTTGCTTCAGGATGAAGGAGTTTCAGATAAACTGAAACTAAATCCTCAGAAATCTGAAGACTGATTTTTATCAGGTCTTAAGATTCTGGAGCACTTGAAGCAGATCTTGAGCCTTTTCTGAAGTCTTTGAAAAACTCTAAGCGAATTGCTCAGGAGACTTGAGAATGGAAGATGATTGCTCTGGGCTTTTGCTTCAGGAAAACTTTTCTTCTTCTTGTTGTGAGATTGTGAAGAGGTGCTCTGATGATGCTTGAGCGGATGAATAATCTTTCTCTGTGTCTGTTACTACTTCTTTTCTGAGAGCAGAATCTCTTTTAAATATGTCTTCACATTTTCCTTTGGAACGGCTCTATTGATTTGAATTCTCGAGCCCTACAACAGATTATCTCAAAATAGAATATAGCAATAGGAATAGAATGGCCTATTAACTTTCTGTCAGTCCCAATAAGGAATAAAATAAGCAGGAAAAATATCTCAGCATAAAGACGTACCATTCTTGGAAATAGTACATAGTACCAACGGCTAGAAAACAGGCTGGAAAGATAAAGTCAACGCAATTTGTATAATAGGACAAAATGCTTTATCAAGAATACTGAAATCCCGTAATTTATGCATGACATATTTTGTAAATAATTCATTTTGAATTTAAGCCATAATTTTAGCAACAAATAACTTCAGAGAATCTTTCTAACCACAAGCTAACACACTTGGAAATAAACCAAGGAATAGCATAAATACAAAAAGATAAAGGCAGACAGAAATCGTCGAACAGGGGTTCGAAGATCGTCGACCTGTTAACAAATCGTCGACCAATAGCAGGAATCTGTCGGACCAGAAATCGTCGACCAGAAATCGTCGACCAGAAAATAGATCGTCGACCAGCTAATAGATCGTCGACCAGCAAACAGATATCGTCGACTAAAGCAGAAAGTCTGATGACACAGAAATCGTCGAACATCTCATGATGTCGACGACTAAGGCAGAGATCTGTCGAGACAGATATCGTCGACCAACAATGATGTCGACGATTAAGGCAAAGATCTGTCGAGACAGAAATCGTGAAGCTAGAACACGATCGTCGATCTGTTGATGACAGATCGTCGACCAACCTTCAGAGCGTAGTAAGCTAGCTCTGAGATCGTCGACCAACTGTCGACGATAATTGTCTTGACTTCAACGATTCAATAGCCCTGCTATCGTCGATCAATGATCGACGATCGCGAGGCCTCGTTCGACGATAGTCGAACGGAAAAAGCCTCAACCAAAACACATTTTAAAACTACTAGCCTAAACTCTAGGTCAGTTATATACTGCCCTAGGGAGACTAAGCAAAGTCTAAACATGATCATATATCTTTATATGGATCAAGAGGGGCTGGAAAGGGATTACATAAGCCAAATCACATCTAGGGTACCAACAATCTCCCCCTATTTGGGTTATGTTATCCAATCCAATTTAAAGGCTAAAGCAGACAACAACAAATCTAAAGATTAACCAGAATGATAAAACACAGGCAATACGCAGAAAATATAACAAGCATAAATCAGCAGAAATGAAATGTATCAAGCAGATTTATCAGCATGTTTAGCATTAGATGAGTTTTTGGGTATTGCAGCTGGTTTGAAAATAATTTCTCTGTTAGGGTTTGCTGCTTGTCTCTTGGATAGCATTAGATCATGTTCACCTATGATTTTCTTTTCAGCATAACTTGGTAGAACTGCAGCAGGATGTAGTCTCATGTATTCCTCAGTGTCAAAGGCTTCTGGATTGACTTGAATTCTGCTGAGTTCCTTTTCTCTGAATTCTGACATTGTTGAGTAAGCTGTAGGATCCAGTCCTTGAGATTTGGCTCTCTCCATCATGCTAAGTGCAATAGACTCTTTGAATCTTGCCATAGAGGCAATCCTTTCAGCTTCAGTTTTGTCTGATGGAGAGGGAGGTCTATCAGTATCTGTATGAGCTGCAATCTCCATATTCCTTTGAAGAGCTGTAGCAAGTTTGCTTGAATCGAGAGGAATCTGCACAGTCTTCTTAGGATCAGTTTGAGCATAGAGAGATCTAGGAGGTGCAAGCTCAATGAACTTTTTGTGGGAATTTTCTGAAAAGACTACTCTTTTTCCTTTAGAATCAGCTGCAGCAGGTTTCTTTAAAGAGGAGGAGGGACCTCTCCTGGGAGGAGAAGGTTTCCTTTCTGGGACTAACTTCTTAGGAGAAGGAGGAGGAGAGAATGTAGGTTGTTGATAAGTCATCTCCTTTATTTGTTCTACGAGAGCATTGTCATTTCTTTTATTTCCTTGTCCTGAACCACTTTGGCTTCCCTGGCCTTGTCTACTTCTTCTCTGATAAGATTGAGAGGGGTTGGAACTGGCTGATCTACCAATTGGAGCAGAAGAGATACTTCCAGAGGCTCCAGCACCAGGAGGTGGAGGAGGACCTCTGGGGGGGAATTTCTGAACTGGAGAGTCATATCTCTTTGTCCTCTTCTTCTCTTTAGTCTGATTCTTTGACAATCTCATCCAGGGTTGGAATTCCTTGCTCTTAGGATCTATTCCCTTCAGAATGTAATAGGGAACATCCTTGTTAGGATTTGCAGTAGAAGGAGCAGGGGCTTTTCTTTTCTTGGAAGCAGCTCTTTTTCTTTTCTTAGAGGAGTCAGAATCATCAGAGTCATCATCATCATCATCAGAATGAGATGAGTCTTTCCCAGCATAATCATCAAAGTTTTGTTCAGATGGATCTTTGGCAGCAAGTTCAGCTTTGTCTTTCTTTTCTCTTTCTTCTTTCTCTTTAGCTTCTTCAATGGCATCTTGCCTAAGAAGGGCATCCAGATCAACATTTGGAGCACTTTTCCATAGCTCTGATTCTGGATACAACTCAGGAACTGTCTTGGGGACCAGTTCTGCAATAGAAGGAGTGGATATAGGATAGGTAAGGATAGGAGGAGAAAAGATGACAATATCTGCAGGGGCAGATGCTTTCTCTAGAGAGATGGCTAGGGAATCCAGATGATAATTAGCCATCCCTTCAATGTACTCAGAGGCAATGTTCTCAGCCACAAAGGCTATAAATTGTTCTAGGTTTAGAGTACCTGAGCTTGAGTCCATTTCAGTCATCTTGGGAGCATTGTCTGCCCTATCTTGCACTTCTTCAATTTCTTCAGCAGTAGCATCAGCAGGGATGTTGATGTTTTCAGCAGCAGCATTTATGGTTGTGCCTGTAAGCAAAGAGAGATAGGTTAACAACCAAGTGGGAATAAAATATTCCCCCCAAGGTGAACAAACAACAGGTAATAGATAGGATTACCTGAAGATCTACACAGGATACCACTTTGCATCTAGGAAGGAGGTTATAATTCCTTCTAGATGTTCAGTGACATCAGGGATAGACACCTCTGCAAGGCACAAGAGGAGTGCCATGCAGGAAAAGAAAAGAGTATCCTTGACCAAGGGGTCATCAAGGTACTCAGGTCTATAAGGGACCATTTTCTCTTGAAAAGAGGGAACAAGAGGAGTAGATGTGAGTGAGGACTCACAGTCTAGGTTAAGATAGGATTCTAAATCTTTATCAGAATCAATAGATTTAGCAGCGTCAACTTGCAATACTGATGTGAGATCATCAGCAGCTGTGATGGAAAGAAAGGGATAAGAAATTAACTCTAAGTTGGAGTTAGAATTAATTAGAATCTTAAATAAAGCTATACCATCAGGTTGAGCAGCATCATTCTCACAAACGTCCATGGGGACTTCCTCATTTTCTTTTTCAGGAACTTCTTCCTCAGAAGCTAGATTCACTAGGGAGTGAATGTCTTTGTTAGATACAAATATCAAATTGAAGTCCTGATTATATCCTTTGGAGGTTTTAAGGTTTACCTTCTAGTTCTTTCTCTGGACTCTCTTGAGGTTCTTCTACAGATTCTTGAAGGGGAAGAGAGGAATTGTCCTGAAGGGTCAGGGCATCACCTGAGACCACTTCAACAGATATCTGAAATGCTGATGATGTAGAGGTGGATGGAATGGAGGCAGGATAATCTGCCACATGATCAAAGGAATCATGTGGAGATGAGTGAACATCAACATGAGTGTGGGATTCATGTTGAGAAAGATTTGTGAGGATGGTAGCAGTCACCATGTCAACACTGGCTGAAGCTGCCAGATGTTGTGGTGTTGGTGACTGGTGTGGAGATGCAGGTGGAATGAAGGATGCATGTTGTGGTGGCACTGCAGGTGTTGTAGAAGGTAATGCATGAGATGAGGATGCAGGGGTTGAGAGAGAGGATGAAGGGATTGCTGAGCCTTCCCCAGTAAGCGGGAGAGCGGCCGAATCAGCCCTTGTGTCTGAAGAAGGGTTAGGATCAACCCTGGCTGACTTCTTGATAATCCTCTGGGATTTCTTGAAAAGAGAAGGGTCCAACCTCTTGCTAGCATTTACTGCGGAGGGTGCAGAAACGAGCAGCAGGGGTGCTTTCACATATAGAAACACACCCAATACCCTTGCAAGGTTTACCTCTTTCTGATTGTTCTTTCTCCTTATAAGTTCAAACAGAACTTTTCCCCAGGCAATCTGTGCCTTATTCACCAAAGGTGACATCAGGGCAAACTGTTGCCTGTTGATATTGTCATGAGCAGAATGTTTTCCCAAAACAACCTTGCCTACCAGGTCGGCCAGAAACTTGTACTCTGGAGACAGGTTTATCTTCAGCAGTTTAGACGGAATCCCTTCGGCATGGCCCATCACAGTGAGCATGCGGCCATATTCCTCTGTGCTTTGCTCATATTCCTCAGTTCCTGTTGGCAGTCCAAACAATTCAGTCAATACTTCAGGAGTCAGAGTGACCTCCTCGCCATTTATCTTTCCTGACATCGCTTCGTCGCTGGAGGACGAGGTGTATACCCATTCACGAATTTCTGGTATATGAATCTTAGGAGAGAACGACATAAATTTCTTGAGGCCTTGGTCTTCACATAGCTGTAGAATATCTTGGATTGGTTGATCGCACCGGCTGAAAGAATCGAAGTCGACACAGAAGCCAGTGTCGAACTTCATTCCGAAGAGAACAGCAGAAGGAATCGCCATAGGATTTGAGAGAAGATGGCGAATCGAGAAGCAAAAACAGGGGAGAAGAGAATCGCGCGGGATTAGAGTTCGAGAGCGAATTCTAAGCCAGGAGAAGGAATATGAAAAGACGGAGCGGAAGGACGACGATCTTCAGACCTAAATCGACTATTAGAAACAAATCTGCGATCGTCGAACCCGGAATAAAATCGGTCGTCGAACACAGACCGACGATAGTCAATGTTTGACTAAATCGGTAAACATCGACCGACTACACGCAATTACCACGATCGTCGATCAAAATATGATGGTCGACGATTCTCCACACAGCACAGAAAATCTGTCGTCGACCATTGGTCGACGATAGATACCTAAGGAGAAATCGTTGACCAGTTGGTCGACGATTTCTGCCTTACTACAGAATGAGCTGTCGTCGACGGTTGGTCGACGATAGTTCTGACCTGGTCGAAGATCGTCGATCTGTCGTTCGACGATTTTAGACAGAAAACAAAACTAACCAAATTTTCACTACTCTGAACCATTAATCATGCCAAGCTGGTTCAGGAAGAACAAATGCTTTTGTTCATCAAGGGGCTTAGTGAAAATATCTCCTCTCTGCAGGTCTGTGGATATAAATTCCATTACTATCTTGTTCTTTTCCACATTATCTCTCAGAAAATGATGTCTAATCTCAATGTGCTTGGTTCTGGAGTGGTGCACAGGATTTTGAGCAATTGATATGCACTGGTACTGTCACACAGAATCTTTGTGTTTGAGTGTGTGTACCCATAATCCACCAGCTGATTTTGAATCCATAGGATCTGTGAACAGCAACTAGCTGCTGCTATATATTCAGCCTCAGCAGTTGAAGTAGACACAGATGCCTGTTTCTTGCAAAACCAAGAGACAAGTCTCTCTCCCAGGAACTGACAAGTCCCTGAGGTGCTTTTCCTGTCAACTCTACAACCAGCATAATCAGCATCTGAATATCCAATTAATTCAAATCCTGACTCAGCTGGGTACCACAGTCCTAAGTTAGGGCATCCCTTAAGGTATCTCAAGATCCTCTTGAGGAGAGTTAAGTGAGATTCCTTTGGGTTGACCTGAAACCTAGCACATAGGCATGTAGCAAACATTATGTCAGGCCTACTTGCAGTCAAATACAGTAGGGAACCAACAATGGCTCTATAATTCTTTTGATCAACAGACTTGCCATTAACATCAGAATCAATAACTGCATTTGAGGCCATAGGTGTGCTCATTGATGAAGCATCAGACATTCCAAATCTTTTAACCAGCTCTCTGGCATATTTTGATTGAGAAATGAAAATGCCATCAACACTCTGTTTCACTTGGAGACCAAGGAAATAGGATAACTCACCCATGCTGCTCATCTCAAACTTAGAGTGCATTAGTTCAGAGAACCTCTTGCATAGTTTGGGATCAGTAGAGCCAAATATAATGTCATCTACATAGATTTGAACTAACAGTTGTGAGTCCTTATGATGTCTAATGAATAGGGTTCTATCTACTACACCTCTCACAAACTTGTGTTCTAGAAGAAAATTTGCTAAGGTCTCATACCAAGCTCTAGGAGCTTGCTTAAGTCCATATAGAGCCTTTTGGAGTTTGAACACATGAGTGGGTAAGGTTGATGAAACAAACCCTGGTGGTTGTTCAACAAACACTTCTTCCTTTAAATCTCCATTGAGGAAGGCACTCTTCACATCCATTTGGAAGACCTTAAATCTTTTATAGGCAGCATAGGCTAGGAAAATCCTAATGGCTTCTAGTCTGGCTACAGGGGCAAAAGTCTGATCATAATCTATGCCTTCCTCCTGTCTATAGCCTTGAGCTACTAGCCTAGCCTTATTTCTAACTACTATGCCTTGGGCATCAAGCTTGTTTCTAAACACCCACTTGGTGCCTATGATCCGTTGGCCTCTTGGTCTTGGAACCAAAGTCCAAACTTTACATCTTTCAAACTGGTTAAGCTCCTCTTGCATTGCTATAATCCAGTGGGGATCAAGCTCAGCATCTTTAATGGTTAGGGGCTTAACCTGAGAAAGGAAACAAGCAAACATCACATTTTTGTTGAGTTGATGTCTTGTCTGGACTCCTGCTGAAATGTCTCCAATCACTTGAGATACAGGGTGATCTCTAAGTGTGACAAGATCAGTAGGTTCAACAATGATCTGATCTTCAACAGTTTCAAGATTTACTTCCTCATGTGGAATTTGATCAACTGTTGGAGCAGGTGCTTTAACTTCAAGAAGTTCTACATCAGATTCAGAATCTGAAGAAGCAGCCTGAGGAGTTTGTTGGGGATGATTCTCCTGTGTGAGTCTCAAACCTTCCAAATCCTTACTTACTCCTAGGACTTGCACTGTACTATTAGAAGAAGAATCCTTCTCCTTATAGTACATGACTGTCTCATCAAAAGAGACATGTGCAGACTCTTCTATCTTAAGAGAGGATTTATTAAGGACCCTATAGGCTTTGCTTACTTGAGAGTATCCTAGAAAAACTCCCATTGAAGCTTTTGCCTCAAATTTTCTATGGTATTCTTTGTTATTGTTATGAACAAAAGCAACACAGCCAAATACTCTAAAATAGTCTATTTTAGGTTTCACTTGCTTAAGTAATTCATAGGGGGTCTTACCCTTAAGTTTATGTATCAGACTTCTGTTCAATACATAGTTAGCTGTGCTAACTGCTTCAGCCCAAAAGGACAGAGGCATGTTAGCATCTGCCAACAATGTACTTGCAGCTTCAATTAGGGTTCTGTTTTTCCTTTCAACTACCCCATTTTGTTGAGGAGTTCTAGGAGCAGAGAAGCTATGTTTGATACCTTCCTTCTCACAGAATTCTTGCATAAGAAGAGACTCAAACTCAGTACCATGATCACTTCTGATCAAGGCAATCTGAGTAGAATACTCACTCTGTATACACTTTAGAAAGTCTGTAAGAACCTTGAAGTTATCAGCCTTAGTTCTCAAGAAGAATACCCAAGTGAACCTGGAGAAGTCATCTACAATTACTAAAGTGTAAGACTTTCCTCCAAGACTCTGCACAGCAATAGGACCAAATAAGTCCAAATGTAGCAAGTACAGAATCCTGGGAGAATCACTTTTATTAACTGATTTAAAGCTATTTCTTGTTTGCTTTCCTAGTTGACAAGCTTTGCAAAGGCCTTCCTTCTTGTAGGGGCAAGAAGGTAATCCTCTTACAAGATTGTATTTAGCCAACCTAGAAATGTTTTTCAAATTTACATGACTAAGTCTCTTATGCCAAAGGGTATTATTACTGGTTACTTCATTAAATAAGCATATTTCAGATTTGGAGGAATTAAAATCTACAACATAAACATTTCCAATTCTAATACCTACTAACACCACAGTATTATTTAAAGAAATATTGCAGGCAGTGTCAGTAAACCATACCTTGTATCCAGCATCACACATTTGACTTACAGAGATTAGGTTGTGCTTTAGTCCTGAGACATAAGCTACCTTCTTGAAGGTTACAGCTCCTATGGTGAAGCTGCCATACCCTTCAGTCTGTCCACAGCTGGAATCCCCAAATACAACTTTTGGTCCCAGCTTGGCTTTGAAACCTGACAGGTTCTTCTTCTTTCCTGTCATATGCTTTGAGCATCCACTATCCAGATACCATTTGTCATGTATGACTGGATAGGTCTTCACCTGCAGAATGAACAGTTACACATTGTGGACCCAGGTTACCTTGGGTCCAGTATTCTTCACAAAAGAAAAACTAGATATAAAAGATTTTGCAGGCTTTGATTTATATCCTAAAGGGTGTGATCTCCTAGGTGGGATAATCCATTCAGTTGAAGGATTAAACAACCTGGGGTGGTGATTAGGATTTGAAGTTCTGGAAGTTTGAAAATGATTTTCCAGCTTAAGTCCAGATCGTCGATCGATGGTCGACGATCGCAAGCCATATCGTCGATCATTTCCAGTAGAGCTATATTCTGGATTCAACGATCGTCGATCACTGGTCGACGACTCAAGATGAGATCGTCGACCTCCTGCACCAAAGCTATTATACTCAGTGTAGGTGTTCAGCGATCGTCGATAGTCGTTCGACGATTGGTTTGACGATCGTCGATTAATGTTCGACGATTTTTGTAAAGCTAGAAATTTTTTCTTCCTATTCTCTTTCTTAATCTTATTCTGAATTTTCTTGCATTTTTCAATTTCCTCAGTATTCTTTATTCCTGATTCAGAAACAAATTTTACTGGAGTGCTAAATCTCTCCTTTGTGAGGAGGATGGGTTCACTAGGGGTAGCACCTAAGCCTAGTTTATCATTACCAACCCTAGTGTTTGCTATACAGGTTATTTCAGATAATTTAAGGCTTCTGCCATTTAATTGTTCTTCTAACCTCTTAGATTTAGCTAGTTCTAACTTTAGGAATGTTACTTCTTCTTTTGAGCTCTCTAATTCCTTTTCTAATCTGATTATTTCAACACCTTCCATGTCTAGTTCCATTATTTTTAATCTAAGTGACTTAATTTCTTTTTCAGATAATAGTAAATCTAAACATAGAGTTTTAAATTTTAGTTTGAACTCAGGAGATGAGAAATCAAATGAGTCGATTACCTGGTCCTCCATAAAGGAATCTTCTTCATTGTCTCCTTCTTCTTCAGAATTCTCTGCAGTTGACAGAGAGCTGCAGGGATCAATGGCCATGAGGCAGACCTCTTTGGCTTTCTTCTCTTCTTCTTCTTCTGAATCACTGGAGCTAGAGGAGCAGGTATCCTCTTCTGTTTCACTCCAGGTAGCAGCCACAAATCCCTTGTCCTTCTTCTTGTATTTGTGTGATGAGGACTTGGAGTGGTGCTTCCTGTATTCTTTCTCATGTTTCTTCTCCTTGTACTTCTTCTCTGGACAATCTGGAGCAATGTGTCCAGGCTTGCTGCAAACATAGCAAATGATTTCTTTAGATGGAGTCTTGTCATACCTTGGCTTGTCCTCATGCTTGGAGAACTTCTTTCTGAGGTCTCTTCTTCCCATGTTGAAGAATCTCTTGGCAATGAGTGCCAGTAACTCCTCATTTGGTTGACTTCCTTCAGAAGTCTCAGCAGCCTTAAGAGCTAGAGAATGCTCTTTCTTTATTGGAGTAGGAGTCTTCACTTCAGTTACAGCAGCTCTACTCTTTAAGGTTTGCTCATATGACCTGAGCTTTCCCAACAGAGCTTCTGTGGAGAGTTCCACAGTGTTTCTTCCATCCTTGATGGGCCATATCCTTGAGTCCCATGAGATGGGAAGGCACATCAGGATCTTGTCATTGACTTCTGACAGAGTTATCTCCTTGTCCAAAGACCTCAGTTCACTTATTATTGAACTGAGTCTTGTGTACATGGTGTCAATGTCTTCAGCATCATCCTTCTTGAAGTTTTCATACTGAGAGGTGAGATTGGATCTCCTGTCCTTCCTCTCATCAGCTGAGCCAGCAACTATGTGGTTGAGGGAATCCCACATAGCTTTGGCTGAGGTACATTCAGCCAGCTTCTGGAATATCTCATCAGACATTGTCTGAGCTAGGATATTCATTGCTTTAGCATCAGCTGCTTTTGCCTTCTTGTAAGTTTCATTGTAGTCAGGTGGTGGCACAGCACTGAGGTCAGCAGAAGTGGAAGCAGCAGCAGGCCTAGCAGGTGGTCCTGTCAAAATAGAAGAAAAAATATCTTCATCAATAGAATTCATGTATAGTCTTATCCTGGCCTTCCATATGCCAAACTTGGACAAGTTGCATACAGGAGGTCTGGTGCTTGAATAATCCTTAGACTGGGCCATGTGTGAAAGTGTTTGTGAATGGTATCAGGAAACAACTTATCACAGGATCTTTTAACTCAGGTGTTAGCCTGTATGAACAGCTAACCTCCCTCTGATACCAATTGAAAGTGAGGGGATAAGTTGTAAACTACTCTAGAGGGGGGGTGAATAGAGTATTCAAAATTTTATGAACACTTAGTCAGCTCCCTTGGAGTTTATTTGCGGAATAAAAAATCTGATACTTGAACCCTAAGAGCCTAACACAGTGAAGTGCACAAGTGAAGAGGTTGACTGAAATTTCAGTTAACTACAAGCCTATCACAGCAACTAGCAATCCTAGGTAGTTCTATCACAGCCACAGAATAAAATGAATAAACAAGATAACCAGATGGACACAGGATATATAGTGGTTCCCTTTAAATAGGTACATCCACTCTTCTACCACCCTGGTAGGAATCCACTACAGGTTTTTGCTAAGGTGCCCTGCCACCAATGATCTGATTCAGGTAGATCAAACAGACCCTTTGAGCTTTTGATAAGGATGCTCAACCACAGGTTGTTGATAAGGTGCCCTGTCACCAACGTTCACTTTTGAAGAGGTGTGAACAAACTCTTTTTACAAAGGGGTTGAGAGGGTTAGATTATCTTCTCTATTTTAAATACAGATTAGAGAAGATTTGTGGATTCTCTAAAGAATCAAAGTCTCCCCCTGGCTCAGTGGAAGTCCAGGGAAAGCCTTTGCTTCAGGATGAAGGAGTTTCAGATAAACTGAAACTAAATCCTCAGAAATCTGAAGACTGATTTTTATCAGGTCTTAAGATTCTGGAGCACTTGAAGCAGATCTTGAGCCTTTTCTGAAGTCTTTGAAAAACTCTAAG
Organism: Platanthera zijinensis; assembly: GCA_039513925.1. Lineage (NCBI taxonomy): Eukaryota > Viridiplantae > Streptophyta > Magnoliopsida > Asparagales > Orchidaceae > Platanthera > Platanthera zijinensis. The sequence continues at coordinate 169,399,806 of CM077081.1, read as the reverse complement.
CGAATTGCTCAGGAGACTTGAGAATGGAAGATGATTGCTCTGGGCTTTTACTTCAGGAAAACTTTTCTTCTTCTTGTTGTGAGATTGTGAAGAGGTGCTCTGATGATGCTTGAGCGGATGAATAATCTTTCTCTGTGTCTGTTACTACTTCTTTTCTGAGAGCAGAATCTCTTTTAAATATGTCTTCACATTTTCCTTTGGAACGGCTCTATTGATTTGAATTCTCGAGCCCTGCAACAGATTATCTCAAAATAGAATATAGCAATAGGAATAGAATGGCCTATTAACTTTCTGTCAGTCCCAATAAGGAATAAAATAAGCAGGAAAAATATCTCAGCATAAAGACGTACCATTCTTGGAAATAGTACATAGTACCAACGGCTAGAAAACAGGCTGGAAAGATAAAGTCAACGCAATTTGTATAATAGGACAAAATGCTTTATCAAGAATACTGAAATCCCGTAATTTATGCATGACATATTTTGTAAATAATTCATTTTGAATTTAAGCCATAATTTTAGCAACAAATAACTTCAGAGAATCTTTCTAACTACAAGCTAACACACTTGGAAATAAACCAAGGAATAGCATAAATACAAAAAGATAAAGGCAGACAGAAATCGTCGAACAGGGGTTCGAAGATCGTCGACCTGTTAACAAATCGTCGACCAATAGCAGGAATCTGTCGGACCAGAAATCGTCGACCAGAAATCGTCGACCAGAAAATAGATCGTCGACCAGCTAATAGATCGTCGACCAGTAAACAGATATCGTCGACTAAAGCAGAAAGTCTGATGACACAGAAATCGTCGAACATCTCATGATGTCGACGACTAAGGCAGAGATCTGTCGAGACAGATATCGTCGACCAACAATGATGTCGACGATTAAGGCAAAGATCTGTCGAGACAGAAATCGTGAAGCTAGAACACGATCGTCGATCTGTTGATGACAGATCGTCGACCAACCTTCAGAGCGTAGTAAGCTAGCTCTGAGATCGTCGACCAACTGTCGACGATAATTGTCTTGACTTCAACGATTCAATAGCCCTGCTATCGTCGATCAATGATCGACGATCGCGAGGCCTCGTTCGACGATAGTCGAACGGAAAAAGCCTCAACCAAAACACATTTTAAAACTACTAGCCTAAACTCTAGGTCAGTTATATACTGCCCTAGGGAGACTAAGCAAAGTCTAAACATGATCATATATCTTTATATGGATCAAGAGGGGCTGGAAAGGGATTACATAAGCCAAATCACATCTAGGGTACCAACAAAACGTATTATCAAATTCCCCCAAGATTAAGCTTTGCTTGTCCCCAGGAAAAAATATAAAAACTAGATAACCATAAAATAGGACAAATCAAAAAGTTCTAATTATTCCTAAACAAGTACTATGTAAAATTCTATGTAGGGAAAAGCTGAAATGTAAATCTAAAATAATTGTTTAGGTATGGTTTAACTTTTATAAACTTTACTTAACAAATATTAATCATCCAAAATTTTGATGAAATTCTACAAATAGATTTAAGCAAAGCAATGAAAATGAAAAAAAACGCATTGTGTTGTTACTAGATCCAAGCAAAGCATTATAATTATATCAATTAAATAACAAAAATCTATGTTTAAATCCAAAATTAAAACTGATTTACTTTTCTTCTTTTATTAGTTATTAAATAAAATTCAAAAGCATGAATCAAAAGGACATAATAGGACCGAAGCGTTTGATTTTGGATTATGATTAAGAGTGGAATTTAAAGATACACATGGAGGCTTAAAATCACACTAATCCAGAACAGTTTAGAAAAATTTCATTTTAAACAAAATATTTTTCTTTCTTTTTTTTCTTTTTTCTTTTTTTTACAAACCAAAGGCCATAAATACTTTTATTTTCATTTTTAATTGAACAAACAAAAGCAAACATTTCTTTTGAGCATACTTTTTTAAAAAACTTCTCCAAAAATATCATAAAATAACCTAGCATAATCATGAAAATTCTTTATGAAACTCAAAAATGCTAGTGTGAATAGATAGATTGGAAATTTTTGCTTTGGTGAAAATGATATGAAAAGCGGAGCTATCAAATGAAAATGGAAAAAGGCTTAAAAATAGCTAACTAGTGGTGAAAGTTTTTAGGTTGGCAGGAAAGCTCAAACAAAAACAAAAATTACCTAAATCATATTCATGCTTTTAAATTTATTTTAAACATAGATTTAAAAATTTTCAAAAAGCAAGTCCTATATAATAAAAGAAGATTGATAAAATTATTTTGAAAATAAAAGTAATAGGTGACTTGGATCGTTCACATCTACTACATTATTCAAAAGTTGACCTTACAAAATTTATCAAAAAACGAAAAGGAAAATAGTTGATGATGAATTTTTGAGAAAGTAAAGAAAATAAAGAACGAAAACAATAATGGAAATGCGAGTTTTTGAAAAAAAGTTTTACGTTAACATACTACCGCGAATTAGAAACACACCATGGACAACATTTTACTTGTGAAACATAATTAAAAAGGGCGATTAGAAACATTATAATTAATTAAGTTGTTTATATGAGATTTTGAGAAAAACAAAACAAAAACAAGGGGTACTATTGAAATACCAAACGTCTAAACTATTAAAGTAATAAAAAGCAAATTATAATTAAAAGTGGATGATGAATTTTTGAGAAAGTAAAGAAAATAAAGAATGAAAAACATAATGGAAATGCGAGTTTTAGAAAAAAATGTTTTACTTTAACATGCTACCGCGAATTAGAATCACAGCATGACCAACATTTTACTTGTGAAACCAAATTAAAAAGTGTGATTAGAAATATTATAATTAATTAAGTTGTTTATAGATATTTTGAGAAAACAAAACAAAAACAAGGGGTACTATTGAAATACAAAAACATCTAAACTATTAAAGTAATAAATAGCATATTTTTTTTTAATTTTGAAATATTTCCTATTTTTTGGATTTTTAAGATATTCAATTTTTTTTGGATTTTTGAAAAATATTCACAAAAGGTAAAATATTCACACATAGAAAAAAGAAGAAGGAAGTCCTCCCCCAAGCTTAAAATATACATTGTCCTCAATGGAGAAAGGAGGTTAGAGAAGGAGAGAAAATGAAATTACAGAATTGAAAGTACAAAATTGAAAAACAGGTACTTCCCCGGAATTATTCGTTGGGAATGCTGATTGATGCTGCTCCCCCATGCTTGCGCTTTGGATCTTCATGAAATGACTTCTTTGGAGTTCTTGGTTGATTCAGCAACGTTGGAGCAGGCGATCGCAGAACCTTCAGCTTGTCGGATCCGTCCGGGCCAAAATTGTAAAATAAAGAAAACAAAAAAAGATAACTTGGGTTGCCTCCCAAGAGCGCCCTTTGTTTAAAATGTTGTTTGAGCTCGATGCCATAAAATAATAATGACCAAAAATATCTTGTCTAAAATAATAATAATTAAAGTTTTTAACAAAAAATAAAAGTTCAAAATAAGAGTTCGTGTAGTAGAAATTTAATAATGTTTGAACTGACATCATCATCACCAGAGAAATATAGTATAAGACGCTGACCATTTCCTTTGAAATTACCCTTATCAGAGTGTGAAATTAAAACAACACCATAAGGAAAAACATCTAAAATAGAAAATGGCCCAGACCATCATGACTTTAATTTCCCCGGAAATAGACGTAATCGAGAGTTATACAAAAGAACTTGTAAGGTTTTTTGTTGCCTTAAGTGTTTATCGTGAAAACATTTTGTCCGCTCTTTATAAAATTTGTAGTTTTCGTAAGCGTAAGAATGCCACTCATCAAGTTCGTTAAATTGAAATTTTCTAAGGTCGCCGATAGAGTGGAGATCAAAATTTAAAAACCTTAAGGCGCAAAAAGCGCGGTGTTCTAGTTCTACGGGTAAATGGCACGATTTTCCATAAACCAACCTATATGGCGTACTTCCGAGGGAGGTTTTGTACATTTTTCGGTAGGCCCATAGAGAATCGTCTAATTTGGCTTACAAGTCTTTTTTATAGGTTTAAACATTCTTTTTTAAAATTCTTTTAATTTCTCTGTTTACTAATTCGACTTGTCCGTTAGTTTGGGGGTGGTTGGCAGTTGAAAGCTTATGCGTAACGCCGTATTTAGTAAGGATTTTAGAAAACTGCACATTAAAGAAATGAGAACCCTTATCGCTAACGATGGCGCGTGACATACCAAATCGATAAAATAATTTTTTTAAAAACATAACTACGACTCGGGGGTCGTTCGTAGGAAGAGCTTGGGCTTCACCCCAACGTGAAATATAATCGATAACGACTAAGATGTACTTATTCCCTAATCTAGAAGTAAGAGGGTCAACAAAATAAATTCCCAAGAGGTCCAAAACTTTGCACTCGAAGAAATAATTTTGCGGCATTTTAATTTTATTTGAAATATTCTCCGACCGTTGGCAACTATCACACCTTTACACAAATGCCTCCACGTCTTTAAATAAGATAGGCCAGTAAAAACCCGTGCTTAGAACTTTGTGAGCTGTACAAGAAGCTTGATAGTGCCCACCTATCAATCCTTCATGCAAATGGTTAATAATATCTAAACCTTCTTCATAAGAAACACATCTCCTTATCACCTAGTCCGCACAGACTCTAAAAAGATGTGGGTCCTCTCAAAAGTACTTCTTCAACTCAGAAAAGAATTTCTTCTTTTGTTGAGAGGAAAACTCTTTTTGGAGCACACAAGCCACTAAGTAGTTGGCAATGCATGCAAACAAAGGAGAAGTACATGTGTTAATTGAAAATAGCTTCTCATAAGGTAAGAAATCGTTAAAATATTTTTCATCTAATTTTTCTATAAAGGGATTATCTAATCGGGAGAGATGGTCGCCGGCCAAATTCTTGGCTCCTTGCATATCACGGATCTCTAAGTCAAACTCCTTGAGGAGTAAGACCTAGCGAATAAGGCGCTTCTTGGTATCCAATTTAGAAAGAAGATATTTGAGGGCCGAGTTGTTCGAAAAAAAATAATTTTTGAAAGTGTAATAGAAGGGCAGAATTTATCAAAAGCAAATACTACAAATAGGAGCTCCTTCTCGGTCGTGGTGTAATTTTCATGTGCAAATGTAAGTGTTTTACTTGCGTAATAGATGGGGTGGAAGTTTTTAGATATATGTTGACCTTATATGGCTCCCACCGCAAAACTACTCGCACCGCACAAGATTTTAAATGGAAGGTCCCACACCGGAGTTATCATAATCAGGGCATTAATTAATTTTTCTTTTATTTAATTAAAAGCAGCTAGGCAAAGGTCATCAAATAAATGGGGCATCTTTTTCTAAGCGATGGGTAAGGGGCTTGGTGTTCTTGTAGAAGTCCTTTATGAAGCGGCGGTAGAAACTAGTTTGACCTAGGAAACTTCTTATAGCTTTTTTGTTCGTAGGCGGCAGCAGCTTCTCGATAACTTCTATCTTAGCAATATATACGTCAATTCCTCTCGCAGAAATTTTATGACCCAAAACTAACCCTTCCCTCACCATAAAATGGCATTTTTCTAATTTAGGGAAAGGTTAGTTTCTTCTCATCATTCTAAGACTTTTTCGAGGTTTTCTAAACAACTATCAAAAGCATCACCGAATACGTAGAAATCATCCATGAATACCTCCATAATGCTTTCTACATACTTGTCACAGATAGCGAGCATACATCGCTGAAATCTTCCGGAGTATTGCACAGTCCAAATATCATTCTTCGTTAGACGAAGGTGCCGAAGGGAAAAGTAAACGTAGTTTTCTCCTGGTCCTTGGGGGAGTTGGGGATTTGAAAATACCCTGAGAGGCCATCGAGAAAACAATAAAAGCTATGGATGGATAATCGTTTTAAAATTTGATCGATGAATGGCAAGGGAAAGTGATCCTTATGGGTAGCGTCATTTACCTTACGATAATCTATACAAATTCTCCACCCGGTCACCGTGTGTGTCGGGATTATTTCATAATTTTCATTAATAACTACCGTTATCCCTCCCTTCTTCGGAACTACCTGGACTGGGCTAACCCACTTACTATCAGATATATGATAGATAATTCCTCTGTCTAAAAGTTTCATAACCTCACACTTTACTACTTCTTTCATGTTAGGGTTTATACGGCGCAGAGGTTGTATGGAGTTACGTGAATTATCTTCCATTAAGATGTTGTGAGTGCAAAAAGATGGGCTTATGCCCTTGATATCAAAAATTTGCCAGGCAATTGCATGACGATGTTTACGTAAAAATAAAAGAAGTTTATCATTTTACGCATCCTTGAGGTAGGCCGAAACTATTACTGGTAACTTGGAATCTTTTTCTAAGAAGGCATACTTAAGATGTTCAGGAGGTTCTTTTAATTCTAGGGTAGGGGGTTCTTCATATGAGGTTTTAGAAATTCTTTCTTTTTCAAATTCTATGTCATCGTTGACCTTTTTTTAACGGATAATTAAAAGGGGTGGAGCTAGTGGCCATGGAGGCTTCTTGTTGCGATTCAGTTGGAAGAGTAGATGAACAAAAATCACAAAATTCTTTTTTAAATTAAGAGAGGTGATAGTAGGATTCTTCAATTAGGTGCATCGATTCAGTTGGAAGAGTAGAGGAGGAACAAAAATCAGGAAATTCTTTTTCAAATTTAGAGAGGCAATAGGAGGATTCTTCACTCAGGACATCTTCAAAAAAACATGAGTCGTCATTTGCTATGGTGTTATACATCGAGGGGGTGATATAGAAAGTCACTTCATCGTTGCCTACTCGACCGAAGAGCTTACCATTGCTTACATCAATGATAGCTCGAGAGGTGGCAAGGAAGGGTCAGCCAAGGATCAGGGGAACCTCGACGTCTTCTTCGATGTCGAATATGACAAAGTCCAATGGGAATAAGAACTTGTTGACTTTAACTAAGACATCTTCCACTATTCCTAATGGGTACTTAACCGATCTATCAGCTAGCTGGATACTCATGCATGTAGGTTGAGGCTACCAATTCCTAACTTCATAAACAATGAGAGGGGCATCAGTTTTATACTCGCACCTAAGTCAGCCAATGCATTCTTGACAGAAATATCACCAAAGACAAACGGAATAGAAAAACTACCCGGGTCACTGATTTTCATTGGTAAACTATTTGTCAAGACCGTAGAGCACTCGACATTTAACATGACATGCGAAAGGGTCTCTAACTTCTTTTTATTAGTCAGGAGGTCCTTAAGGTACTTAGCATACTTTGGCATCTAGGAGATCGCTTCGTGGAAGTGCAGATTAATGTGGATTTGCTTGAACATTTCTAAGAAGCGAGAGTACTGATCATCCTGACATTGTTTGATAAGTTCGGAAGGGTTTGGTGGAGTTGGATTATTTTTTAAAATGGGTTTGTGGAGTGAAATCTTTTACTAAAATGGGGGTGATAACTACTTAAGCAGAGGGTGGAATTTTTAAAATGGGGGCTGAGCTTGCCTTGGGCTCTTCACTAACCATACCGGAAACTTTCTTCCCACTCCGAAGAGTTATAGCTTTCGCTTGCTCTCCCGGGTTGGGCTCAGTATTGGAAGGAAGAGACCCTACAGGTCGCTGAGAAATTATTTTTGCGAGCTGTCCTACTTGATTTTCTAGACTTTTAACGCTTCCAGTTAAGGTTCTTATAGTAGAGTCATTTATGGTTATATATTTAGAAAGTAACTCCTCCAAGCTAGGAGGTTTTGGATAGTTTTGAATAGGTGGTGGTGGTGTAGAGAAATCGTTTTGTGGTGGCGTGCGCATTACGTTCGAGGGATTACTCCACGAAAAATTTGGGTGATTTCCTAAAGCAGGATTATAACTATTCAGAAAAGTAAAACCAGGCGCAGGAAAATTCACAGCAGATAAATTATTAAAACCATTTCTAGGCATATTATTAATATATTATAATTGTTCGGGAGCAGGAGTTGCATATTCCCATACCTGAGGGGCGGAGGCAGCAGTCATCTCCGTAATTTTTTTGCTTAATATTTCGAATTACAGAGTGCACTGGGAGACGTTGTCCACTTCAAAGATACATGCAGGTTTGTTTGGGCGGGACCTTGGAACATTCCACCGATAAGTGTTCATGGCCATGTCCTTGAAAAGATTAAGAGCTGCTTCTGGGGTCTTATGGTTTAAAGTACCACCAGAAGCTGCGTCTATAATTTGCTTTGTATTTTGATTTAGGCTGTTATAAAATGTCTACACTTGTAACCATACAAGTAGCGCATGATGTGGGCATCGTCTTAATAATTCTTTAAATCTTTCCCAAGTTTCATATAAGGTTTCGGAGTCTATTTGTCCAAAAGCAGAAATATCGTTCCTATATTTTACAGTTTTAGCTGGCAGAAAATACTTTGCCAAAAGATTTTCAGTTAATTGATCATAGGTTGTGATGATGTATTTATGTAGAGTGTTCAGCCACTGCATAGCATTAGTTATTACAGAGAAAGGAAATAATCTTAGCCTAATAGAACCATTTGTAACACAATTAGAAGGTGTCACAAATCTCAAGAAACTTGTTATATATGCGTTCGGATCTTCATCTTGAAGTCCCTCATATTGCACATACTCCTGCACCATTTGAATTATGCTAAGTTTTAGTTCAAAATTTTTATTAGCTATCGCACGACGAACTATACTAGATTCCGTTCCCTCTAAGTTTGGTCGTGCATAATAGGACATAAGCCTATGCACGACTTCCTCCACGTGGGGTTCTTCCATTCTTAAAGTAGAAAGTGATACGGAGTCCTCAATCGGTACTTGGAGTGTAGTGCCTTGAAATCGCGATTTTCTCTGAAGAGTAAGCTCAATTTCGTGGTCCAAATCCAAAATAACAGACGGACTCCGGCGGGTCATGCACTAAAAGAAGAGTAGAGAAAAAAAGGGAAATAAATAAATTAGAAAAAAGAAAAGAGAAACTAAAATTTTTTTGAATTAGATTTTTTTAATAGCTTTACTCCCGAACTTCCCAAAGGCTGCCCAATGAAAGGTTCGCAAGGTACTACACAAGATAGTGGAACTTAAAGCCCTTTTCTCTTTTTGAAAGGATTAGGTGGCGTAGAATAATTGTGAAGTGGGTTTCTATTAAGAGCGATAATAAAAATTTTTGGATTTTAAAATTTTTTAGAAGGTGGATGAGAAAGAGAAATGATAAAATTAATAGGTTCGTGTTTTTGATATATCAACGAAAGTTACTCCCCGACAACGGTGACAAAAACATGGTGGTCACTTTCTGTTTAAGAAAAGAGAGCAGAACTAGCAATCCAATTAGACATGTATACCTATCGAGCTGTAGCTAGGGGACACAAGTGTCGTATTTAAATCCGGGAACTGTTGAGTACACTTACTCAAACGAAGAATATTATTTTATCGACGGAAAACTTTAGGGATAAAGAGAAAATTAAACGTACTTAATGAAAGGAAAACTATCACTAAAGGAGAACAAAATGCAGTTGAATAAAAAGCATAAAAGAAGCGATTACGATAAGGGATTAGAATGATGAAATGGAAATGCACTCGATCGAGAATCACCTCAGCTAAAGTCGATTAAAAACACGATATATAAACCTAAACTTAATAGGGTGAAAAGTCCTTGACCGTGGAGGTTCCTAAATCTTGAACATGCTTCTCTCGTACCCAACTTAGTTTAGGAAGGTACGACTGACTATCGTCTAAATTAGAGGCCGAAAGCTCGCTTTACGCGGTGAACCCCACTATTGGATTTTACTCCAATCCGGGAGATTTGGACGTCTGCCTCTCTGGAGGGGTGTGTACAACTCTCTTCACACTTGAATGCTCACTTCAAACTATCGGCCTCTCGGCTACCCAAGAATGAAAGCTATATTGGAAATTATATATCGACAATATAATTCCAAACAAGAAAAATCAAGTGTAATTCGAAGGCCTATACCCTAAAATGAAAAGGTAAATTCAAAGAAACATAAATTAATCACTCAAACGTTGGATCATCAAGATCGACTATAAGGAGGATTAGTTAATCATAGCGAAGTGGAGGAGGGGTATTAGTAGTAAAGCATACAACACAAGTATAAGAAAATAGCACTTTTATTAATTTTAAAGAGAGCTACAACAATTGAAATTGAAATTACAATTGCATTAAATTTAAAACCTATTCTAGCCCTACATTAAGCAACTAGAGCAAGAGCTAAGATTACAACAAAAGCTATTACAAAAGCTAAAACTAAACAAGGGTTAAGAATGTTGGAACACCCTATTACTAATTTGGGTAAGGATCACTATGTTTGTCTTAGGAAACCAGGTGGACCTAGTTTTATAGTTGTAAAGGTCAACATTAGAATGAGTCTAGGGCTTAGAACTTAGGTTTGAAGCTGCCCCCAGGACCATTCCAATATCAAGGATATAGAGCCAAGTCTAAGGCAATTTTCGTCGAGCTCCGGTCGACGAAACGTCGAACTCGGTTCGACGCTCTCTGAGCTCAACTTGATAAATCGTCGAACTCCGGTCGACGATCTTCGAGCTCAGATCGACGATCTGCTTTCAGACAATTTTGGTTAGTCGTCGAACTGCATTCTACGTTTTTCTAGCTCAGGTAGACGATCTCTCTTCTGCTATTCTTCAGGTCGCTGAGCTCGGTTCGACGATCTTCGAGCCCAGTTCGACGTTTTCTGACTGTTTGATCTGTTTCCATCTCTGAGCTCGGTTCGACGATAGTAGAGCTCAGATCGACGATTTTTCTGAGATCAACGATTCTAAGGATTCAAATGCTGTCAGTCTTTGGAATGTTTTTGAAATCTCTCAGCATTTATGATAAGGAGATCTGCCAGCCGTTTGTCTTTATTCTGGAGCAAGTTTCAAGGAATTATTCAGGGAATGTTTTATTGGACCTTCCTCTAGAAGACAAGACTCTTTATGGAAGACATTTATGACTGCCAACGGCTATCCTTGACAAGAATTTTTCAGAGAATAAGATCCTCCTTTTTGTCTTCAGAAATATAGAGAGAATATACAACACCCAGAGAACACAACAAGAAGAATTAAGCTGTGACAGATAACAAGTGATCATATTCTGAAGAATCAGAATAACAATTTTTTTTGCTTACAGAAAAGTGATCACAGCTTCATCTCAAGAACTCCAGACACCTCATCTTTCAGCCTTTTTGCTGAAACAATCTTTTGCTGGAGATCTAAAGTCCTGAAGGCCTATCACCCTAGAGCAAAGCTTCCATTCCTGAACCTATCTACAACTCAGGGGGAGCTTTGACAACAAAAGATCCACTAGTCTTCTCTCATTTGATTTGAGAACAGAGAAGACAACTTCACCTCTTTATCTTTTCTTTTTCTGCTGTAAAAGGGTTCTTGGACTCCCTTCAAAAGTTCTGTCTGGTTCTGAGAGCCTTGTCAAAACTCAGTGGTGGCAAGACACCTTATCAAAAAATCCAGTTTTTGTTTTTGAGCACCTTAACAAAAGCTCATTGGTGTCAGGACACCTGATCAACTCATCCTAAGTGGATTACTACCAAGGGTGGTAGAAGAGTGGATGTACCCAGGTTTTTGGGGAACCACTATATTTCCTTGTGTCTTCTGGGTTGTTTGTGTGATTGATTTGCTGTGTGCTGTGCTCTTTACTTCTTTGTTTTTAACTCTTCATTAACACTCTAAACTATACTATAAATTGAATTTTATATTTGCTGATCAATTTAAACTGTGAAATTAATTTAAATACACTCTATTCACCCCCCTCTAGAGTTGATATAGATCTTACCCTCACTTTCAATTGGTATCAGAGGGAGGTTGGTTGCTCACACAGGCTAACACCTGAACCAAAAGATCCTTGATAAGATCAATCTCTTAAGAGGGTTATTTTCTTTATATCTTATATTATTCAAAGACATGGCATAGAACAGGGATTATGCAAGCACCAGACCTCCAGTGTGCAATCTATCTAAGTTTGCACTCTGGAAGGCAAGGATTAAATTATACATGAACTCTATTGATGAAGATATTTTCAATTCTGTCTTGACAGTTTGTCCAAGTCCACCAGCAAGCTCAAGCACAAATGCTGTTCCACCTCCCTCAGAAACAGATGCAGACATAAAGAAATGGAAAACTGCAGATGCAAAGGCCATGAACATCTTAGCTCAGACAATGTCTGATGAGATATTTCAAAAAGTAGCTGACTGCAACTCAGCCAAAGGAATTTGGGACAAGCTCTCTGAAATTGTCTCAGGGTCTGCTGATGAAAGGAAAGATAGGAGATCTCACCTCATAACCCAATATGAGAATTTCAAGAAAGGAGAGACTGAGTCAGTAGAAGATATGTACAACAGATTGAGTCTGATTGTAAATGAGCTAAAGACCTTGGATAAAGAAATATCATTGACTGAGCTTAATGAAAAGATCCTAATGTGCTTCCCCAGCACTTGGGATTCAAGAATCTGGCCAATTAAAGATGCCAGAAGTCTAAATGAAATCACTACTAAAGCTCTCCTAGGCAAGCTCAAATCTTATGAGCTGCTCATTAAGAACAGAGAAGAAGAACAGAAGGCTGCCTCACCAGCCTCAAAGAAAGAGAAGTCAATAGCTTTCAAAACCATTGAGAATCAGCCTGAAGAAAAGCTCACAGGCAATGAGGAGTTGGTCAGCCTACTGGCCAAAAGATTTTACAAACTGGCCAGAAAAGACTTCAGAAAAAGGCCATACAAAGGACATGATAAACCAAGGTATGATAAGTCAAATAATGATAAAGAAATTATATGCTTTGGCTGCAGGAAACCAGGCCACATTGTGCCTGACTGTACAGAAAACAAGAATAAGGACAGAAAGGATAGAAGAGAAAGAAGGAAAGAGAAAGACTTCAAAAAGAACAGCTCAGATAAAGCCTCCTCTAGCAAGAACAAACATACAAGGAAGGGCTTTGTTGCTGAGACATGGAGTGAGACAGAAGAGGATTCTGAAACTTCATCCAGCTCCAGTGATGATGAAGATAATGCAAATGAAAAAGAATTTTGCATGATGGCTATCAATGCCTCACAGCAAAACTCTGATGCAGAATCAGATTCAGACTCAGAAACTCAACCAGAAGAAGATCAAGTAATTGACTCTTTTGATTTTAATTCTGAGGACTTTAAAATTGAATTTAAGACATTGTGTTCGGACTTACTAAAATCTGAGAAAGAGATAATCTCTCTCAGAAACAAATTATCTGAATACAGTTTCCTAAACTCATATAACCTCAAACTCTCTGAGGAGTTAGAATGTTGTAGGGAGGAGATAGCTTCACTAAAAAGTGAACTATCAAAGGCCAAAAAGTTTGAAGAATCCCTAAATGGGAGAAGTATCAGACTGATGAACATTACAAGCACAGTGAACTCTAGATTCAACAGTACACTGGGCTTGGGTGCCTCATCCAGCCAACCTATATTGTTAACAACTCCAATCAAATTTGTCTCTGACAAAGGAAAGGGAGTAATAGAGGTAGCTAGGAAGAATGCAGATCTGCCAGAGAAAACTTCAGTTCAACAGATTGTGTCGAGCAGAGCTCGACGATCGTCGAACAGAGCTCGACGATCTAACCCAAGATCGTCGACCTCAGCTCGACGATATCCAAACTCTGAACTTTAGTATAATCGATCTTCGAACAGAGATCGACGATCTGACCCAAGATCGTCGACCTCCGTTCGACGATCATCGAACAGAGATCAGGTCTGTAAACATTCCTTCAATGGCACATCTAGATTCAATCCTAGAAGTCCCACATCCCAAGGCTTTAACCCCTATACTGAATGGATAATACCTCCTAGGAGATATTATCCTGAAGGCTATAAGAGTCAACCTGAGATGTCTTTCATTTCTGAATTCAAAGGATATCAGCCTAGGCCCAAGGTTAACTGGGTCAAAAACAAGTAAGTTGTTCGTGTGCAGGTGAAGACCTATTCAGTATCTAACCAACAATGGTATCTGGATAGTGGGTGCTCAAAGCACATGACAGGGAACAGGGAGAACCTATCATCCTTCATAACCAAACATGGACCCAAAGTGATTTTTGGTGATTCAAATTTTGGCCAAATCAAAGGATATGGTGCTGCTCAGATAGGCTCAGTCACTTCCAAGAAAGTGGCATATGTAGAAGTTGTAACACCCCTATCCATCGCAAAGCATATAACAGTAGGTCCGGCCGGGGCCCGACGTCATATACTACGGACAGACCGGAAGGTTACGAATATGGACAACCAATCCAACCAATTCAACAACAACGTCCTACACAACGCATTCTAACGGAAGCATTTTAAAGTTTAAACAAAGAACCCCATAAGGCATGAATGTCCACTAGTAATAAATTTACCACAAAGGAATGACGAACATGAAAATACACAAAAGAGTTCACGGCCTTAAGGCCTTACAAAAGTGTTCGCTTAACAAGATAGCGTCTTTCATACATCGGCGCGCAGGCCGGCCATACATGAATATGAAAAAGCTAATAACTAAGCCTTCGAGGGCTGGCGCTGCAACTTGGGCTTTAGCCCGCTATTTGCCGCTTGGCTCCGCAGCAGCACCTGTAGAAAACAACCCACCCAAGAGGTGGCAATACAAAAGGGCAACGGTCAGCAAAGCTGACCAAATTATAACGACCCCGTCTCGTTTCTCGGGACGGCGGTGCTCCTTCCCTGCACATAAAACTACCATAGCAATTCTATAAAGTATTCTATTCGCCACAAGTGTCGGCACGCACGGCCGCACACTCCGTGCTCTCAGGGCACTAATCGGTGAACCCGGTCCGGACCCAGCCCGACACCGCGATTCCACCACCATTCCTCGGATGGCAACACTCGTGAGCATTTAGCCCTTTCAGCTGAAGCCTAGGCTCGTTTCCAGCCCCTCGGGAAGTCCCATGTACTTTAGGTAGCTTCTACCGAGACCACTTAGAATGGGTAGAGTTCCACCCGCCCGTTGCTCACTTCACCACGGCCAATTAGCCATCGGTGTGGGCCAAGTTTCTCCTCATTCCCACAATCGATCAAAACACGCACATAACCCCGTTATGTACCGATTTGCCCTCCAAGGCAACATCGTGGCGGCAATGCGATTCCGCCCAAGCTTTCCGGGTGTGCCTCGAGGTTAACCCCCAAGGATCCCTGTATGCAATCTACCGCGTAGAAATTTCGAAAAACTGAAACCATCGGCGCGGAGTCTTCTCCGGCCATGCAATGCAAACATCACCGATCCGGGTTAAACCCGAATAAGCTTCACACACAATGCCTACGCCCGTACTCCGATTCCGGGCTCTAACAATGGGGACTTTACATATCTACCCGAAGGGATTCCGCGCCTCAACGCTCACTCGCGAGAGGGGGATTTCCCCATGCATAGAAAGAAGGGCGACTACACATGCCCTATGAAGAGGATCGTTACCCTCGAAGATTTCCGTGGCGCCATGAAGATGTAGTCGGATGGAAAGCTTCGCCTCGCCCTTGCCTTCGAGGATCCGGACTCAGATCGCGAATCGGTGCTCCGGTGCTCCGCCGGCAGCCGGAACTTTGCTCCTCCTCCTCTTGGCTCTCACCTCTCTCTAAGAGTATAGAAAGAGAAAGGGTTGGGTTGGAATGAGGGAATTCAGCCCCAAACTCAACCCTAATACCCCCTAGGTTAACCCCCAGCCGTTAGATCCAAAATAAAAGATCCGGATGGCTCGGATTCAACCCAAAAATATCAGTTACGCCGATCCACACGAGTCCTGACACGGCCGTGTGCCACAGGCCGTGTTACCTGGAGCTTCAGGACGATCGTCGGGCTTCACGAACACGGCTTCGAACACGGCCGTGTTCGAGGCCGTGTGCCCCACACACGGCTTGAGACACGGCCGTGTGTCTCAGGCCGTGTACTTCTCTGACTCGAGATAGCACAAAAACACAATAAATCACTGAACACGGGTAGGCATACGGCCGTGTGCCTGGCCGTGTGCCCCTGTTCAGACCTCCAAAAGTGCCGTTTGATCGCCCCGCGATCATCTCCGAGGTTGGGGTCTTACAACTCCCTCCCCCTTAAGAGAATTTCGTCCTGAAATTAAGAACAGAGACTACACAAAAAGAATAAACATAACGAGTACCTGAGGGGAACAACTCGGGGTACTCCTCGCGCATTGTCTGCTCTCGCTCCCAAGAGAGCTCCTCGCGTCCGCAGTTATTCCAACGGACCTTCACCATTCTGATCTCCTTATTCCGAAGCCGTTTGACTTCGAAATCCTCAATAGATATGGGCTTGACTTTCGTTGTCAATCCTTCCTCAACCGGTACTTGGTCGGCCGCTAACACCTACGAAGGCTCTTGCACTGCCTTCCGCAAAACCGAGATGTGGAATACATCGTGCAAAGCACTTAACTCCACCGATAGCTTCAAACGGTACGTCGCTTCGCCGACTCGCTCCAGAACCTCAAAAGGTCCAAGGTATCTTGGGCTCAGCTTCTTCAAGCGTCTCACCCGCGAAACCCCCTTGAACGGCTTCACTTTCAGATATACCCAATCGCCTACCGCAAACTCCACGTTCCGGTGCTTGGCATTGTAATACTTCGCTTGCCGGTCCTGAGCGATCAACAAGCGCTCCCGAATGATCTGCACTAACGAGGTAGCACTCTCCACCTCCTGCTTCTTGTATAGTCTTGCCTCACCCGTTTCAAGCCATGATAACGGCGTGTGACACTTCCTACCATACAGGGCCTCGAAGGGCGCCATTTGTATACTCGCTTGGTAGCTGTTGTTGTACGCGAACTCCACCAAATAAAGGTGGTCTTCCCAATGCTTACCGAAATCCAGAACACACATGCGTAGCATATCCTCCATCGTTCTATTGCCCTCTCGGTCTGCCCATCCGTCTGCGGATGGAAAGCTGTACTGAACTTTAACTTTGTCCCCAGCATCTGCTGCACCAACCTCCAGTCATTTGACGTGAACCGCCCATCGCGATCACTCACAATGCTACGAGGCACACCATGCAGCCTAACAATATTGTCAACGTACAACTTTGCCAATTTCTCGACTGGATCATCCTTCCTATGCGGAATGAAATGCGACACCTTAGTTAGCCGATCTACGATCACCCAGATGGCGTCGTTCCCCTTCTGCGACCTTGGCAACCCGTGCACAAAGTCCATAGATATATCGTCGAATTTCCACTCCGGTATAGGCAAGGACTTCAGAAATCCTCCCGGCTTTTGGCACTCCGCCTTCACCAAGGCGCATGTTTGGCATTTGGCCACATACAACGCCACATCTTTCTTAAGTCCCGGCCACCAAAACAACTTTTTAAGATCACGATACATCTTCGTGCTCCCTGGGTGGATTGAGTACTTGGTATGATGAGCCTCGTACATCAACTCCGCCCGGAGGTTGCCCCCACTTGGGACGCACAAACGATGATCCTTCCTTAATAACCCATCTTCTACCGAGAACTGGGAATTTGACCCATCCAGAGCGGCCTCCAAAAGCTCCTTCATGGAGTCATCCAACTCCAATGCCTGCCGAACCCGGTCAGCCAGGTCATACTGCACCTCTGTCCAGTTTAACATTGCCTTGGCGCTCGACTGCTTGTCAACGCAACAGATCTCAAGCTTCTCCAACTCCCGTACTAGCCGCTCATCATGCACCGACAACCAGTTGGCTTGGGCGGGAGCCCTGCGGCTCAGCGCATCCGCAACTGCGTTGCCCTTCCCGGGTACATAATATATCTTGAAAGTGTAGTCCCCCAGGAACTCCATCCACCTCCTCTGCCTCATATAGAGATCCTTTTGATCCAACAAGTATTTTAGGCTCTTGTGATCGGTGTATATGTCGACCCTTACTCCGTATAGGTAGTGCCTCCACAACTTGAGTGCAAATATCACGGCCGCCAACTCCAAGTCGTGCACCGGATAATTTCTTTCATGCACCTTTAGCTGACGCGATCCATACGCTATCACGCTACCATGCTGTAACAACACGCAGCCCAAACCGCTACCCGAAGCGTCTCTATACACCTCAAAGCCCTCGGTCCCACTCGGCGAACTAAGCACTGGCGCCGTGGTCAACCGCCTCTTCAGCTCCTCGAAAGCCTGCACGCACTCTTGCGTCCATAAGAATCTCTGATCCTTCCTGGTCAACTTTGTGAGAGGTAACGCTATCCGCGAGAAGTTCTCCACGAAGCGCCTGTAATAGCCGGCAAGCCCAAGGAAACTACGGACTTCCGCTACCGAAGACAACACAGGCCACTCCCGTATCGCAACTATCTTCGTCGGATCCACCGCTATACCTTCCCCACTCACTATATGACAAAGGAACGCTACCGAGGGTAGCCAGAACTCGCACTTGGAGAACTTTGCGTAAAGCTCATTCCTCCTCAAAGTCTCCAACACCAAATGCAAATGCTTGAAGTGGTCTTCCTCGCACTGCGAGTACACCAAAATATCGTCAATAAAGACGATCACAAAGCGATCCAGGAAATCTCTGAACGTCCTGTTCATCAGATCCATAAACACCGATGGCGCATTCGTCAGTCCAAACGGCATGACCGTGAACTCGAAATGCCCATACCTCGTACTGAACGCCGTCTTTGGGATATCACATTCCCTGATCCTCAGCTGATAGTACCCCGACTTCAAGTCCAACTTGGAGTATACAGATGATCCGACTAACTGATCAAAGAGATCATCAATCCTCGGGATCGGGTACTTGTTCTTCTCCGTCAACTTGTTCAATTCTCTGTAGTCGATGCACAGCCGCATACTACCGTCCTTCTTTTTAACGAAGAGGACCGGTGCGCTCCAAGGCGACGAACTTGGACGCACATAACCTTGCTCCATCAGCTCCTCCAGCTGAACCTTCAACTCCGCCATCTCCTTTGGCGCCAACCTATAAGGAGCACGTGACACGGGTTTGGCACCCGGCACGAGCTCGATCGTAAAATCAATCTCTCGCTGCGGTGGGGCTCCAGGAAGGCTATCTGGGAACACGTCTGGGTACTCGCATACCACGGGGATCTCATCCAAAGTGGACTTCGGCTTTGCGGCCTCCACTAATGCGAAGAACAGCTCTGCACCAGCACGAACAGTCTTCACCACCTGAAGAGCAGACATCAGTGTCTTGCTCGACCCCTTAAGCCCATCGAACGTAGTCTCCCGCCCTACACCCAGCTTGACCTCCTTACGGTCGCAATCGATCCAAGCCTTCTGCTCTGACAGCCAATCCATTCCAAAGATAACATCGAACTCTACTAACGGCAATAATGACGCTATCAAGTCGAACTCTTGGCTCCCTATGTGAACCTTCACGGCGCACACTCTGTCCGCACGCATCGAGCACCCATTCGGTAGCAACACATCTAACTTGTCCTTCGCCATCGAAGAAGGGACTCTGATACGCGATATAAACTGTTCGGACAAGAAAGAATGCGAAGCACCAGTGTCGAACAGTGCCCGTGCCGGACTATCGCTAATCACCACAAAGCCTAAGCAAAAGACATTAGCTTAACAAGCAATAGGTAATAGTATTCTCAAGTAAACTTGCATAAATTAACTCATACCTGTCACCACATCTGCTTGCTTGATTGCCTCATGCTGGCCCAAGTTGTAGACTCTAGGCTGAGTCGGAGCATAATGGGACGCGGTCGACTCCACCGCTTTGCCCTTTTCCTCGTAGGTGGCTCCTTGTTTCCTTTCGGACTTTGAGCGTCCACTCCAGCATTCATGGGCAAAGTGCCCCGGCTTTCCACACGTGAAGCAAGCGCCCGGGGTTCGATTGGTAGTTGCCCCCGAGGCACCTGCAGAAGAAGCTGGACCCGACGTCCTAGACTTCTTGGAGAATCTGCGGTAGCCCGACTTAGACGTAGTCGGCGCCTTGAACTCTGATCTCTTGCCACCAGATTCCCTCTCCTTCTTCGCTTGCACGTTTCTCATATCCTTCTCCAAGGACCGGGCCGAACTGACCAGGGTCATGAAACCCTACGCCTTGGGCCCCGACAGCAGCAACCTCAAATCATCCCTTAGCCCTTCATAAAAGCGGCTCGTCTTGCGCTCCTCGTCTGCGAAGGTAGCGCCGGCATATCTCCCCAACCGAGTAAACTCGTGGAGGTATTCATCAACGGTGCTATCACCCTGCATCAACTTCTGGAATTCACTCTCTAGCGCGATCCTCTGCGCCGAGGGGAGGTATCGAGCCATAAATAGTCTCGCAAACTCCTCCATCGGGACTTCGGCCAATGGCCTTCCCCTCAACTGATGCAGCTCTAGGCCCTCCCACCACAGTCTTGCGTCCCCATCCAAAAGGAACGTCGCTATAGTGGTCATCTGCCACTCTTCAGTTTCCATCGCAGTCATCACCCTGTTGACCCTTGAGAGCCAATCCTCTGCTTGGGTCGGGGTTTCTGCCCCCGTGAACACCGGTGGATGAAAGCCCATGACATGCTTCAGTTGTCTTTCAGTTGCTCTCCTAGGCAACTCTGGCTCCAAAACTACTTGCTCAACCCTCCTTTGCCCTGCCGCCTGAAGCGGTACCTGTTCCACAGCAGGAGCAGGCTGCTGCACCTGCCTTGCAGGCTGCGCATTGATCATTGCCATGACCGCTTCTGCCACCAACCTAATGGTCTCAGCAGACAAAGGTGTTGCAGGCGCATCGCTTGGCGCACTGCTCGCCTCAGAACCTGGCCGTTCAGACGGCCCAGCACCACTTCTGGTCACCTAAAATCGTGCAAAACACCGATAAGCGACCAAAAATTACTGCAAACAGCAATTATAGGAACACGCAGGTTCCTCAACAAGTGTATTTTCATTCCTAAGTGGACATTCATGGGTTCTTTTTCATGTTATAACGATGACGCACGTGACCGTGCTCACCACCCCTTAAAAGAATTCGTCCACGAATTCATTTAAGCTTGACCGAAACCGGTAGTCTGATACCAATTTGTAACACCCCTATCCGTCGCAAAGCATATAACAGTAGGTCCGGCCGGGGCCCGACGTCATATACTACGGACAGTCCGGAAGGTTACGAATATGGACAACCAATCCAACCAATTCAACAACAACGTCCTACACAACGCATTCTAACGGAAGCATTTTAAAGTTTAAACAAAGAACCCCCATAAGGCATGAATGTCCACTAGTAATAAATTTACCACAAAGGAATGACGAACATGAAAATACACAAAAGAGTTCACGGCCTTAAGGCCTTACAAAAGTGTTCGCTTAACAAGATAGCGTCTTTCATACATCGGCGCGCAGGCCGGCCATACATGAATATGAAAAAGCTAATAACTAAGCCTTCGAGGGCTGGCGCTGCAACTTGGGCTTTAGCCCGCTATTTGCCGCTTGGCTCCGCAGCAGCACCTGTAGAAAACAACCCACCCAAGAGGTGGCAATACAAAAGGGCAACGGTCAGCAAAGCTGACCAAATTATAACGACCCCGTCCCGTTTCTCGGGACGGCGGTGCTCCTTCCCTGCACATAAAACTACCATAGCAATTCTATAAAGTATTCTATTCGCCACAAGTGTCGGCACGCACGGCCGCACACTCCGTGCTCTCAGGGCACTAATCGGTGAATCCGGTCCGGACCCAGCCCGACACCGCGATTCCACCACCATCCCTCGGATGGCAACACTCGTGAGCATTTAGCCCTTTCAGCCGAAGCCTAGGCTCGTTTCCAGCCCCCCGGGAAGTCCCATGTACTTTAGGTCGCTTCTACCGAGACCACTTGGAATGGGTAGAGTTCCACCCGCCCGTTGCTCACTTCACCACGGCCAATTAGCCATCGGTGCGGGCCAAGTTTCTCCTCATTCCCACAATCGATCAAAACATGCACATAACCCCGTTATGTACCGATTTGCCCTCCAAGGCAACATCGTGGCGGCAATGCGATTCCGCCCAAGCTTTCCGGGTGCGCCTCGAGGTTAACCCCCAAGGATCCCTGTATGCAATCTACCGCGTAGAAATTTCGGAAAACTGAAACCATCGGCGCGGAGTCTTCTCCGGCCATGCAATGCAAACATCACCGATCCGGGTTAAACCCGAATAAGCTTCACACACAATGCCTACGCCCGTACTCCGATTCCGGGCTCTAACAACGGGGACTTTACATATCTACCCGAAGGGATTCCGCGCCTCAACGCTCACTCGCGAGAGGGGGATTTCCCCATGCATAGAAAGAAGGGCGACTACACATGCCCTATGAAGAGGATTGTTACCCTCGAAGATTTCCGCGGTGCCATGAAGATGTAGTCGGATGGAAAGCTTCGCCTCGCCCTTGCCTTCGAGGATCCGGACTCGGATCGTGAATCGGTGCTCCGGTGCTCCGCCGACGGCCGGAACTTTTCTCCTCCTCCTCTTGGCTCTCACCTCTCTCTAAGAGTATAGAAAGAGAAAGGGTTGGGTTGGAATGAGGGAATTCAGCCCCAAACTCAACCCTAATACCCCCTAGGTTAACCCCCAGCCGTTAGATCCAAAATAAAAGATCCGGACGGCTCGGATTCAACCCAAAAATATCAGTTACGCCGATCCACACGGGTCCTGACACGGCCGTGTGCCACGGGCCGTGTTACCTGGAGCTTCAGGACGATCGTCGGGCTTCACGAACACGGCTTCGAACACGGCCGTGTTCGAGGCTGTGTGCCCCACACACGGCTTGAGACACGGCCGTGTGTCTCAGGCCGTGTACTTCTCTGACACGAGACAGCACAAAAACACAATAAATCACTAAACACGGGTAGGCACACGGCCGTGTGCCTGGCCGTGTGCCCCTGTTCAGACCTCCAAAAGTGCCGTTTGATCGCCCCGCGATCATCTCCGAGGTTGGGGTCTTACAGAAGTACTGAAGCACAATCTGATAAGTATCAGTCAGCTATGTGATGAAGGATACAAGGTGACTTTCAACAAATCCCTGTGCAAGATCAAGTCAGAGAATAACACAACTATGTTTACAGGTAAAAGGACAGGTAACATTTACTTAGTAGATTTTCTTTCATCTAAAGTAGATATCTGTTTATTTAATTCCATATCTAAGCCAAATGTTTTATGGCATAAGAGATTAGGACATCTAAACCTTAGAACCATTGCTAGGCTATCCAAGGATAACCTTGTTAGAGGACTACCTTCTGGCCCCTACAAGAAGGAAGGACTTTGCAAGGCTTGTCAATTAGGCAAGCAAACTAAAAATAGCTTTAAGTCACTTAATAAGAGTGATTCACCTAGGATTTTGTATCTGTTGCACATGGTTCTTTTTGGACCCATCACAGTACAAAGCTTAGGAGGGAAGTCCTATACTTTAGTGGTTGTAGATGACTTCTCAAGATTCACTTGGGTATTCTTTCTGAGGAAGAAGTCTGATAACTTCAAGTGTTTGACAGATTTTCTCAAATGCATTCAGATTGAGTTCAACACTCACATTACCCTGATCAGAAGTGATAATGGGACAGAGTTTGATTCTCTTCTCATGCAAGAGTTCTGTCAAAGTGAAGGGATCAGGCATACTTTCTCAGCTCCTAGAACTCCTCAACAAAATGGGGTAGCTGAAAGGAAAAATAGAACCCTAATTGAATCTGCTACTACATTTTTGGCAGATGCTCACCTACCTCTATCCTTTTGGGCTGAGGCAGTGAACACCTCCAACTATGTGCTAAACAGAAGCCTGATACATAAACTAATGGGCAAGACTCCCTATGAATTGCTCAAAGGGAAGAAAACTAAAATAGCTTATTTTAAATTTTTTGGCTGTACTTGTTATATTCATAATAATGACAAGAAGTATCTAGCAAAATTCCAAGCTAAAGCTGATGAAGGAGTGTTTCTGGGATACTCTATGATCAGCAAGGCATATAGGGTATATAATAAATCTTCTTGTAAAATTGAAGAATCTGTTCATGTTACTTTTGATGAGACTAACATGTGTTACAAAGAGAAGTCTACTTCTACCATAGAACCTTTGCAGGTACATTCTATTTCAGAAAATATGAACAGATTACAGGATAAAGAAGAGAACACAACCTCTCAACAAAAGAAAGAGAGCAGTGATGATGAAGACAAAGTTCAACCTCTTGAAGAAAATCATCCTGAAGAGCCAGTTGTTATTCCACAAGAGGAAACAACAACACAGGCTGGTGAACAATCAACACCCCCTGTTGATTTAGTAACAACAAGAGATCATCCAATCACCCAAGTAATTGGAGAGATCTCTGCTGGTGTGCAAACCAGAAATCAGGTCAACCAGAACCTGATGCACACTTGCTTCCAATCTCAAGTTGAGCCTCAATCCATTCAAGATGCAGAGCAAGATCCACGCTGGATCATTGCAATGCAAGAGGAGTTGCATCAATTTGAAAGGAATAAGGTTTGGGAACTAGTGCCTAAGTCAAAGGATCACTCCATTGTTGGAACAAAGTGGGTGTTCAGAAACAAGCTGGATGACCAAGGAATTATTGTCAGAAACAAGGCAAGGCTAGTTGCCCAAGGCTATTCTCAGCAAGAAGGAATAGACTATGACCAGACCTTTGCACCAGTTGCAAGGTTAGAGGCCATTAGAATATTCCTAGCTTTTGCTGCTCACAAGGGATTCAAGGTTTACCAGATGGATGTGAAGAGTGCATTTCTCAATGGGGACATCAAAGCGGAAGTCTATGTTAGACAACCTACAGGTTTTATCTCTCTAACTCACCCTGATTATGTTTTCAAATTGCATAAAGCATTATATGGTCTCAAGCAAGCTCCTAGAGCATGGTATGAGACCCTAGCATGCTTTCTTCTGGAAAATGATTTTGTTAGGGGGAGAGTAGACCAATCTCTTTTTATTAGAACCCATAAGTCCCATACCCTACTAGTATAAATTTATGTAGATGATATCATATTTGGATCTACTGCTTCAAACTTATGCAGAAAGTTTTCCAACCTGATGCATTCCAAATTTGAAATGAGTAGCATGGGTGAGCTCTCCTTCTTCTTAGGATTGCAAGTAAAACAGCATACTGAGGGCATATTTATTTCCCAAACCAAGTATGCTAAAGAATTGGTTAAGAGATTTGGTATGTCTGAGGCATCTTGTATGAAAACACCCATGCCTACCAATGCTGTATTGGATGCTGATGAACATGGGAAACCAGTTGATCAGAGAACATATAGAGCAATGATTGGCTCTCTATTGTACCTTACAGCCAGTAGGCCAGATATAATGTTTGCTACATGCATATGTGCTAGATTCCAAGTTAGCCCTAGAGAGTCACACCTAACTCTAGTTAAAAGGATTCTTAGGTATGTAAAAAGTTGTCCAAATCTAGGACTCTGCTATCCAAAAGACTCCGGATTTGAATTAACTGGAATCTCAGATGCTGATTATGCTGAATGAAGAATAGATAGGAAAAGCACCAGTGGAACATGTCAGTTCCTTGGTGACAGACTTGTCTCTTGGTTTTGTAATAAGCAAACATCTGTGTCAACCTCAACTGCTGAAGCTGAATATATGGCTGCAGGCAGTTGCTGTTCACAAATATTGTGGATACAAAATCAGCTCATAGACTATGGATACAACTTAGAGAAGTCTAAAATTTTTTGTGATAATACTAGTGCTATCTCTATAGCACAAAATCCAGTCCTAAATAGTAGGACAAAACATATAGAGATTAGGCATCACTTTCTAAGGGATAATATAGAGAAAAACAAAATAGAACTTCAATATATCCCTACTGATTTGCAAAGGGGAGATATTTTCACCAAGCCCTTGGATGAAAAGAAACACAGTTTCTTCCTAAATCAGTTAGGCATGTTAGATGGAGGAAGCCTAAACTAGCTTACAAGATTTTTGAAAAGAAAAAACAGACCAAGACTAGGCTAAAAAAATCAGTTCTTTTTGTGTCTGTAGAATAGGCTTTGTCTCTGAACTGCGCTCTACGTTTTCCCAGAAATCGTCGAACGTAGATCGACGTTTCTCTAAAAATCGTCGACCAGAGATCGACGTTTCCAAAATCGTCGATCTGAGTTCAGCACCTCCGTTAGCTCCAGGTTTTCTCTCCTTCTGTTCAGAGGCCGTCGAGCGGAGCTCGACGCTTTTCAACATCGTCGAACGGAGATCGACGATATTGACGTCTCTTCAGTTTCCCTCTGTAGCCCAAATCGTCGAGCTGAGATCGACATTCTGTCGAACCGAGCTCCACGATTTTCCGTTTCGCCGTCGAACCCTAATATAAAATCATTTCCGCGGCCGTCGTTCATCTTTGTGCTTTCATACTCTCTACAACTTTCTTCGATTTCCCTCCAAATCTTCTGCGCTTGGTTGTGTTTGGTTCTTTGTTGCAGGTAAAAATGGCTGGCTCCAATGCTACAATCTCCAAAATGAAATTTGACTCCAGATTTGATATCGACATGAACTCGTTTGATGGAAGCGATCAGCGCTTCAAGGATATTCTTAATCTATTCAGAGATCAGCAGCTATCGCAAATAATGACTATCAGAATGAAGATTGCATCCGAAGAGAAAAAGGAGTGGTGTTATACAGCGACAGATGAGAACGAGAACTCTGTCGTCGGCTTCATAAAAGGGACTCAGGTACAATTATCCCCTGCTCTTTTGACTGAAGTTTTTCATCTTAGTTTTGGAGAAGATTCCATAGAGTTATCTGGAGAGGAGTATGACTCCATGCTTGATAGAATGGGTCACAATGCTGTGAACCCTAGCAAACTGCTGAAGAAAAATCTGTCGATAGAATTTCAATTTTTGGCTGATGTAGTTAGGAAAGTGATTCTGGCCAAGCACTCAGCCCACGATACCATATCAAGATATCAATTTTGTCTAATGGGAGCTCTGCTTGATAAGAAACATATAGACTGGTGATCAATTTTCTTCAACCTGATTAAGAAAAAGTTGAGTAAGACTGCTGTCAGTTTTGGGAGAATTCTAGGGGTCTATCTGAATTCCAGATGACCTGAGCTGCTAACCTCTTCTGGGATGTTCATTAATGCATCCAAGAGGCTCTCCTGTGCCCTTTTCAGCAAATGGGACAGGCAGATTGTAAACCCCTCTAGAGCTGCTGCACCACTATCTTCAGGCACCAGGACTGTCTCAGTCACTCCACCTCTGGTCTCTGCTGTAACGCCCCTGATTTTTCGATGATTTTGTTTGGTTTTGGTATCGTCATATTTTTGATGTCATGGCGTTACTTTTAACGTCGGGTTGACGGCGCATCGCCGATAAGGCATTTTCGCGTCTGTTCGGTCGAGTCGGCCAATTTCTTGGATTTTTGTCGAAATCAGAAAATATTTCTATGAGGTTTAGGTTGAGTAATTTTAAACTTGCTCGTCAAGTTTCGTCGCAATCCGAGCATTTTTGGAGTCTCGGCGCGCGATTGAAGTTTTGAGTATTTATGTCATTGTATTTGGAAATTTTTATCTCAGGAATGGCTCGTCGGATTTAGGTTTTGGCTTCGCCGTTAGAATCGTAGCGCCAGTTTTCGCCTATGGTGTGAGTTTCGCTTAATTCGGTGCGTGTATGGGCCTCTGTTCTGAACTCGTGTCCCTTTGTTCAAAAAAAATTTCATTTCAAGAATTTGCGCTTTGTTATCTCGAGTAGCCCGTTTCAGATTTCGATCGGACGCCGTTTTGGGGGTCAAAACGGTGTCGTATCAAAATATAGTAAACATCAAGTTTGTTCGTCTTGACGATAGCTACAACTTTTATGTTGACCACTTTTTGATTTGAAGCCATCTTAGGCTTCTATTTTTGATTTTCCCAAAACTGCTCGTAAATAAGCCTTTTTTTTGATTCCACTCGAGTATTTGCTCTTATACACGAGTATCCTTCATTTCACTCGAGTATTTTGCTCTTATACACGAGTAACCTTCATACCACTCGAGTATTTGCTCTTATACACGAGTATCCTTCATTCCACTCGAGTATTTTGCTCTTATACACGAGTATCCTTCATTCCTCTCGAGTAGTCATGTACAGTCTACGTTCGGGCGAATTTTTGAGGGTCAAATATGCATCGTATAGAAAAATGGTCAACATCAAATTTGTTCGTCTCGACGAGATCTACAACTTTCATGTTGACCACATTTCGATTAGAAGCCATCTTGGACCCCTATTTTCGATTTTCCCGAAGCTGCTCATGTCCAGCTCGGGTAGACTTGATCTACTCGAGTATTATTGTACTATCTCGAGTATGTTACGTTCCTCTCGAGTATTTTGCTCTCATACTCGAGTATCCTTCGTTCCTCTCGAGTATTTTGCTCTCATACTCGAGTATCCTTCGTTCCTCTCGAGTATTTTGCTCTCATACTCGAGTATCCTTCATTCCACTCGAGTGGTTCTGTACAGTTAGAGTTCGGGCACCGTTTTGAGGGTCAAAACGGTGTCGTGCGAAAAAACAGTCAGCATGAAATTTGTTCGTTTCGACGAGATCTACAACTTTCATGTTGAACACTTTTCGATTTGATGTCATCTTAGACCTCTATTATCGGTTTTCCCGTAGCCACTCATAAATTACACGTTTTTTTTGTATTTAGACAAAAAAATTTATAAGTACTTTTACATAATATATATATATATGGACTTAGGTTTGATCAGAACTTCATCTTCTCCGATTCTTTTCCTCCCGAACCAGAGCGGCGTGAGCGTGAGAGAGAAAATACTCCGTGAACCTTCCGGTGGCCGCCGACGGAGCTCCGGTGCTCGAAATCCTCAACCGAGCGTAGATCTGGAAAGCTCTCATCGAGAGCTACGCCATCGTGGTAAATTTTTTCCCTTTCTTTGAGTTTTCTCGTTAGGGTTTTTCAGCCCTAACCCCCTTTTCGACCATTTTTGTCTAGATTTCAACTTCCTCCGTCCTCTTTTGCCCCGATCTGTGACGTGGACTGATTTGGAGAACTTTTCCGGTAAAATCAAGGCAAGTGGTGGTCTCCCCTCATTTCTCCTTGTCCGATTTGATGGTAACGGTTTAGTCTTTTTGTTCTTTAAAATTTTTCTGCACTTTTTCTTCCAAGTTATTGTTACGATTAACCTTTTTTGGAGGATCACTCGATGTTGTAAGGTTTTGTCATGGTGAACGTGATCTTGTCTATATATATTTATTTGTTCTTGAAGTGTCTTAATGGTGGCTCTAAATATCATACCTATCGTTTTGAGCGTATTCGAGTTTGTCTAGGTTTGTAGATCGTTCATAGGGGTTGATCAACCATGTCTTGAAACTAGAAGTGTCAAGTAGAATCTGATGAGCCAAACCTCGGGATATATTTGTGTTGTGGTTTCTTTGGGTTTCTAAAATTTGCGGGAGTTAGTGGGCAAATCCACCGACCGCAAGATTGTTTCCTTCATTAGTACCCCATGGGACTCTACTGGGTTTTGGGCATCTGCGGTGATTGGTGGAGTGTGCAAGTCTCCCCCGCGGTTAGACGGATTTTAACATCTGTGAGGGGTGTATCTAGAGAAGTGACCACCCTGCCCGTGTTTATGAGTAGAGTTGACTTCAGGTTACTAATAAAGTTTTGGTATATTCTTTCTTATGATTCAATCATGCTATCCCCTTGCTTCGGGTATCCTGCATGATTTGTTATACGTGATGATTCACGAGAGTTCTTTTCTTCTGATTTATTTCTCGAGTTTTATTTATGAACCTTACTTCAATGGTTTTGGTCTTGGGTTGGTACCCCTTTTGACCTTTAATTATTTTGACTTATTTTTTTTTTGCCACCATTTGTACCATCTTGCTGAGGTGTTCTGTCTTTGGAATGCCTCAGGATCGGAGCATTAGCAAGTAGTGGAGCCGGTTTTGGGAGCCCTTGCAGCAGCAGGTGGGTTGTGGTTTTTTTTTTCCCCTCGCTGCAGCGAGGTAGTTCGTTGTTTGTTTTCTTTGCCTAGTTTCAGACCTATTCATACTGTGGGTTCGTGTCAGATTGTTGACGCCCACAGGATTGTTGATTTCTTTTGACACTTGCTAGCTGATGTGGTTTTCTTATGTTTGGTTTACATTACTTGCTCTCTGGGATGATTCCTTGCTAGGACTGCATGTTAGGTATTTTGACCTATAAAACCCTACTATTAGTAAAGCATACTTATCATCTCCTTCAAAACTAAGCCACTATTTTCTATTTAGCGTAAAGACTTTCCTACCCGTATTATAAATCTAGAGTTTGCATTGTATGAGTTGTTCCTCGGGGACATTTATACTTATGTAGGATATGAGAGTCAATTTAAATAAGTATTTTCCGCAAGCGTAGAATTTATATTTTTAAATCGTGAACTAGATGATTCACTAAGCCGAGGGATACGGCTACCATCATAACTTAAACTGGATTTTATTCATAAACATCTATGTTTTCTATTAGAATTGTAGAGTTTGGAGTTTTGCCTGAACGTCTGCAGTTATCCCCTGTACGGCGTGGCATCATGACGCGTATTTTCCCCTTGCTCTGATATAATTAAATTGTTGGGAAAAATGCGGGTTGTGACAGTTGGTATC
This sequence comes from Platanthera zijinensis, assembly GCA_039513925.1. NCBI lineage: Eukaryota > Viridiplantae > Streptophyta > Magnoliopsida > Asparagales > Orchidaceae > Platanthera > Platanthera zijinensis. Next base: position 169,369,362 of record CM077081.1, on the reverse strand, counting down.
AGAGGGAGGTTGCTTGACAATTGGTCGGGCAACCTTCCCTTGTTAGTGTTAGTTGTTTAGTGTCATGTCATACACACACCGATGTGTCATCAATATGTCTTGGCTGAAGCATGAACACTACACTCATAAGCATGATTAGAAGTATACGGGGCATATTATGTAGTATGGGATGCATAATATGTGTTTGTATATGGATCCACCATAGACGGCAACATGTGAGGGTTATGTAGTATGGGATGCATAACCTCACCACATGAATGCTCATTAGCACGTTTTCTTTTCGTTGCATGCAATATTATGTAGTATGGGATGCATAACATTGCATGTGTACGCCACTCATAACATGCCTTAGGGCCTTTTATAGAATTCATAGCACCACATGCATAGCATAACATAACATAAGCACAACATGTCAAGCTAAAGATTTACTTGATGACATATGTACACACATGATTTTAAATAAGAGTAAAGGATTCATGCATTCATATCATAGGCACATGAGTCAATAGGATGATAAGATATCATCCTGAGTAGGGCATATCATCATCATATAATCCCAGAGCAAGTGACAGCTTTAGCAAGTGTCTTTCATGTATGGTCTGAACTAGATTTGTTTGCCCTAGGCGTAGTCTAGGATGTTAATTGGGTTGTTGGTTTGCCTTTTAGAAATGCCGCCTAAGCGTCCTGCAACGAGGTCGACTCCCCAGTCGGAGGGTGAGTCGTCAGGAGCGCAGAGTGATGCGTTGATCGAGAGTTTGCGCCAGAGCAACGAGGCTCTGTCAACGCAAGTGCTTGCGATGCAATCGCAAATGGAATCCTTTTTGTCTGCCGCCCCTGTGCAGCAACCCTTAGTGCAAGACCCTATTGTGAATCGAGTGGTACCCGATACCCCTGCTCCTCTAGTGCCCCCGGTGACTCTACCACCAGAGATGAATTTTATTTCACACTTCCAGCGGCTGGGGCCTCCTACCTATGACGGAAGTGCAGACTTTATGGTTTTGGATGATTGGATCATCTCTATCGAGGAGATGTTTTCATATTCCGGGATTCTAGAAGCCCAGAAGGTTATGATTGCAGCCTATCAGTTAAAAGGCCTAGCAAGGAGTTGGTGGATTCGTGAAAAGAAGAGTCTGAAGGAAGGCTGTTCCTGGGACTCTTTTAAGGGAATGTTGCTGAAGAAGTTTCTGCCCTCGGTCGAGCAGGACCGTCTCATGAATAACTTCCTGCATTTGAAGCAGAGACAGCTCACGGTGAGCGAATATGAGATTGAGTTTAGCAAGTTGAGTAGATTTGCTCCCGATTTGGTAGCTTCGGAGGAGGGAAGAGTGAAACGTTTCCTGGGAGGACTAAGAAGTGATGTCCAGCAGTGGGCAAGCGCTTATGGAGCTGACAGTTATGCTGTGGCAGTGGAAGCTGCACTAAAAGTAGAAGCGATTGAAAATGCCAAGAACCGCGGTGCTGCGGCGAGGAAAGAGAAAAGGAAGGGTGTTGAGGATGGTAGCTCCAGGGCATCTGTCCCTTCTTCGAAGAAGAAAGGTAAGGAAGTGTGTAGTTTCTGCGGTCGTCCTGGCCACCCTTACGAAAGATGTTTCAAGAGAACAGCCACCCTGAAGAAGCAGCAAGTGCACGCCATCCAGGGTGCACCCAAGGGAGAGCTTGTATGCTCGTTCTGTACAAGGAAGGGTCATGATGTGAGTCGGTGCTGGATGAAGGAAAGGACCTGCTTCCAATGCGGGCAGAAGGGACACCAGAAATCTTCGTGCCCCCAAGCTCAATCCCCACTGCAGCCTGCCCCGCTTCGAGCTCTGCCTCGACCACCAACCCTAGATAAAGGGAAAGGAAAGCTGAACGTCATGACCAGCGAGGAAGCTCAAAACTCTACGCAAGTTATTTCAGGTTAGCCCCAGTCTATTTTATCCTTATTATTTATCGTTGTTGCCCTAGCTATCATTCGTTTAGTTATGTATGTTACGGTTTTAGGGGAGTTTAAGGTGCGGAATAGGTGGGCGCGTATTCTGTTCGATTCGGGTGCCACTCATTCCTTTGTGGCCATGAGGTTTGTTGATAAACATCGCATGGATGTTGATCAATTGAGAGACTCCTTCAACATCAAGCTTCCCTCCGGTGATTCGGTGATATCCAATCAAGGAGTTCTGAGATGCCCTATTCATCTTGGCAATTTTCTGGCCCTTGCGGATCTGATAATTTTAGACCTGGCTGATTTTGATGTGATTTTGGGCATGGACTGGCTGTCCAAGTATGATGCAGTCATCCAGTGCAAGGCAAAAAGACTGGACTTTAGGATGGACAATGGCCAACCTATGAGCGTCTATGGATTTCAGGACAGAGTTTCCCCTATCATTTCTGCGGTACGTGCTATAGCGTCTGGTTGCGAGGCATTTTTAGTTTCTATTTCTGCTCTGGAAACAGATTTTGTTATACCACGTCTTGAGGATGTCTCGGTGGTGCGAGAGTTTCCAGACGTCTTTCCTGATAGTCTTCCAGGGCTTCCTCCTGAGAGGGAGATTGAGTTCGTGATTGACCTCGAGCCAGGCACTCGTCCCATCGCCAAAGCACCGTACCGTATGGCTCCCCGTGAGTTGGACGAGTTGCGTACTCAGCTCGATGAGTTGCTGAGGTGTGGTTTTATTAGACCAAGTTCTTCTCCGTGGGGTGCTCCGGTTTTATTTGTAAAGAAGAAGGATGGATCGATGAGACTTTGCATCGATTATAGGGAATTAAATAAGGTGACCGTTAAGAATAGATATCCCCTGCCAAGGATCGATGATCTGTTCGATCAGTTGCGTGGTAGCTCTGTATTTTCAAAAATCGATCTTCGCTCAGGCTACCACCAGTTGAGGATTCGTGAAGAAGATATTCCCCGAACCGCATTCCGTTCACGGCATAGACATTATGAGTTTTTGGTGATGTCCTTCGGTTTAACCAATGCACCCTCTGCTTTCATGGATTTGATGAATAGGGTGTTTAAGGATTTCTTGGACCGATTCGTTATTGTGTTTATAGATGATGTCCTGGTGTATTCCCGCAATGTTGAGGAGCATACTCAGCATTTGCGTTTGGTTTTGTCGACCTTGAGGGAGCATAAGCTATATGCGAAGCTGAGCAAATGTGAGTTCTGGCTACCCCAGGTGTCCTTTCTGGGTCATGTTGTAAGCAAGGACGGTATTTCTGTAGACCCGACCAAGATTTCTGCCGTGATGGAATGGGAAAGACCTTTTACACCTAAGGAGATTAGGAGCTTCTTAGGCCTCGCTGGCTATTATAGAAGATTCGTGGAAGGATTTTCGGTGTTGTCTGCCCCTTTAACTAGACTTACTCAGAAGAATACTGCTTTCATTTGGAGCGATAAGTGTGAAGAGGCTTTCCAAGAGTTGAAGAAGAGACTGTGCACTGCCCCAATTTTAACCTTACCTACTGAAGGAGTCGAGTATGCTGTGTATGTTGATGCGTCACACATCGGACTCGGTTGTGTTTTAATGCAAGATGGTAAGGTGATCGCGTATGGATCAAGGCAACTAAAGATTCACGAGAGAAACTATCCTACGCACGATTTGGAGTTTGCTGTCGTAATTTATGCGCTGAAGCTGTGGCGACACTTATTGTATGGCGCGCTGTGCAAGATCTATACGGACCATAAGAGTTTGAAGTACGTCTTCACTCAGAAGGAACTGAATCTGCGCCAGCGTCGGTGGTTAGAATATGTGGCGGATTATGAAGTAGAAATTCTTTATCATCCAGGAAAGGCTAATGTAGTAGCTGATGCCTTGAGTAGGAAGACCGCTAAAATTTTTAATCTATCGGTACAGTCCTTAGTAGAAGAATTCTTGTTGATGAACATCGAGATTGGGAGTAGTTCTACGCCTGCTAGTTTGGAAACAGAAGCGCCCTCTTGGATTTCCCTTACAAGGGTGCACCAAAAGGATGATCCGGAATTGTTGCACCTCTGGAATAGGACTGAGAAAGGAGAGTTACCTGATTTTTCTTTGGACGAGCTAGGTACTCTGAAATATCGGGGTAGATTCTGTATTCCCGACATGGGTGACATCCGGGCTAAAATTTGTAAAGAAGCTCATGGTTCCAGTGTTTCCTATCATCCGGGTTCCACCAAAATGTATAAAGATCTAAAGCAAATTGTTTGGTGGGTAGGGATGAAGGGCGATATCGCAAAGTTTGTATCAGAATGTTTTACGTGTCAGCGTGTCAAGGCTGATCATAGAAGGCCTGGTGGTAAATTGACACCGCTTGATATTCCAAGTTGGAAATGGGAGAGTATTTCGATGGATTTTATCACCGGTCTACCAAAATCCCCCCGTGGGCATGACTCAGTTTGGGTGATAGTCGACAGATTGACAAAGTGTGCCCACTTTGTTCCGTTTAAGATTGGGTATTCGATGAAGAAGATAGCTGAGCTTTATGTTGAAGAGGTCATCAGGTTACATGGAGTGCCTGTTAGCATTGTATCAGATCGGGACTCCAGATTTACGTCTCGCTTTTGGAAGAGCTTGCAAGAGGGGTTGGGTACCGACTTGAGGTATTCAACCGCCTATCATCCGCAGACGAATGGACAAACAGAAAGAGTAAATCAGATCGTGGAGGACATGATTAGATGTTATATTTTGGATCATGGTGGTGCTTGGGATGAGCGTCTCAGACTCATGGAATTTGCTTAAAATAATAGCTATCAAGAGAGTCTGCAGATAGCCCCGTTTGAGGCCTTATATGGGAGGCGTTGTAGAACACCCTTGTTTTGGGCTGAAGTTGGTGAGAGGCCGTTGCTAGGTCCGGAAGCCCTTGAGGAGATGAATTGTGCTGTAACTCATATTCGAGAGAAGCTTCGTGTAGCACAAGAGCGTTATGAGAAATATGCTAATCGACGAAGGGTTGACTTGGAGTTTGCCGTTGGGGACTTGGTTTTTCTTAAAGTTTCTCCGATGCCAGGAGTAAAAAGATTTGGAAGGAACCACAAGTTAGACCCCCGGTATGTGGGACCTTTTCAGATTCTGGAGCGCATCGGAGTGTCAGCTTATCGACTGGATTTACCTGTTAACTTCCCTGGTGTCCACGAGGTGTTCCATGTGAGCCAGTTGCGGAAGTGTGTTCGTAGTAATCGTCAAATTCTCAGCTCGGTGCCCCAAATTCAGCCCAATCTGTCGTATGTGGAAGAGCCTGTCCGCGTTTTGGAATCTCAAGAGCGTGTATTGCGAAGAAAGACCATCCCAATGGTTAAGATCCTTTGGAGGAATCAAGATGTCGAGAGCGCGACGTGGGAATTGGAATCAGCAATGAGAGAATCTCATCCGCGCCTCTTCGCCTAGTTCTGGTATGTTTATATGTTTTAGGTTGTGTTTGATTTCTTCGCTTTTGTTAGATTTTGGATTTGTATTAAGTTTCGGGACGAAACTTCTTTTTAGGGGGAGTGACTGTAACGCCCCTGATTTTTCGATGATTTTGTTTGGTTTTGGTATCGTCATATTTTTGATGTCATGGCGTTACTTTTAACGTCGGGTTGACGGCGCATCGCCGATAAGGCATTTTCGCGTCTGTTCGGTCGAGTCGGCCAATTTCTTGGATTTTTGTCGAAATCAGAAAATATTTCTATGAGGTTTAGGTTGAGTAATTTTAAACTTGCTCGTCAAGTTTCGTCGCAATCCGAGCATTTTTGGAGTCTCGGCGCGCGATTGAAGTTTTGAGTATTTATGTCATTGTATTTGGAAATTTTTATCTCAGGAATGGCTCGTCGGATTTAGGTTTTGGCTTCGCCGTTAGAATCGTAGCGCCAGTTTTCGCCTATGGTGTGAGTTTCGCTTAATTCGGTGCGTGTATGGGCCTCTGTTCTGAACTCGTGTCCCTTTGTTCAAAAAAAATTTCATTTCAAGAATTTGCGCTTTGTTATCTCGAGTAGCCCGTTTCAAATTTCGATCGGACGCCGTTTTGGGGGTCAAAACGGTGTCGTATCAAAATATAGTAAACATCAAGTTTGTTCGTCTTGACGATAGCTACAACTTTTATGTTGACCACTTTTTGATTTGAAGCCATCTTAGGCTTCTATTTTTGATTTTCCCAAAACTGCTCGTAAATAAGCCTTTTTTTTGATTCCACTCGAGTATTTGCTCTTATACACGAGTATCCTTCATTTCACTCGAGTATTTTGCTCTTATACACGAGTAACCTTCATACCACTCGAGTATTTGCTCTTATACACGAGTATCCTTCATTCCACTCGAGTATTTTGCTCTTATACACGAGTATCATTCATTCCTCTCGAGTAGTCATGTACAGTCTACGTTCGGGCGAATTTTTGAGGGTTAAATATGCATCGTATAGAAAAATGGTCAACATCAAATTTGTTCGTCTCGACGAGATCTACAACTTTCATGTTGACCACTTTTCGATTAGAAGCCATCTTGGACCCCTATTTTCGATTTTCCCGAAGCTGCTCATGTCCAGCTCGGGTAGACTTGATCTACTCGAGTATTATTGTACTATCTCGAGTATGTTACGTTCCTCTCGAGTATTTTGCTCTCATACTCGAGTATCCTTCGTTCCTCTCGAGTATTTTGCTCTCATACTCGAGTATCCTTTGTTCCTCTCGAGTATTTTGCTCTCATACTCGAGTATCCTTCATTCCACTCGAGTGGTTCTGTACAGTTAGAGTTCGGGCACCGTTTTGAGGGTCAAAACGGTGTCGTACGAAAAAACGGTCAGCATGAAATTTGTTCGTTTCGACGAGATCTACAACTTTGATGTTGGACACTTTTCGATTTGATGTCATCTTAGACCTCTATTATCGGTTTTCCCGTAGCCACTCATAAATTACATGTTTTTTTTGTATTTAGACAAAAAAATTTATAAGTACTTTTACATAATATATATATATATATATATATGGACTTAGGTTTGATCAGAACTTCATCTTCTCCGATTCTTTTCCTCCCGAACCAGAGCGGCGTGAGCGTGAGAGAGAAAATACTCCGTGAACCTTCCGGTGGCCGCCGACGGAGCTCCGGTGCTCGAAATCCTCAACCGAGCGTAGATCTGGAAAGCTCTCATCGAGAGCTACGCCATCGTGGTAAATTTTTTCCCTTTCTTTGAGTTTTCTCGTTAGGGTTTTTCAGCCCTAACCCCCTTTTCGACCATTTTTGTCTAGATTTCAACTTCCTCCGTCCTCTTTTGCCCCGATCTGTGACGTGGACTGATTTGGAGAACTTTTCCGGTAAAATCAAGGCAAGTGGTGGTCTCCCCTCATTTCTCCTTGTCCGATTTGATGGTAACGGTTTAGTCTTTTTGTTCTTTAAAATTTTTCTGCACTTTTTCTTCCAAGTTATTGTTACGATTAACCTTTTTTGGAGGATCACTCGATGTTGTAAGGTTTTGTCATGGTGAACGTGATCTTGTCTATATATATTTATTTGTTCTTGAAGTGTCTTAATGGTGGCTCTAAATATCATACCTATCGTTTTGAGCGTATTCGAGTTTGTCTAGGTTTGTAGATCGCTCATAGGGGTTGATCAACCATGTCTTGAAACTAGAAGTGTCAAGTAGAATCTGATGAGCCAAACCTCGGGATATATTTGTGTTGTGGTTTCTTTGGGTTTCTAAAATTTGCGGGAGTTAGTGGGCAAATCCACCGACCGCAAGATTGTTTCCTTCATTAGTACCCCATGGGACTCTACTGGGTTTTGGGCATCTGCGGTGATTGGTGGAGTGTGCAAGTCTCCCCCGCGGTTAGACGGATTTTAACATCTGTGAGGGGTGTATCTAGAGAAGTGACCACCCTGCCCGTGTTTATGAGTAGAGTTGACTACAGGTTACTAATAAAGTTTTGGTATATTCTTTCTTATGATTCAATCATGCTATCCCCTTGCTTCGGGTATCCTGCATGATTTGTTATACGTGATGATTCACGAGAGTTCTTTTCTTCTGATTTATTTCTCGAGTTTTATTTATGAACCTTACTTCAATGGTTTTGGTCTTGGGTTGGTACCCCTTTTGACCTTTAATTATTTTGACTTATTTTTTTTTTGCCACCATTTGTACCCTCTTGCTGAGGTGTTCTGTCTTTGGAATGCCTCAGGATCGGAGCATTAGCAAGTAGCGGAGCCGGTTTTGGGAGCCCTTGCAGCAGCAGGTGGGCTGTGGTTTTTTTTTTCCCCTCGCCGCAGCGAGGTAGTTCGTTGTTTGTTTTCTTTGCCTAGTTTCAGACCTATTCATACTGTGGGTTCGTGTCAGATTGTTGACGCCCACAGGATTGTTGATTTCTTTTGACACTTGCTAGCTGATGTGGTTTTCTTATGTTTGGTTTACATTACTTGCTCTCTGGGATGATTCCTTGCTAGGACTGCATGTTAGGTATTTTGACCTATAAAACCCTACTATTAGTAAAGCATACTTATCATCTCCTTCAAAACTAAGCCACTATTTTCTATTTAGCGTAAAGACTTTCCTACCCGTATTATAAATCTAGAGTTTGCATTGTATGAGTTGTTCCTCGGGGACATTTATACTTATGTAGGATATGAGAGTCAATTTAAATAAGTATTTTCCGCAAGCGTAGAATTTATATTTTTAAATCGTGAACTAGATGATTCACTAAGCCGAGGGATACGGCTACCATCATAACTTAAACTGGATTTTATTCATAAACATCTATGTTTTCTATTAGAATTGTAGAGTTTGGAGTTTTGCCTGAACGTCTGCAGTTATCCCCTGTACGGCGTGGCATCATGACGCGTATTTTCCCCTTGCTCTGATATAATTAAATTGTTGGGAAAAATGTGGGTTGTGACATCTGCCCCAGTAGAAGTGTTGTCTGCTTCTCCTCCTCCTCCAGCTGTCTCTACCCCAGCCACTTCATCCTCAACTCTAATCACCACCATATTGATATCTTACCCCATTAACATTTCTTCACCAGTTTCAACCCCTCCAGCATCTACCTCAGAGGAATTCCATCCTCTTTTCTCTTATCCAAGCTTCACCTCTCCATCATTTTCCTTGGCAGATGATTCCTTTATGGATGATTCCCCCTCCTCTCCTCCAGAGCCTCCCTCTACCTCCTCATTCCAACAAATGCTGCAAGACATTCTCTCCCAACCATCCTTCACACCTTCTCTTGCCTCACCTATCTACACCTCAACATCTTCAATCCCCTCCTTTCCCCTTTCAGAGCCATCCATTCCCTCATTCTCCATGCCACCAGCTCCAGCAATCATCCTTCCAACAACCTTCTCTCCTACCTCTGCTCAAGCCCCTCTTGAGCATGTAGATTTATCAGCCCTGGCTGACAGGTTATATGAGCTGCTAGCTCCTAAGCTAACCTCATTACTGGAGACCACTCTGGCTCCACTCCTGACCCATGTCAAGGAGCTATCTTCCAAGCTCTCCTCCTTCTCTCCCTCTCAGGCAATTACCTCTTCTGGGTGCCTTGACTCAGTTATCCCTGAATCCAGGCAGGGGGAGATGCCTTCTGAAGTAGTGTTTGTGCCTGAGTATGCTCCAGCTCTGGCTCCTGCTCCTGCCTTTGCATTGGACCTCCAGAGCTTGCTCTCTGTGTTTGATACAGTTTATCTCAGATCTTTGCCAGTTCCTCATGCTGAAGACTTGTCTAAGGCCATTGTGCCTGTTTCTGTCTGTGATCCCAGCCAAATTGAAGCATATGTAAATTCCTGGAAGGCTGTGGATGTTTGTGTTTCCATCTCTGATGCTGCTACTAAGGCCATTGTGCCTCTTGTTGTTACTGTGATTACTGCTGCTGTTGCTTCAAAAGTTCCCTCTGCTCAAATTTCTGATGCTGCTGCTGTTACTGAGGATACTGAAATGATTTTTGTAATTGAAGATACATCTGCTGCTGAAGAAGTTGCTGCTTACCTAGAAGATCCTACACCTGCTGTTGTTACTGTGATTACTGCTGATGTTGCTTCAAAAGTTCCCTCTGCTCAAATTTCTGATGCTGCTCCTGCCCTGACTGCTGATCAGTTGAATTTACAAGAGAAATACATAAAAAGCATTGATGATTTGTATGACAATCCTCAAAGTTCAGAGAGTGATCAATTTCAAACTGATTCAGATGACTCTGCAAATGCTATTGCCAAGAAGAGGAAGGCCAGAAGCAAGGTCATGATGTCAGTCCCTCCAGATCAGGCAAAGGATTCTAATGACATTCCCTACTATATTCTGCATGACTGCCCCATATCTGAGCCCTGTATACAGTATTCCAAGAACCAATCAAAGGCTATGAAGAAGAGAAGGAAGCTGAATAAATATGAAAAAGGATCTTCTCAGTATCAGCCTCCTCCTCCTCCTCATCCATATTCAGGTTCAGGCTCAGCCCCTCAAGCTCCAGCTTCCAGGCAAAGCTCCTCCCAGTCTTATCAGAAATACTATCAAAGGGGGCAACATCAAAGGGGATATCAATCTAGAAGGGGCCAATATAGTGGAAGCCAGAGAGGGCACAGATTTCATCAAAGGGAAGGACAAGGCCATACTGATTCTACTTCAGGTCCTTTCCCTTATAAGCTAAAAGATGCAGTTGTCTCCAGGACTCCTCCTACTGATTCTGAATCCATCAACAGATATGAACCTCCCATTTCTTTTGAGGATCCTGAGAACAATCCCTTGTCCTGGACAGCTAGAATGAAAGAGTTGGCTGCTCTTGATCAAATAAAAAAGGCCAGAGAGCAAGGCAAGGACACTTCAAGCATAACAACTCTATCAGATCAGAGAAAGAAAGAACTGGAGAAATATACATCAAGAAAATTCTTTAATCCTGAAGATTATATGAAGCTGCACCCTGAGGTTATAGTTCCAAGGCCCGGATCTCAAACTTTCTTAGGTGCAGAAGATGATAGATGATCCAAGAAAGAAGCCCTCAATCCCAACAGAGAAATTATGTTTAAAAAGGCAACTGAGATGTAAATTGTGTAAGCTGAACAATCATCCTCCTTTGGATATTTGCTGACTTCTTATCTATGATCTGCATTGTTGCTATATCTTTTCTTCTGCATTGTTGTTTTAGTTTATGTCTTGAATGTATGCTTATTTATTTCCTAATTCTGTCTGTAAATAGTAATCTTAACCCAAATAGGGGGAGATTGTTGGAACACCCTATTACTAATTTGGGTAAGGATCACTATGTTTGTCTTAGGAAACCTGGTTGATCTAGTTGTATAGTTATAAAGGTCAACATTAGAATGAGTCTAGGGCTTAGAACTTAGGTTTGAAGCTGCCCCTAGGACCATTCCAATATCAAGGATATAGAGCCAAGTCTAAGGCAATTTTCGTCGAGCTCCGGTCGACGAAACGTCGAACTCGGTTCGACGCTCTCTGAGCTCAACTTGATAAATCGTCGAACTCCGGTCGACGATCTTCGAGCTCAGATCGACGATCTGCTTTCAGACAATTTTGGTTAGTCGTCGAACTGCATTCTACGTTTTTCTAGCTCAGGTCGACGATCTCTCTTCTGCTATTCTTCAGTTCGCTGAGCTCGATTCGACGATCTTCGAGCTCAGTTCGACGTTTTCTGACTGTTTGATCTGTTTCCATCTCTGAGCTCAGTTCGACGATAGTAGAGCTCATATCGACGATTTTTCTGAGAGATCAACGATTCTAAGGATTCAAATGGTGCCAGTCTTTGGAATGTTTTTGAAATCTCTCAGCATTTATGATAAGGAGATCTGCCAGCCGTTTGTCTTTATTCTGGAGCAAGTTTCAAGGAATTATTCAGGGAATGTTTTATTGGACCTTCCTCTAGAAGACAAGACTCTTTATGGAAGACATTTATGACTGCCAACGGCTATCCTTGACAAGAATTTTTCAGAGAATAAGATCCTCCTTTTTGTCTTCAGAAATATAGAGAGAATATATAACACCCAGAGAACACAACAAGAAGAATTAAGCTGTGACAGATAACAAGTGATCATATTCTGAAGAATCAGAATAACAATTTTTTTTGCTTACAGAAAAGTGATCACAGCTTCATCTCAAGAACTCTAGACACCTCATCTTTCAGCCTTTTTGCTGAAACAATCTTTTGCTGGAGATCTAAAGTCCTGAAGGCCTATCACCCTAGAGCAAAGCTTCCATTCCTGAACCTATCTACAACTCAGGGGGAGCTTTGACAACAAAAGATCCACTAGTCTTCTCTCATTTGATTTGAGAACAGAGAAGACAACTTCACCTCTTTATCTTTTCTTTTTCTGCTGTAAAAGGGTTCTTGGACTCCCTTCAAAAGTTCTGTCTGGTTCTGAGAGCCTTGTCAAAACTCAGTGGTGGCAAGATACCTTATCAAAAAATCAAGTTTTGGTTTTTGAGCACCTTAACAAAAGCTCATTGGTGTCAGGACACCTGATCAACTCATCCTGAGTGGATTCCTACCAAGGGTGGTAGAAGAGTGGATGTACCCAGGTTTTTGGGGAACCACTATATTTCCTTGTGTCTTCTGGGTTGTTTGTGTGATTGATTTGCTGTGTGCTGTGCTCTTTACTTCTTTGTTTTTAACTCTTCATTAACACTCTACACTATACTATAAATTGAATTTTATATTTGCTGATCAATTTCAACTGTGAAATTAATTTAAATAAACTCTATTCACCCCCCTCTAGAGTTGAGATAGATCTTACCCTCACTTTCAAAGAAAAACTAAAATGAGAAAGAGAGAGAGAGAGAGAGGGAGAAAAAGAATAAAAAACACTAGTAAACAAAAGGGCAGCACCTCCCCTCTCAACCCAAAACTTGTCTGAATGTAAGTGGGCATCTGAATTTATAGGAAAAATTTTCAGGTTAGTCACGCCCAAGGTCACGCCCGGGGAGGGCATGTCAGGGGGCGTGACACGTACGGGGTTAACCTCGGGTTCTAGATTCTAGCGGGAAGGATTATTGCTTCTGTACGATGGCTTACATGCCCTGGGTCACGCCCGTGTAAGGAGGGCGTAACACGTACGTTGTGTCAAAATCATTGGTTGGAAAATCCGCTAGTCTTGTAAATGGGGGCAAACACGCCCTAGGTCATGCCCGTGACGGGGGAGGGAGGGGGTAATATGTACGATTGCTGTGCGGAGGCGAAAATGCATTTAATGTGGCGACAGAAATCGGGCAGAGGGCGACACATTCCGTGTCATGCCTTAGGACACACCCAAGGGGGGCGTGTCAGGTGGGCGTGACAGGCATTTTTCCTGTTACTTGGTCTCAGTAAGCAGGCTTCCTCGGGATCGGGTGACACGCCCTATGACACACCCAGGGAGGGCGTGACAGGGGGCATGTCAGGTCATTTTTTGCCAAAATTCTGGAATTCTGCAAAAAGGCAAGAATATGTTAGTGGCAATAATATTTACATAATACAGATAAAAATTAAGCTAATAAGACATGATTAGCGCCTTAAAAACTAAAAAACACAATAATAGTTTAGTCAACAAAACGTATTATCAAAGACCGCTTAGTCACAAACCACGACCTGCTTCTAATAGACGATTGCAACCATAGAGTCCGTGCTAATCCTTTACCATAGTCAGAACCAAGTGACTTGCTTCTGAGCACTATCCGCACAATTGTTCATTCTGTTGTTCTATTGATGTGATAGGGGGTCCTATATATATACGTGAATAAGAGTGTGATCACCTCCCTAACCGATAGGTTTACCACCCTATCTCATGGAAAGCACTGAGTGAATTCCCATAGCCGGGGACACAGAGCCAATACGCCTAATCGCTGCAATAAGGCTAGATAGAAGTCTTATCCGCTTTGTCGCCATAAGTCATATCCAAGACTTGTCAGTCACAATAGCTATAACATCCCTTAAACTACTAGACCCCTGAGAGTGGTTTTGTCATGACTAGGTCATGACAAAATCCTAGGAAGCCCAAGAAGAACAAGTGAACTTAGGAATGAAGGTGAGATCACCTTGGTCTACAATTAACTCATTATTCTAACCACCTATAAGATTTGACCTTAGGGCTTCAACTTGACTCCAGAACCCCAAGACAACACTCCTAACCCTTAAAGGAGGACAATGGGTCACCAAGGACCCATTGGGGTCAACCAAAAGGGTCAAGTTTACTAAAGCCAACCAAACCGTAATTAGGTCAAACTAGCTCACACTTGGTCAATTGACCCCCCCCCCCCCTTAGCAAAGGGACCCACCTAGACCTTCCTAAGACTTATCTAATTCTTCCTAGACCTTAGGGGAGGCCAATGGGTCACCAATGACGCATTGGGATCAATGCAAAAGGTCATTTTGACCAAGGTCAACTCAACCCAAAGATTAGGTCAAATTAGCCTAAGTGGACCTAACCAAGCCCAACTCACTTGGGCTAAGCCCAAATATAGTAGCCCATTAGCTTTAGGATCCAAGAATTTACCAAGATTACCATTAAAATGCTGTAAATAGTGACTAGGAGAGAGAAAGCTCCACTTCCCCTTTAATTGAGGAGAGAGGATGTGAGAAAGAGAGGCCATTCATTGTCAAGGGAGTCCAAGGGCCTATTTATTCATTCCCAATTGCTGGATTCATCTCCCTTGATGAATTAGGAGAAGATTAAGAGGCTTTCCAGGCTGTACAAAGGCTTTGTTCAGTGGGTTCTATACTGGCCGAAAAGCTCCCTTATGACCATTAATCGTGAAATAAAGATTGACCCTCCCTCTTGGTAGTGTAGTTGTAGAACACTAAGCGGCTCCACCACCTTCAATGGCTACACGATGATCGGCCCTACTCCATCCCTATAAAAAGGTCCTATCCCTCTCCTCCTTCTCAAAGGATAAATCTTTATCCATTGGGTGCAAGGTTTGGGGCCAATTGCCTCTAGATCGCGTAGGCTGAAAACTCCAGCATTGGACCTATAAATTCCATGCCTAAAAACCGATTCCGGCAACCTTCAGCCGGCCTACCACCGCCTATCATCGGCCACCACCTCAACTAATGTGGTGGTGGCATTGGCCAGTCGGGGAGTCGCTCAGGTGGCCGGGAATTCTCCTCCCAAAATTGCTCAGGACGGGCTACTATAAGGCGTTGTTTTCACGGGGATGATGAAAGGATTCCTTCCATCCTTACACCAAGATTCATGCCGCCAGTTTAATATAATTAGTATTAATATTTTTATTTCATTTCTATCACAGTTATTGTGGTGTTTTGAATTAAATATTAAAAATACTTAGAGGTAAAAACAGAGGAATTGTTCTATATGAAAGTTGTAGCCATTGAAGTCTATTTTATTTTAAAATTAGTTTCAACCAATTTGGGTCACTGTTGTACCACAACACACCAAATGGTGAAAGTTATACCTAGGGTGAACCAGACATAAAGTTGTGTGCCCCCACTAAACCACTCATCCAAATGATTTGAAATATGGGTCATAGTTTAGCCTCACCTATTTCTTTCACATATCCAAAAATGGGAATTTTTGGGAAACATTTTTCTATAGTTTTTGTAAAAATTTAATAAAATAGGTTAGAATTAATTAAGGTGCTTAAGGACCTCAAAATAAACCAAAATTTTGGTGGTTATCAAATATAGTCATAATATAACCATGGTTAGAATACCAGCCTATTAGGGGTTGATTTGAATAAGTATTGGTGTGACCAATGTTTGGTTTCTTAAGGGTAAATTAAGGCAAAAGGGTGCTTGGGGAATGGCGGGGCCAATTCTCACCCAAAGGGTATGGGGCTTTGGACAGGGCCTCAAGGTCTGTTTAAACACCCATACTTAGAGTTTGGGGAAGATTGGGGTGGATTTGCCCTAAGACCCTAGTTAAAACCCTAAGGTTGGACTTTGGGGGTTTGTGAAGGACATGGGGTGATATGTCCTGGTATTGACTTGGAGTATAGTCCATGTGTTCTTAGGGTGGTAAATAGATCTTTGAAGATATTTGGTGACATTTCGAAACTTGCACACAAGCTTAATCAATTGGAAATTATTTAGGCCTATACCTCTATATGGAAAAAATGAAAGGTCATATGACCTTGGATCTTTATGAAATTTTGGCAAAAGAGTTTTTATAGCAGTATGAGCCTCTGGAATTTATTATAGGTTGTTTTGAAGACAGTAGCTCATACTTATAGTTATAACCTTCACGTTGTCCATTTGATGATTTTGAAGTAATCATGGTTAAAGTAACTTAACTTAGAATGTTGTGAAACTCTAGCAATATTGATTTAATATCAGTTATAGGCTTTAGTATGTAATTTGGAATGTTTGGACATGATCTCATAGTACTTCATGTGTTAAGTAAACTTGTGCATCTTGACTTGACGAATAGATAATAAATACTATATTTTGTAGTAGAATTAAGTTTCTTGGCCAGAGAACCTTTTAGGGCATATTAAAGCTTGGGAAATTATTACATGTTGTCTGGAAGAGGTTACAAGTATGTTTCTTCATAAGGTGCCCTATTATGGTTTTATTTGAAGTATTTTTATATATAACTTGCTAACCTTGAAATTATATGAAATATAGACAATAATGTTCTATGATCATATCAAAGCTCTGATAAATTTTGTGTAATTTTTTGATAATGTATGGTGGTACTTCCGTCTTTACCTTTATTTATTAGAATTATATTGAATTAATTAATTCAGGGCTAATACATTTATGAAAATTTGTGAAACATTGTATTTTCTGATATTTTGGCATAATATAGTGTTTATAATTTTTTGGGTGGCCTAAACATAAGGAAATCAAGTACTTCATGTTCAAAACCACCAATGGTCTATTTTTTTTTGAAAATTTAATGAATGCTAAACTAATTAGAAAAATTTCAAGTTTCTAGATTTAAACTAAATATATCATGATAGAACCCCAGTAATAATCCTAGGGTATTTGGATGAATATTTGAAGGGGTCACCACTCATGCTCATCATATATTTTAGGTTGGTCTGCATATAAAAAAATTGCAGATTTGTGATAGCATGTGGGATGGTCATAAGGTGTTGGGGTTAATAGTATACCGATTTGGTATTGTGAAAATAAGTTCATCATTAGGAGTCATGATGGGGAGGATGTTGGGATGACTAGCGTTAAGTGGTGTTTAGGATCGACAAAAGATCGTCTTTCCTGTGGAGGGAAAAAGAGTCAAAATTCACTAGGATTAGATTTAGTACGACAATAAATGGGATTGGCCATGGGTAGATACCAAAAATAATAAGTACCTTATGAAACGGAGTTTTTGGCTTCAGCCCATCATTATTCCTAGTGCCCCTGAGAGCCCTTCACAGGGAATGCCCTGGGCAGACTAAGGTAACCTTAAACCGTAAGATTAAATATTAAAGAGCAACTATTAAACCTAAGGTATCAATTTCACTCACCCCGATGTCACGGGGGTGGGGGGGTTTGCTTGGTTAGGTATCTGAGCAGTAGTCTCGGTGGTTGTGGAAATGGGCAGGTTAGCCCGACGAGCTGTGGGATCGAAAGATAGTTGTAACAGACAGGATAGTCTGGGGAGTCGATGGCTCGGGAATTCATGGTGGCATGATCATAAGGTTGTGGGTCTTCGGTATTTAACAGTCGTTCACACCCATGTCGATACGAAGACTCGGCGGGAGTGGTTTACACTTAGCCACGGAAAAGACTGGCAAGTTTTAGTCAGCATTAGTATGTGGTGACTCTAGTGTGTCCTTTAGCGGCGTACGTAAGGGCTAGGCCTGGTAGTGTGGATACCCGCCTAGGAGTGGGGTGGCCCAACCCACTATCTATGTTGGACAATACAGAGGCTCTTGGGAGTGAAGCTAGCTTCCAAAATGGGGGAACTAAAGGTCTGTGCACACAGAGTCATGTGTGTGTGTTGTACTTGTATGAATCATGGCATAACAAATAACTACACACATAACTGCATATAACATGAAACCCCTTCGTATAAACTAGTATGAGACTTATACAATGGGAGCCTTGCAAAATACCCCTTTACTTATAAGTTTGTATGGGTATTCATATAAGTTAAGGTTACTTAATCCATAGTTTACTTTACATGTACTTACTGCTCTACTTAACTTGTTTACATTATTGTTTCCTGATTAAAGAACTCCTAGCTTGCATTTCCTTTTATAGTACTATAAATGTTACAATACACCTGTTAGATAGCTCCACCATCATCTTCCTTGTTCCTACTCTCCACCACCATAGCTTTACTATCATTCCTCTCGCACGATCCCTAGGAGTCAATGGGGGGAGTCGTGGGGTAATTCAGGCTTAGTATTTTGACTAACGGTTGGTGGACCAAACATTTCAGGGACTCCGTATGGGGCACAGGGAGCAGCACCAGGAGATGCAGCACCTATGGAGTACGGTGCATATGTAGGTGGGCCAGTCTAGTACTGGAACAAAAGCCTCCGGCTCCGTGATTGATTATTTTTTTACTTAGCTTCAATGAGTGAGGATCTGATGTACTGGGCATTGCCCATTTAAGTTTCTAGTTTAATGATCTGTTTCAGCACTTTTATGATCATTTGGACATTGCTGTAATTTCTATATCATATATAATATGTGATTGTGGACTTGACTTAATAGTATTTTAAATGTAAACTTCTATTCTTGATGGTCCATAAGGCCGGCAGGATCTGAGTTTTGTAGTGGCGACCTTCCCGAATGATGGTGTCACCGCACAACGGTTATTCTGGGCATATGACCCAGGTAGTGCAACAAAAAATGGGGTCTTACAGATTGGTATTAAAGGAAACATCGATCCAAAGAGAAGAAGTCCACAAAAACAATAGGACACCCCGCGCGGGCTTAGTTTTAGGGCAAACTAGCAGTGGAAACAATGGTGTTCACATAAGAGGAATCACATGCAAAAGTACACTTGTCATTAGTTCTACTTGTACATTAACTTACAATTGGAATTTTTCTGTATAGCTTCTGACGAACTCTACTCCATAGCACGGTACACCTCGGGCACAGAACATGGTTCAACCCGCACCGGCTCCGACTTCGTTCCAGCAAACGGGAATGGGGCAGACACTGACAGCTATACCGTAGATCATCAGGGCTCAGCAGGCTCTAGCCCCACAGCAAAATCCCGGGGCCAACTGGCTGAGCGCCTTCAAGGGGCTCTCTCTTCCATACTATATCGGTACGGAGTCAGTTGTCCATACAGAGGAGTGGCTAGGCATGAATTACAAGATGTTGGCTAGGATTAGATGCCCGACAGAGGAGGTTGTAGCATTTGATGTTTCCTGCCTAGAGTCGCATGCGAAGAGATTATGGAAGTCACTAGTAAACACACCCATTGCTGGATTGGATTGAGCCGACATCTCTTGGGAGGACTTCATAACATCTTTATTGGAGAATTTTGTACCTCTATCAGCGAGGAAAGAATTGGATGACAGGTTCCTGCAGTTAAGGCAGGGCAGCAGGAAGGTGTTGGAATAGTACCAGGAATTCACACACCTAGCTCGCTTTGTAGACTCATATCAGCTGGATGACGCGGGCTACGAAAAGAGGTTCTACAAGGTCTTTCATGATTATATGAGGCAGGCCCACCACTTCATCTCTGACAGAAGCTTTGACAGGATTTTAGAGATGGAAATGAAGCCGGAGGAAGACCAGCTTACAGTTTGGGTCCGGAGGAGATCGGCTAATGACTCAGGGTTTGGTGGCAGCCTAAACCAGACTAGAGTTCGTGTCATTATGGAAATTAGGAATGGGGATCAACCCCTCAAGGAAGATAAGCAGGAGCAAAGGAACCTGGTGGTGTTAACTCCTCAGCCGTTGAAAATGCGGGAGATGCCGAGGCCAGTGGAGTAGAAACCGAAATGCTATCGGTGCAACCAACTAGGGAATATTCGGAGGAACTGCCCCATGAGGCAAGCACCTCCACCAACACCTCAATATGCCCTACCTGCTCGACAGCTTGGTGGTCGAGGACACGGCCGAAGACGTGGACTTCAGGACGGAGACCGCAGATAGGATATATGGCAAGTTTATGCATTAAACCTGGCTCAGCCCCGGAACCCGGAGCGGGTGATAGCAGGTACGCTGGTGAATTAAGTTTTCTTTTCTATCCTAGAAGCTAGACTATATGGATATAAAATTACTAGAAGTAGGAAGGAAAAAACTATAATTATACATCTAAGACATTTAACAAACTCAAGGGTAGTAATTATATGCGGCAAGCCTGCCCATACCTTGATCAACACGGGGGCATTACACGACTTCGTCTCGAAGGACTTTATCAAGAACCTGGAAGGTATCTGATGTTACCAGGGAGTCACCAGGAGGGTGTGTCTCCCTAATGGGATGGAATTCAAGTCGACGAAAAAATGCCTTCTAAGGGTGACCTTTGATGGGTTAACCCTCGAGGCTTCGACAATAATCTTAAGCTTGGCGGACTTCGACCTCCTGTTGGGATTGACATGGCTACTTTGAACTATAATGAGATTGAATGCCCAGCAAGGAAGGTCGTACTAAGACACGATAACACATATGCGATCTTTGAAGGTATTATCCCAGTTTCTGGCATCCTACTCTCTTCTATTCAGGCCATCAAGGCCCATATGCACGGAGACGCGGTCTACCTAGTGTTATTCGAGATGAATGAGGCCCAGGACCCTATAGCTAGCATTCCGATGGTGCGGGCTTTGCAGATGTATTTTCAGAGAAGTTTTCAGGGCTACCACCACATCGAGAGAAGGATTTTCAAATACTGCTTGTGTCGGGGGCTAAGCCGGCATCTAGATTTATTTACCGGATGGCCCAGAAGGAGTTGGTGGAATTTCGAAGCAAGTCATAGGAGCTAATGGATGCCGAATTTGTCTGACAAAGCTCTTGACCATGCAGAGCTCCGGTATTATTTATAAAGAAGAAGGATGGGACACTTAGACTGTGCATCGATTACAGGGCACTGAACAGGCTGACAGTCCGGAACACGTATCCTCTACCGAGGATTGAAGAGTTGTTTGACCAATTGGAGGGAGCTCACTGGTTTTCGAAGCATGATTTGAGTTCAAGATACTACCAACTGCTGTTTCAGGAGGAGGACATCCAGAAGACCTCTTTCAGCATTAGATAGGGGCTATAAGAGTTCACTGTAATGCCCTTCGGGATCACGAATGCACCCTATGCATTCATAAGTTCGATGAACCTTATAAGCGAGGAATATCTGGATATTTTCATCAAAATGTTTAATGATGACATTGATGCATGTAAATACGGCAAGCGCACCGGTCGCATAAGTAATAAAGTTTTGGGAATGAATGCCCGAGTGTCGGTCTCTTGAGGAATGCAATTAGCGTAGAACAACGAACGATCCGAAATTATCGTTATGAGAGTTAAATAAATAAAGGAAAAATAAGAGTCTTTGAAAGTGGTTTTGCAAACAAAGAAACTAAAGCGAACTATGCGGGTCGCAATCACTGCTTCACAAGGCGAGATGGATGTAACAGCCGCAATGCCGTACTTCGGTAAGACGAATGGACGGTGAGCCAGTGAATGAGGTGTTTAGTGCGGAGTGCAATCGAATGGAACGACGGAACGGAGTGAAGTGAGATGGGGCGAGCCGCATCAAATCACAATTATCACAAGCAAGATTAAACAACAGAAATCTAATTAAAACAACTAGAGATTGAAGTTCATTGCAAGCTTAAGTAACTTCATACAACAAGAGAGATGGAGAAAGATTAAACCAAGAAAGTTAAGATCCACCGCAGTTGTTGGCCAGAGGTGCGGGTTGTCAATCCGCTTCCACGCGCAGTCCGAGGAGGCTTCCGATACCAACGAGCTATCACCTCGAGGGCCTTTAAGTCCGTTCTCTAGGTTGTCTTCATCATCTTCCCCGGTAGAAAGCTCGGAGAAGAGGTCTTTAATGGCCGGGAGGATCACCGGAGGATGCGGAACACTTTAGAATCGCCGGAAAATGACCTCCCGATGGTAGGGATGAAGGTGGAGGTCGATGGAGCTCCTGGGATGCGGAACGACGAAGTAGCGGCAAGATCGGTCCAGTCCGTCTTGCCCTAATTCGCGGAACAGGCCGATTTAAAGAAGCAGAGTTAAATAGCGCGCACGACCACTGGCGCACGACCAGTGGTCATGCGCGAACAAAGTCAGCGCCCGTACGGAAATAACCTGTAGAACCTGCACAAGGAAATCAAAGATTGCGAACAATCAGCGGCGCACGATCAGTGATCGTGCGAGGCATCGCAGGTGATCCTGCGATATGGCGGCAGAACTTGCACAAAATAGGTCATGACTGCGCACGATCGGCAACGCACGAGCAGTGATCGTGTGCGGTATATCTGGTGATCGTGCGATATGGCAGGGCAAAACTTTCGTAGGAGAAGTCAGACTGCGCATGACCGATGATCGTGCGCCAAAGAGGTCGATGGTCGTGCGTGGGTAAAAACGCACGACCATTGACTCCTTTGCCAAAAATGGTGAAAGCCCTATCCCGGACGCCCACACGATCCCCGAAGCTGCAGGAAAACTGGACGGGTTGTCGATCATGGCAGTCACGGATATCAATAAAATGCACAGCAAGAGAGAAATACACACACACACAGAAATAGGCTAAAAAAAGTGCACAAGACGTGGAATGTCGTTGCGAATCAAAAGGAGTGCTAATGGCGCTAAATGGTAGTGCAAAGTCATGAAATGAAGCCTGGATGAGTCCAGAATTCGGTATGAAATGGGGACTCATCACACCCCAAGACTTAATTATTTGCACGTCCCGGGCAAATAATCATCTCGTGAACTCTAAAATAGCTAGCTGACGAAGTAACTTCAATTTAAAGTAGAACGAGAAATTGAAGACTCAAGTGTATAGAAAATATAATAGAAGAAATTTTTAATTATACTATGAAATTTATAACTTTCGACAAACGTAAAAAGATATTGTCACTACTCAAAAGTTGAATGCCGGAGAATCGCTCGGTCATGTGTAGGAAGAAAGTAGGCATGTCGCTCGGCTAAGCATTGCCAAAGATCGGGGCTCGTGATCACCTCCAAAGGAATCCACCAATGTCGGGGACCATATACTTGCCCGTTCGCACTCTCTCCACGGCACTAGTTTTACTCTAGTGCGAGTCCGTAGAACTTCGGGTAATAATGGGGCTTGGGTTACGGTGAGGAAAACAAGGATAAACAAGAGGGGTAATGCACCAAACTCAAATGAGCTAACGAACAAAAAATAGTAATCGCTAACCACCAAATAAACGCAGGTGTGCCACACCCCCAGACTTACTTTTACAAATGGGTGTGTGCACCGCCTACTCCAAGCAACAATCCCATCTCAAATAGATTTTTCATTTAAACTTTTTCTTATTTCTTTTCTTTTTATAGATTTTTCTGTTAAGCTTTCACATTCTTATTTTACAAAATAAGCACATTTTTCTTTTTGGGCACATCCACATATAACACAAACGAATCACCACATCACATCCCAACATAAAATGTAAACTACTAATGCTCGAATTGGGCATGCGACTAGGATCGGCTATAAGGCTTTGGCGAATATAGTTGAGCTGAATCAAAAGGACGGGTAGGCACAAAGGGGCTAGCAAGGGCGACGTTAGGAAAGGGTACAAAGCTCAACCGAGCCAACATGATGGCCTACATCACTCTCACGCTAGACTAAGCATGCACCAATGCTTCGAAAGTAGCTTGGGGCAAGTTCTTATCCACTGAGAGAAATAATCCGTCCTCCCGACTCGAGCAATACAAAGCTAGAGACGCCTACACACATTCCTACGCTACCGATTGATTGCTCCGGATTCATAATTTTGAGTAGGACAAACATGATTTACGAGTGCAGAAAAATTTCAATTTACAAGCATAAAGACAAATTAAACCTATACAATTTCTACACCACGTGAGTACTCGATTAGGAGCACTGCACGAGTTTCGAACTACTCCGAATAAAAATCCAAAGTCAGCACCGCCATTTTAAAATTGACAAAAAATGACAACATTGACTCGAGCCGCGCGCATGGATAAGTGCGCGTTCGTGTGGGTGGCAAGGTGTGTGCAGCAAGATTCTACAATAATGAGGCATAAAATAAAACTACTGGCATGCTATCAATGTGCTTGTGGAGTGCATAAGCAGCTCTTCCCCCCAGACTTGAATGAAAACATAGGCAGAAATGATAATAGACATCTAAAATAAAAAGAAGGCTGAGGAGAGAGGGTACCCATGCTCCAAAGAATGAGCATACCAGAAGGCGGAGGTTGTTGCATCGCACAAAAGTATGCTGGACCTGCGAATTAGGTTGAACCGAAGAAAAGACAAATTAAAGAAAATATAATATAAGAGCAAAATAAAAAGCAAAAAAAAGAAGGGACCAAAAAGGTCCAAGCTTGGGTTGTCTCCCGAATAACCCTTTTGTTTACCGTCCTTAAGGTGGACCAAATACCTGTATTAGCAGTTTATATATTGTTCTTGCAGTTTTTGAGATAAATAAAGAAAAATAAAATAAAAAGAACACTGATGAGACATAGATTCTGAAGACAAAAAATGCAGAGGTAGCTGCGGGGTGGAGGAATTGCCCTCATTCTTCGTCGCTGTTGTGGATCTCAATGGGTGACGGATGGGGAGCGGGAGCAAAACGAGCTGGCGGTGGAGGGATGTTCAGGACACCACGCAAAGCCTGCTAATATATCAGGTCTTGCATCCACAACTGGGAGGCCTCGATGTCCGCAAGGCGCTCATTCAGAAATGGAATGTGCTCTGACCCTGTGCAGCACTAATGTGAGGGCCGGCCTGTCTCTCCGGCTCAGTTGATGGTGGCTGTGGTGACTGTGAATGACGTGGCTGAGTGCCTCCTGCAGCTCTCCGCCTACCCATGGCGGATGATTCCGGCGCAACTCCATCCTCATCCTCCTACCGAGCTCCTCGGGCGTCGCCCATCATAACAATTTCAAATCGGCGATCGGCTCGCCGCCCAATGAAAACTAACCATGTTGGCACGGGTGATAACAGAGGGGGTGGTAACCGGCTCCATCGGCGGCAAACTGTCCCAAACTCCCAAATTCTTTGCGATGCGAGTGATGTAGTAAGCACCACCAATCGCATCGGCGAGGCGATATGTGGCCACATGGTGGAAGAATGTCGCCAGCATATACCCAAGGTTGATGGGTTCCCGACGAAGCATGCTATAAAGAGAAACTAAATCCTGCCACCCAACCACATTTTGGCTAAGCGACCGCGCAGTGAGTGAGTGGCTAAGAAGATGCTTAAGGTACCGTAAGGCAAGGGAGACAATTTTTGTCGACTTGGCCTTCCGAGCCACATACTCCTCGTCGGAACCAGTGATTTCACGCCAAGCAGACCTGTGGGAGGATCCTTCAGGGAAGCCAGAGCCTAAACCATGTTGTTCCGAGATATCCGAGTAGAATCCGGCTCGGACGCCGAGCTCATGGATGGTCATAGAAATGACCCGTCCCCTAATTCGGACGGATCATTCAACAAGGCGGTAGCCGAGATTGTCACAGTCCCACTCGAACATGGAGAGGAACTCCAGAGTGAGTTCTTTGTATCCAGGTTCGCGGCACTCGAAAACATTGCTCCACTTGTCAAATGAGTAGAGGTGGTTGATCGAATCCGCAAGAACGCCGCCGTTGCCAATGGACCTCAAGTCCTCCCAATCCACAAGACGCTGAGGGAGGAAGGGTTTGCTCTTCAAATCATTAAACCGGCTTTGGTGGGCATCATTCTGAAACATCGCCATCCTCATCAGCACTTGAGCCGGAGTGGAACGCCGGTAGGCGTTGACAGCCCTGCGGTTTGAGGGAGAAGCCATCGCAAGAATGAGATCCAGGGCAGTGAGGAGAGAAGAAATCTCCCGGAGATTTTCCAGAGCTGAAGAAGGAAGCGGGAGGTCGGGAGAACGGCGCACGAACATGACTTCCGGAACGAGAGATTAGGTCGCATGCTCAGCGTCGCCCGAGGGGTCTTTTTATAAAAACTGGGTCGACCGCACGATCAGTGATCGTGCGAAAATAAATAGCGCGCACGATCAGTGATCGTGCGCGAAATAACAAAATTACAGGCAGCCTAGTTTTATACCAAGATCGCTCGGATAACGCTGCGGGTGCGCAAGGGAGATAAGGAAATGAGGCGGAGCTACCACAAATATTTTGAGACTAAAGGGGCATGAAAATACAAGATGGGATTGGGAAAGTCGAAGCAAATTGCTAAAATCCTACAAGAAAAGAAAAGAATAAGCTACCTAGATTACTATTGGGTTTTCTGTCTCCCAACAGGACTTATTCAAATTCTCGACATTTCTTAGCTGATTGGCGTATGAAAATAGAAATGCCCAGGCAATTGTTCATGCTTGCATTTTGGTAGTGGGTACCGGTATGGAGACAGAACAAACACCCCACTACCTTTATAAGTATACCTGTCATGAATGTCAGGCATGGGCAAGACATAACTTGTGAAGCTCATCATTTCCAACTCCACCTGCATATGGTCGCTAGCAGTCGTAGGCCGCATTACAGGCCTTCGTACTGATAGAACTAGTTCCACGATGGGGTCCTGCAGGGATGTGGAAACAAGAACGGGGTCAAGAAATAAATTAGAAGAATAACATAAAGGATCCTCAATCTTGGAGATGATTCCGGAATCATTCCCCATTGGTGGAATTGCAGAAAACTGAACACCACTGTCCAGGATGGTACAAGGAGTTCCTAGCGCAGCCTCCACCTCGTCCGTGCATTGAACATCCTCACATGGGGTAGAAGCAGCAACCTCGCTCACGGAATTGTCCTCCACAACAGGATCTAACAGAAAGCTGGAAATGCTATTTTCCACCTGCGAATCATCCTCAACAGAAATATCAAAAAAAGACAGAATATTATGCAAAGAGGAAGGTGAAGGTACAGATCTCATTAGGCAGTCAAGAACTGACTCTTCGCAACCAGACTCAATGCAAGGTAATGAATGTTCATTAGAAGTATAGATATCCATGCAGGTATGGGGATCAACACAAGCATTGGTGCATGTACCAGAAATGCTTTCTCCGAAACATGGAGATAGCAATGGTGCATATACCGAGGCTGAAGGGGTGCTTCTCAAGGTTGAAATGGGAATAATCCAAATATCTGGCTCATCATCCACTCCCAATTCAGCTAGATAAGCAGTGCAATCCTTCAATGCAGTATCCCAGCTTCGACAAAAAATGCACTGCTTGGCCTGCTTTAGCGGTGCAGCGACAGCTGAAGCCGAAAAGAAGTAGTGCGGTAATGGCTCTACGGGTCAGTGGATAACAGGCTTATATCTACGTAATGTAGAGTCGTGAATTTCCTGGGTACTATACTTCTGAGGACATTTATCGCTAACATGAGAAATGTCTCCACAATGAGGGCAACGAATATTGAAATTGGCCCACATTGTAGAAAGATCAAAAATAGCGGGTAAAACTACTTTGCATATATTCTTCGAGTAAAGCTAATAACTCCAAAAATGAAATAACAACATAGGGGAAAAGGGATAAAAATAAAACAAAACGAAACAACTCTAATAACAAAATTTTTCAGAATCATGGAACGTTCTACAGTTGCATTCCCCGGCAACGGCGCCAAAAACTTGATGCGTGTAAATACGGCAAGCGCACCGATCACGTAAGTAATAAAGTTTTGGGAATGAATCCCCGAGTGTCGGTCTCTTGAGGAATGCAATTAGCGTTGAACAACGAACGATCCGAAATTATCGTTATGAGAGTTAAATAAATAAAGGAAAAATAAGAGGCTTTGAAAGTGGTTTTGCAAACAAAGAAACTAAAGCGAACTATGCGGGTCGCAATCACCACTTCACAAGGCAAGATGGATGTAACGGCCGCGATGTCGTACTTCGGTAAGGTGAATGGACGGTGAGCCAGTGAATGAGGTGTTTAGTGCGGAGTGCAATCGAATGGAACGACGGAACGGAGTGAAGTGAGATGGGGCGAGGCGCATCAAATCATAATTCTCACAAGCAAGATTAAACAACAGAAATCTAATTAAAACAAATAGAGATTGAAGTTCATTTCAAGCTTAAGAAACTTCATACAATAAGAGAGATGGAGAAATTTCAAACCAAGAAAGTTAAGAACCACCGCGGTACTTGGCCGGAGGTGCTGGTTGTCAATCCGCTTCCACGTGCAGTCCGAGGAGGCTTCCGGTACCGACGAGCTGTCACCTCGAGAGCCTTTAAGTCCGTTTTCAAGGTTGTCTTCATCATCTTACTCGGTAGAAAGCTCGGAGAAGAGCTCTTTAATGGCCGGGAGGATCACCGGAGGATGCAGAACACTTTAGAATCGCCGGAAAATGACCTCCCGATGGTAGGGACGAATGTGGAGGTCGATGGAGCTCCTGGGATGCGGAACGGCGAAGTGGCGGCAAGATCAGTCCAGTCCGTCTTGCCCTAATTCGCGGAACGGGCCGATTTATAGAAGCATAGTTAAATAGCGCGCACGACCACTGGAGCACGACCAGTGGTCGTGCGCGAACAAAGTCAGCTCCCGTGCGAAAACAACCTGTAGAACCTGCTCCAGGAAATCAATGCTTGCGCACGATCAGCGGCGCACGATCAGTGATCGTGCGAGGCATCGCAGGTGACCGTGCGATATGGCGGCAGAACTTGCACAAATGAGGTCATGACTGCATACGATCGACAACGCACGAGCAGTGATCGTGTGTAGTATAGCTTGTGATCGTGCGATATGGCAGGGCAGAACTTTCACAGGGGAAGTCAGACTGCGCACGACCGATGATCGTGCGCCAAAGAGGTCGATGGTCGTGCGTGGGTAAAAACGCACGACCATTGACTCCTTTGCCAAAAATGGTGAAAGCCCTATCCCGGGCGCCCACACGATCCCCGAAGCTACAGGAAAACTGGACGGGTTATCGATCATGGCAGTCACAGATATCAATAAAATGCACAGCAAGTGGGAAATACACACACGCACAGAAATAGGCTAAAAAAAGTGCACAAGACGTGGAATGTCGTAGCAAACCAAAAGGAGTGCTTATGGCGCTAAATGGTAGTGCAAAGTCATGAAATGAAGCCTAGATGAGTCCAGAATTCGGTATGAAATGGGGACTCATCAGACATCATCATCTATTCAAGTACCGAGGAGGAGCATGCGCGTCATCTAGAAATGCCATTAAGAGGGTCCGAGAGCACATGTTGTACGCTAAGTTCAGCATGTGCCAGTTTTGGCTGAAGGGGGTGGCCTTCTTGGGCCATATTATAAGTGGAGCAGGACTGACAGTGGATCCGGCAATGGTTAAGGTTGTACGGGATTGGCCACCACTATAGAAGGCCACCAATGTAAGGAGTTTCCTATGGCTTGCAAGTTACTACCAAAAGTTCATAGAGGGATTCTCTCGGATTTCCCTCCCACTCACATCTCGGACGAAAAAGGAGACTACATTTATTTTGATACTGCAGTGTGAGGCTGCCTTCCTGGAGCTAAAGGGTTGGCTTACCTTGGCCCCTATCCTTGCCCATCCATCTTCGAAGGAAGGATTTCAGGTTTATACGAATGTGTCATATCATGGGATGGGTGTCGTTGTGATGCAGAACAAGAACGTGATAGCTTACGCCTCCCTCCAGTTGAAGAAGCATGAACAAAATTACCCATTACACGACTTGGAGATGGGAGTGGTTAACTTCGCTCTGAAGATCTAGCGGCACTATCTCTACGGTGTCAACTACGATATCTTCTCAGACTACAAGAACTTTAAATACGTGGATACGCAGAAGGAGATGAATATCTGATAGAGATGTTGGGTACAGTTTTTGTCAGACTACCAGTATACCATGCACTATAATCCCTGGATGGCCAACATGGTAGCAAACGCCCAGTACCGGAGAGCCACCATATTAGGAGCACAGCCTCAGCTGATGGCTATGAAGCAAGTGTAGATGTTCGAGGAGATGCAGATATCTCTGGTATCCGAGGACGATCCAGAGCTTTATAAGGAGTACCTGGCATCGATGAGTACCATCCACCACATCCGGGAATGCATTAAGGACATGTAGAGGCTGGATGTGAGGATGGAGCCGATTTTCAGGACCTTGAAGGAAGGCACGACAGGGGATTACTCTCTGAAAGATGGGTTGCTATACTTTAGAGGCTAAGTATATATACCAACAGGAGGCCAAATTCAGGAAGATATCATGATAGAGGCACTCTAAAGCAGATATTTAGTGCACCCGGGGATCACGAAGATGGTAGAGGATCTGAAGAGGTTGATTTATTGGCCGAGCATGAAAAAGGATATTACATACTTTGTGATGCATTGCGAGTCTTGCCAACTTTTAAAGGCAGAGTGCAAGAGTCCGTCCGTATTTTTGCAGCCACTTTCAGTGCCGGAGTGGAAGTTTGAGGACATAGCCATGGATTTTATACATGGGCTACCCTAATCTTATGCAGGGAACGATTTAATTTTGGTGATCGTCGATAGATTGACGAAAGTGGCTAGGTTTATTCCAATCAGTAAGGGCGCTCCGGTAGATGATCTGTTACGGAAATTTGTGGAGCAGTTTGTCCGCTACCATGGAGTGCCCATAACAATCGTATCAGATTGGGTTGGACTGTTTACGTCCAAGTAGTGGAGGTGAGTTCAAGCCTACCTAGGCTCTCGGTTGACTTTCAACATGGATTTCCACCCTTAGATTGACAGGCAAACAGAGCGCACCATTTGGACACTGGGGGATCTTCTATGCCTATTAATTTTGGGCTTCGGAGAGCCCTAGGAGAGAATATTGCCGCTGATCGAGTTCTCCTACAATAAGAGTCATCAATTCATCATAGGCATGGCCCCTTACGAGGCATTGTAGAGTCGGAGATGCAGAACCCCACTGTCTTGGATCTAGGATGAGGATTTGAAGGCACTTGGCTCGGATTTCATGGAGGACACAAGTGCTTAGGTGAGATTGATTCGATATAGGATGCTGGAGGCTCGAGCAGACAAGCAAAATAATACCAATGCATGGAGTCGTACGGGTTCGCGGGCGGAAGAAGCTCAGTTCGAGATATATGGGGCCTTACAGGATCCTGGAGCTGATCGGTCCCTTGGCTTACAGACTGGAGCTATCGACGGAGTTAGAGGTATTTCACGACGTCTTCCACGTCTCTTCACTTTGTAGGGCTCTACTATGACCTGAGCAACTAATTTCCACTACCGATGGCCCGGTGGCTTCGGATCAATCAGTCAACATGGAGCCGGTCAGGATCGATGATACAGTAGTGCGGGTCTTGCAGTGTGAGAAGGTTAAACTAGACAAGGTCCTGTGGAGGAACCATGGGTAGGAGGAGAATACCTGGGAGCCACGAGACCTAATGTAACAGAGGTACCCAGATCTCTTCGAGTTAGGTATATCTACAAATTCCTAGGAATATTACATACATTTACTTTAGTAGAAACCCCGTAGGCCCGACCTTAATTTGGTGGACAAAATTTTTATTTTTATATATTTGGATTTGTAACATCCCTCAAACTACTAGACCCCTGCGAGTGGTTTTGTCATGATTAGGTCATGACAAGTCACTGGGAAGCCCAAGAAGACAAAGTGAAACTAGGAACGAAGGTGAGATCACCTAGGACTGCAATTAGCTCATTCTTTTAACCACCTCTAAGGTTTGACCTTAGGGATTCAACTTAACTCCAGGACACAACGACAACACTCCTAACCCTTAAACGAGGTTAAGGGGTCACCAAGGACCCATTGGGGTCAACTAAAAGGGTCAAGGTGACCAAAGTCAACCCAAACCCTAATTATGTCAAACTATCTCACACATGGTCAATTGACCCCCACCCCCCATAGCTAAGGGACCCACCTAGAACTTACTATGCCCTAACAGAGGTCAATGGGTCGCCAAGGATCCATTGGGGTCCACCAAAGAGGCTAAGTTGACCAAAGTCAACCCTAGCCCCAAAATGGTCAAACTGCCCTAACTGAGGGTCAAGTTGCCTCCAATGTGCAAAACAACCCTACCTAACCCTTCCTAGACCTTAGGGGAGGACAATGGGTCCCCAAGGACCCATTGGGGTCAACCCATAAGTTCAATTTGACCAAGGACAACTCAAACCTAAGATTAGGTCAAATTAGCCTAAATGGACCTAACCAAGCCAAACTCACTTGGGCTAAGCCCAATTAGAGTAGCCCATTATCTTTAGGAGGCAGGAATTTACCTAAATTGCCATTAAAATGCAGGAAATAGTGACTAGGAGAGAGAAAGGTACACATCCCCTTTAATGGAGGAGAGAGAATGTGAGAAAGAGAGGCCATTCATGGCCAAGGGAGGCCAAGGGCCTCTCTATTCATTCCCAATGATGGATTCATCTTCCTTGATGAATTAGGAGAAGATCAAGTGGCTTTCCAGCTATACAAAACCTGGGTTCACTGGGTTCTACATTAGCTGAAAAGCTCCTTCATGACGTTTAACAGTGAAATCTAGATTTACCGTCCCTCTTCCCAATTTTGAAATCTTAAAAGCTTCCTTAGGACAAGATAAGTCGGTTCCACTCTTTCCCTGAAGCAGTCAAGCCCTTTGGTAGTGCAGTTGCAGAACACCAAGTGGCGCCAACACTATCAATGGCGACACGACGATCAGACCTACTCTAACCCTCTCAAAACTACATATCCCTCTCCTCTTTCTCAATGGATAGATCTTTATCCCTTTGCTGCAAGGTTTAGGGCCAACTGGCTCTACCGAGTATGCCAGAAACTCAAGTTTTGGAGCTTTTAATTCCATGTATAAAACCCGATTCCGTCTAAATTCGGTCGGCCAACAACCACCTATAGTTGACCACCACCTCAACGATGGTGGTGGTGGCATTGGCCGGATGGGGAGGCGCTAAGGTGGCTAGGAAATCTCCTCCCAAAACCGCCCAGAATGGGCTGCTATGAGCCGTCGGTTTCATAGGGTAAATGAAAGGATTTCGGGAAGGCCAACATTATAGCATACGCTCTGAGCCAGAGAACCACCACATCTAGAGCAGAGCCTCATCTGATGGCTATAGAGCTGGTGCAGATGTTGGAGGAGATGAAAATATCTCTGGTATCCGAGGATGATCCGGAGATTTACGGGGAGTACCTGGCGTTGATGAGTACTACCGAAGACATTCGAGATCGCAGTAGGGACGTGCAGAGGCTGGAGGTGATTATGGAGCCTATTTCAGGGCCTTGGAGGATGGCGCGGCAGGGGATTACTCTATGAAAGATGGGCTTCTATGCTTTAGAGGCCGAGTCTATACACAAATAGGAGGCCAAATTCGGGAAGATATCATGACAGAGGCACACAACAACAGATATTTAGTGCACCCGGGGATCATGAAAATGGTAGGGGATCTTAAGAGGACAATGTATTGGCCGGGCAGGAAGATGGATATTACATACTTTATGACGCATTGCGAGTCTTGCCAGCTCGTAAAGGCATAGTGCAAGAGTCCAGCCAGATTATTGCAGCCACTTCCGGCGCCGGAGTTGATTTTTGAGGACATAGCCATGGATTTTATACATGGGCTACCATGATCTCATGCGGGGAACGATTTGATTTGGGTGATGGTCGATAGAGTGTCGAAGGTGGCTAGGTATATTCCAATCTCCTATCAGTGATGTGGTACGAAAATTTGTGGAGCAGTTTGTCCGCTACCATGGAGTGCCCATGACGATCATGTCAGATCAGGATGGACGGTTTATGTCCAAGGAGTGGAGGTCAGTTCAGGCCTACCTAGGATCTTGATTGACTTTCAGCACGACTTTCCACCCTCAGAAGGACGGGCAGACGGACCACACAAACCGGACAATGGAGGATCTTCTACTCCTATGCATTTTGGACCACGAAGAGCCCTAGGAGAGACTATTATCGTTGATTGAGTTCTCTTACAACAATAGTCAACAGTCGAGCATAGGCATGGCCCCTTACGAGCTATTGTACGATCGTAGATGTAGGACCCCACTATCTTGGATCTAGGATGAGGATCTGAAGGCCATCAGCTCGGAGTTCATGGAGGGCACAGATGCCAAGGTGTGATTTGATTCAGGATAGGATGCTGGAGGCCCAGAGCAGACTGGCCATATAATACGATGTGCGGCATTGTCGGGTGGAGTTCCAGGTGGGAGACCAAGTTTTTGTGAAGATACTGCTTATGCATGAAGTCTCGGGGGTTCGCGGGCAGAAGAAGCTCAGTCCGAGATGCAAGGGGCCTTACAGGATCCTGGACCGGATCGGTCCCTTGGCTTACAAACTTGAGCTGCTACCGAAATTAGCAGTATTGCATGACATCTTCCATGTCTCTTCACTTCGTAGGGCTCTACTATGACCTGAGCAGCTTATTTCCACTACCGATGGCATGGTGGCTTCAGATCGATCAGTCAGCATGGAGCCGATCAGGATCTACGATACAGTAGGCGGGTCTTGCGGCGCAATAAACATCCGCTAGTCAAGGTCATGTGTAGGAACCATGGGCAGGAGGAGCACACATGGGAGCCACGAGACCTAATGCAGCAGAGGTACCCAGATCTCTTTGAGTCAGGTATACCATCAAATTCCAAGGAATGTTACATACATTTACTTTTATAAAACTCCAGAGGTACCCGGCCTTTATTTTGGGGACGAAATTTTTATTTTTATATATTGGGATTTATAACAACCCACATACTACTAGACTCCTAAGAGTGGTTTTGTCATGACTACGTCATGATAAAATCACAGAAAGCCCAAGAAGACTAAGTGAACCTGGGATTGAAGGTGAGATCACCTTGGTCTATAATTAGCTCATTCTTTTAACCACCTGTAGGGTTTGACCTTAGGGCTTCAACTTGACTCCAGGACCCCACTACAACACTCCTAACCCTTAAAGGACGTCAATGGGTCACCAAGGACCCATTGGGGTCAACCAAAAGGGTCAAGTTGACCAAAGTCCACCCAAACCCTAATTAGGTCAAACTTGCTCACACATGGTCAGTTAAATAAAAAATATAATTGTTGTATATATATAATATTTATATATAAAATAAAAATAAAAGTAGATTATAACTATTATAATAAATATTAAATGTAATAGTAAAGTTATGATAATAATATAAATATTTATACTACTTTCATATAGTATATAATATATATATTAATAATAAAATAATTATAGTATTTAGTATATAATTATAATCATATTATTTAATAATAATGATAATCATAGCGTATAATAATAAAAGTATATATATAATTAATATATCATTATATGTATATATATAAAGTTAATATTAAACCTATATATTAAGTATATTAGATAAAGGTATATATAAAAATACATACTCTATAAAACTATATCTATACATGTAAATAATAATTATAATAATAATAATAAAAAAAAACTTAAAAACTATGAAAACATAATTTTATCATATGAATATATGTATTAGATTTGAATGTATATATAATATTGATATATGCTTGGAATTTTATAACAAAATATATATATAATAACAAAATATTTATATATGCTTGAAAAATTATATATATAATATATGTTTGAAAATATATATAATTTTATACTTTTATTACTTATTCAATATGTATAAATCCTGAAATACATAATATATATATAATGTTTCTGTATTTGACAGAAATGATCAGTTGGCTTAGTGGAGTGGTGTTTAGTTATTCTCTCTGGTTGCTTGGGATCGAAAACAGGCCAGCGCAATTTTTGAATGGATTTATTCCTGCCCGACCCGCCAGCTACCTGCAATCCGCCGCCAGCCCGCGACCCGCCAGCTGCCTGCTTGCCCGACCCGCCAGCTACCTGCCTGCCCGACCCGCCAGCTACCTGCCAGCCCGACCCGCCAGCTACTTGTAACCCGCCGCCATCCAGCGACCCGCCAGATGCCTGCCTGCCCGACCCGCCAGCTGCCTGCCTGCCCGACCCGCCAGCTACCTGCCTGCCCGACCCGCCAGCTGCCAGCCCGACCCGCCATCCTTATCCAGCCAGCCAACTCAGCTGCCAAGTGTGCTCTATCCTTATCCAAGCCGCCACGTGTCAAGCTATCCAATAGCCAGCTGTCCCATAAGCTGATTTACAGCTGTTCCATAAGCTGTTTGGCAACTTTTCCAAAAGTGCTTTTCCAAAAGCAATTTTTTTTCTATAAATAGAGGGGCAGAGCTGAGTAGAATTATTCGAACTCCAGCAGCTTCCTTAAGAACTGTTAGGACTCCCCAGCTCTCTGACAAGAACTGGTAGTAGCTTTCAAGTATTCTAAAGTTCTGTAAGTTGTAATTTTTTCAGCTTTATTTTCTGCTTTTTAAAAAGTTGTAATAATTTCGGACTTTATAAAATTGACTCTTTCAATTTCAATTCTGAGTACTTTACTGCTTTATTTTCAGTTTTACTTTTCCTTTTTTTTATACTATCCCGAATGAAAGGCGAAGCTCTGCTTATGTCCTGGATTAAGATAGTATAAAAATGCTTTAAAAATTATTTTCAAAACCTTATTTCGTACTATCCCGAATGAAGGGCGAGGCGAAAGACTATGACCTGGATAAAGATAGTGTGGAAGCTCTGCAAAATTTTACTACCATATCCCAAAAATAAAGGTGAAGTGAAAGCTTAAATCCTGGATTGAGATAGATAGGTAGATATTATTTTCTGTACTTTATACCGCCCCCATCCTGAGAAGAGGCTAAGAACCCTTAGCACTTGGTCAAGATGAGCTCTGGGCTGGATACTATTTTCAACTATTTCAACTCTACTTTCTAGTTATTCTAACTAGGGTTTTCTGTTAATTGATCATATACTAGGTGACGAGACACTACGTTTACGTTAACCCGTTTAAACGCAAGCCTTCCCGATCGTACTTTCGAGTCAGTGATGCTACCAAAGGGACCCTCTCGTAAAGTTAGATAATTAAGAAATAAAGTTGTTCTTTAATAGGTGAATTAATATTCGCTCAAGTTATTCTGAAATCAAGGACTACCTTCTAAGTCCCTATCTTAATAAAATCACGTATATATTTTTCTATCTTTAATTTTTTTTTTATATAAACTCCACTCCATTCGTTCGATAAAATAATAGTCTGTTCTAAAAAGTAGAATAATTAACACCGATCCCAGGAAAAATATGACCTTGATATTTTCTACAAAATACTATACTCCTATGCGATAGGTACTCTTGCCTTAATCCACAGGATACAATTATGTAAAAAGAGAGATAGACTTATATACGTAAAAGATTATATAAAACCAAATCTATCTTCTTTAAAACAAACTTTACTTATCAAATGCCGACATGCATCGCTTTGCAAGGCATGATGGAAGACTACACGGGCCACTATGCACCGAATCGCTAGGCCGATGGGTGAGTAGGAAAGAATAAGAACCAAATTAATAGAGGAATATGAGGGTCGTAAGCACCACTTCCCTACGCACACCACTAACAATCTCTAAAGCGGCAAGAACAAATATGGTGGAGGATGGAAACACAGGATCACCGCAAGCAAATAACGAGTATATACAATCACATAGACATGATTACATACGAACATTTAACAAATGTAAGATTACTTTATCTAATACAAAGTGTTCAACTAAGCTATCAACAATAAGAGAAGAAAAGTGTGCGAAATCGACCGGATCTGAAGTCTTGCCGAGGATTCCCGGTAGGATTCGCCGGGTTGTCAATCTGTGTCATAGCTCGGTCTTCAACTGCGTCTGGGGTAGAGGATGCGGTCACTCACTCCCATTTAACCAGCCTTCTTCGTGTCACGAGCCGGTGGAGGATTGCACAACTTCTCCTAGCTTGATGGAGAAAGAAAGTTCAAGACCCTTCTTGAAGCTCGAGGATGAAGGAGGAGGCTGAGAGGAAGCTCTGACTTGGATTTGGCAGTGAAAGCTTGCTCGGAGAACCTCCCTACGGTGGAATGGTGGAGTTTCCCCCTAGAAATGCGGATGAAGTGGCGGGGAAATGAGCTGTCTAAAAATGCTAGGAAATTTGTGCTTAAATAGAAAAAGATCAAAAAATTGGTCGCGCACGGTCTGGCACACAACCGTGCATGAACGGTGCAATATTCGCGTGCAGAAAATGCCTGAGGAAAAAGAAGCGTTGACCCGTGCATTTTACTCGAGCACGGGCGATTCCACCTGTACGTGAAGGAAATCGCACGGGTAAACACAGTGCTGGAAATAAAAGCATGCAGGGGACCCGTGCGTTTGACTCATGCACGGGCAATGCTGCCCATGCGTGAGCAAAACACATGATTACAGAGCACTGGAAAGCATGGCAAAAGGTGCAGGCCGTACGATTCCTTCTCGCACGGTTGTGCCAAAATCGTGCGGGAAAAAATCGCACGGGTAGAAACAGATTCTCCTTTAATGCTGTGTGAAACACACGATTGGACTGGAACCGTATGCGAAGAAATGCGGACGAACGTGTGTTTTACACAGAACTTAAAATGGAAATCGGGACATCCCGACTACCTACATAGCAATAAAAACAAACTGGAGCACAGGCTCCCAGCACCAAAAATTGGAAGATAAATAACAAAAAGAAACACGGGGAGCACGAAGTGTATACACCAACCAATAGAATGCGCAATTGTACACCCTTGGGCCTATAAGTGCACTTTTTATAGAAATAAAGATTAGAAGAAATATGAATGATATAGAATTAAAAGTGATGTGCAATCGCGTGAAAACTAGATTAGATGAGTCAGAAAAACCCTGTAATAATCAGACTCATCAGTTCTCTCCCTCATTTATGCTCATTTTGGAGTTGATTTAGGGTTTGAGAGAGAGAGAGAGATTTCAGAAGAAGAAGAAGAAAGATTTATTTGGCCATTGACGAAGCTTCAGAGCTCAGATCGTTGTTCCGAGGCCAGATCCGTGGAGAGGACGTGGAGACGCATCTTTTCATCCGTGAAGATCTATTTTCTAAGGCAAGGAAGAGGGGTCGTAAGGTAATGAAATTTCTCCTCTCGGTTATAGGACATGTGCATGGCATATTTTCCTTTTATTTATTTTATTTCAAGCATATAGGCACTAGATCTGTCAAATGAGAGGGGTTCAGGTTGCCATGATTCAAGAGGGACCACCGGGTTTATTGTGTCCGTCCACAACATGATATTACATTAGAGATCCGCTCTGCTAGTGGATTAGACATTATGGATGAAGCCGTAGTGGCGACCGTAAGTCCGACTCGGTGATGTTGTATGACGATCTTACGGATTTTTGTAGAAATCTGTTGCGGTAAGATACTGTTTGTGATATACTATGGCGTGGTATTATCTCCGTGGTCGGCTGGCTATCTAATGACGTGCAAGTCATATAAGAAGAGTGTCCTGGCAAGACTAGTCCCCTTCTGTGAAACTGACGAGAACGCCAAGCTTAGGACAAGCCCGGGCGATGAAGCCCACGAGAGGTTGTGGTCTAGCAAGGGTTCTTAGAATCAGTTTGTGAGAGAGATGGAATCCTGATATGAGAAGTCAGAGTTTGCAGGAAAACCCGAGTTTGAGACCCACGAGCGGGTGGGGCCATGGAAAGAGTTCTGTGTGGTGGCTTGCATGCCATTAAGGGAAATTGTAGTACCCTTTTTGTGTGTTGCTTGAACGCCGATGGGGAAATTGGAAGTACCCAGATGATGTGCTTTGATGATGTGTTAAAATCTTGTGCTATAGGGATCATTAGGTGAAACCCAGGTTTGCATACATGCAGCATTGTAGGCCCCTTTTACTATATTCTTAACGTTGAAATATGTTTGTTGTATGAGACATCCAAACTTGTTTTATCGCTTTACATGTTTCTATATATTGCACATGAAGTGCTGACCTTCAGGGTGATGGAGTGCCCTGGGGTCCATTATGGACTGCCGGGAGGAGATAGGTTGTTTATAAAGTTAAGGTCAACCTTTGCTGACCCACGTTACATCAAATTTTTATAGGACAAGTATCAAAAGCAGGAGCAATTTCACCGGCCAAAAATGCCAAGGCCTCAAGAAGTGAACTTTATTTGCTTATGTTTTGATGCAATAATATGATCCATAAGATGTAATCCGGCTTACATGCTGAGGTAGCCTATGATTGCTTTTCCAAATTTATTGGATTGTTATTCAGTCTTGGACTTGTACTATGTAAGGCCTTAAGGACGTTTTGATACTCTTAGTCTTGTTGATAACTTCATGCTTTTAGTTGTATGTTTCCGCTATTTTATGCTGAGTTTTGAGATTGGTAGACTTATATCATCTTTTAATGCTTATGCTGTGGCATCTGTATGTTATGGGGCCCCGGCCGGACACATTTTATACGATCATTATAAGGGAGGTGTTACACCTTTGGCCTGAGATAGGTGATCAGTTGATCACTAAGTTGTAGGGCTTAGTGCCTGACTTATAAGTCTTGGAGGAGACTGAGAGATCCTGAGGGATCTGTGTTGTAAGATCTTGGATCTGAGTTTTGGACAAGATCTTTGTCTAACTAGATGTTAGAAAGGTAGAATGGAAAGTGGACGTACCAATAATCTGGGGAACTAGTATAAAATATGTATGTGCTTTGTGTGTTATTTATTTGTTACAGCTTGTGTGTTTCTTGAAAGTAGAAAACTACTAACTCACCAAGCAATAAAGAAGGAAAATAAAAGAAAGTCACTAGAGACTAAAAACATTATTCACACACCCCTCTAGGTGATTTAGCTATCCTTAAAATTAAAGACTTTCACCAGCTCACACCTTATATGATATTGGTGCCACGCATTCATTTGTCTCAGCAGCCTTCGTAAAAGATTTAGATGGCATGCAATACTTCACTAGTATCACTTGGAGAGTATGCCTCGCAGACGGCTCCGAGATGACGTCTTTTTCCATGTGCGACCTGGAAGTATATATTGGTGGAAAGATTTTTGAAACCCCAGCGATAGTGTTGAGAATGCTAGAATTCGACCTTATTCTGGGCATGACCTGGTTGTACTAGCGCCATGCCAGATTTAATTGTGCGGCAAAGAAAATTACTTTATGGTATGGAGACTCTGAGGTAGTATTCCAAGTTATTAAACTCGCTCCTCGAATGTTGTTATCTTCAATACAAGCCCACAAGGACCCTATGAAAGGGGAAGAGGTATATATGATATGTTTCGAATTAAAGGAGATGGCGACGAGTATAAAAAATATGTCGGTGGTGCGGGATTTTCCTATGGTATTCCCCGAGAATGTCAGGATTACCCCCACATAGAGAAGTGTACATTCAAATTAAAGTAGTACTGGGAGCCAAGCCCATCTCTCAGACCTCTTACAGAATGGCTCCAAAGGAACTCGCCGAATTTAGAGTTCAGTTGTAAGAGTTGTTGCGATATGGGTTTGTTCATCTCAATTCATCACCCTGAGGAGACCTTGTTTTGTTTGTGAAGAAGAAAGATGGAACACTATGGTTGTGCATAGATTATCTGGAGCTCAATTAACTGACGGTGCGGAAAACCTATCCTTTACCCCAGATCAACGAGTTAGTCAATCAGTTGGTGGGAGCGCATTGGTTTTCCAAATTGGATCAGGGCTTAGGGTACTATCAGTTAAGAATACAAGAGGAAGACATTCAGAAGACAACGTTTAGCTCTAGATACGGCTTATATGAGTTCACGGTGATGGCGTTTGGACTAATGAATGCCCGTTTGACATTCATGAGTTTGATGAACATGGTGTTAAAGCCGTATTTAGATGTCTTCATCATCATCTTCATCGATGACATTTTAGTCTACTCTAAGACAAAAGAGAGCATGCTGAACACTTGGCCTTAGTTTTGAAGAAATTAAAAGAGCACTTGTTATTTGCTAAGTTCAGCAAGTGCGAGTTTTTTCTCTGAGAAGTTGCCTTCTTGGGCCTTTTTATAAATGCCGCGGGATTAGAGGTAGACCTTGCCAAGGTACGTGTCATAAATGAATGGTCGCCCTTTAAATCAGTGGCTGATGTACGAAGCATTCTTGGGCTTGCTAGATATTATCGTAAGTTTGTGAAGGGATTATCAAACATCGTCATTCCTCTTACTGCCCTAATAAAGAAAGGTATGTTGTATGAGTGGACACCCCAGTGCGAGGTTTCATTTAAATAACTAAAGGACCGACTTACCTCTGCTCTGATCCTAGCTCTTCCATCGGGTAAAG
Source organism: Platanthera zijinensis (assembly GCA_039513925.1). Lineage (NCBI taxonomy): Eukaryota > Viridiplantae > Streptophyta > Magnoliopsida > Asparagales > Orchidaceae > Platanthera > Platanthera zijinensis. The sequence goes on along the minus strand of CM077081.1, from coordinate 169,327,311 downwards.
AAGGATTGCAAGTTTACACTGATGCCTCATGTCGAATTACCTCTGCTCCAATCCTAGCTCTTGAAGATCCGGCCAATTCATGGAGTAACACGAGTGCATGGTAGGAAGAAGCTAAGTCCGAGATATGTACGGCTCTATGTTGTATTGGAAAGAATTGGCCATTTGGCTTATCGGCTGTAGCTACACACCAAGATACAAAATTTGCACGACGTCTTCCATGTGTTGTCACTTTAGAAAGCACTCCTATGGCCCGATCAGCTTGTCCCCACTACAAATAGGAAAGTGGCAACTGATAGGTTTGTTCGACTAGAGCCGGTACAGATAGTGGACACCGAGACAAGGAACTTGCATCGGAAGAGTGTTCCTTTGGTGAAGGTCTTATGGACTAATCATGGGAAAATGGAATATACATAGGAGTCGGTGTACTTTATGGGAAAGAGGAATATACTGTGCAGTGGTAGCATGCTACCGCGTGGCAGTAGCACCAGAATCGAGAAACCCTAACTCTATTTGGCCGCTTCCTTTATATATGTTTATTCAAGAATTAGTCGACATTGTTCTTATCCGATTTTCCTGAGAGAACGAAGGGTGCGGTGCTTTTCTTAGAAGAACAAGGAATAGACGGACTTTCTCACTAAGGAGGAAGAGCGAGAGCCGACAACGTCATGCCACCAAGGAGGATAACAAGGCACAGTACCGGAAATGAGGTAAGCTTCCTACCCCCTTCCTTGGTGCTAGATATTTAGTTTTGATATAGGAGAGATGTCGACTAAAAAGAGTTTGACTGGTGCGTGATGAAGATTTCCTAGGAAAATACCATGCTAGGACCTCTTCCTAGGGATTAGTTGTCTTCAACCTCTACTCTCTTCGTTATGAAGATGGTAGACTTTGTTTCGTGAAGAAGGATGGTCTTTTGAGGGTAAACAAGTGAGGAGGAAGTTTTGTATGTGGTTTGAATAAATGTATAATGGAAGAAGACGAACCGATGTCATTCTTTTTATTTTAAGATGCGTGCAGAAATCTATTTTCTGTGCGTAGTTGATTTCAAGGCCATTTTGGGTGTGACACAAACAAATCTTGGTCATGGGCTAAACACTAAAGTTGTAGTCCTCAGAAATACCTTCCAACAGATGGTTACATGTTTTTATAGGAGCTTTGTAGCTCCTAGATTGTACAATCGAAGTTGTTGAATGGTAACAACTTATGTGCAGGATTCTTTCAGGTTAATGTATAACCGAGTTTGGACTAGGTAGGAGAAACGTAGCAAGATGATGTTGAGGTTTGGATGAGCCTAGTTATATATAGCTGAGATAAACAAATGGTTTGGAGTAATTTAATAAACAAATGGTTTGGGGAAATTAGTGAACAAATGGCTTGATAAGATTTTGTTGTACAAATGGCTACTTGTGAAATCCGGTAAGGATGCGCTTGATTGTAATACGATGAATGATACAAGTTTTGAAAGAGGGTATGGTGCCTGATAATTAAATGTGTAATCTATACTTATGATATCATGCTCGATGGATACATGGAGAGTTAGTATATTACTGTGATAAATATATAAAAGCATAACTGTTTGTGAATGCTTGATTATAAGGAAGGAATCAGATGTGGTAAATCTCATGGCCATGAAAAACATTTAATCGTGATCTCAAGTGTTGAATGGGATAATTTGTATAGTACATTACTTAGAGTGTGTCTCCCTACGGGTAGCACTTTGTGATTGGTATGTTGTTCAAGTTGGCTTGCCACATATGTTAATGTTGAACCCTTGAGTTCTTGGGAGCATGGAAATGTGAAAGGGTGTAAGTGCCTGAGTATTTGATTGCACTGGTTTGGTAATGATGATAAGGGACTCAGTGTAGAGCCCTTGAGTGCAGTTGAGCACTGGATTGGTAATGATGAAAAGGGAATCGGTTAGAGCCCTTGGATGTTTGATGGCATGGCCATGTGAATTTCCATACGGTGTGAGTGGACATGTAGTGTCATAATCTCAAGTTAAGGATAGTATCGTAGGTCTACGAGCTCGCCAATCATCACACAGGTGGTAGGTTATATATAGACTTTGGACGGTTGGGCATGGTCCTCGGTGCTTATTCCTGGGGCTCCTTCCGTGCAATGTAAACATTTTGTCTTTGTATTTTGGTGATACGCTCCCATAGGCTCCTTCTATTCCACAATGATAGGCCAGTTTGGCTTGTGTTCTTGGTGCACATCTACCTGAGACCCCTCTGAACTGTAGTATATAGGGGCTCTAGTATTGTCTTCTTAGCGTTGAGGCATACAGAGGACTTTACTAAGTAGTGTTGAGAGTAACCTAGTAGTGGAGACGCCAGCTCTACTGTCACCGTACGGACACGATGGATTACACTTGAGGGGTTAGATACCTGCTCTAAAAGTGGGAACTAAAGGTCCATGTCGACTTAGAAATGTGCATGTGTATGAGCATGGGTGAGTCATCATATTGCATTCATATCATTGCATTGCACCACATAGATCCTTATCATATAAGAGTGTGTGGTCATACTTATATAAGGAGTTACTTTACTTTTAAGTCGATCCTTAACTTATAAATCGGTATGAGCATTTTTATAAGTTCAGTTACTTTTCTGTTATTGATTTATATGCTTAATGGATTGCAATGATTTGAGTAGAACTGCTAGAATAGAATGTTGATAATAATGATATAGATTGCCGCTATTACTACTCATGATATATTGATTTTATTCCTACTTGTACTACTGCTTACATATACAAATTATACCCTTGTTCCTTCTACCACCCGATGCCTAAGAGTCACCAGGGTTAGCAGATGTGATAGCCACTTAATATTTATGACTAACGGTTGCTACGTCTTCCATTTTAGGAGGAAATCCCATAGATAGAGCAGCAGCAGCAGATCATACTAGAGGGTAGCCATACTAGAGTGATAGGGCATGATACTATGATACCTTTGCTATCATCTGTGATTAATGTTAGTTTTGAGAGGCTTATGTTGTAGCCCTTTGGGCAATTTGTGTACTCTGATATTATAGAAGCATTCGTTGCTTCTTATTTCTATTGTACTGGTTTGTAATATATACTTGTGTGGATTTTTACTTTTGTTTAACATTATTTTTGATGGGTTGGCATGGATGATATTTGTTTTACCGGAAGGATAGGCACCTTATGGTACAAGTTAGCATGTGTGTTAATGGTACCGCAAGGTGCCTGTTCTGGGAATAAAACTCCCCTCGGCCGTGGTTTGTGTTTTAGGAGGGGGGTTATACACCTAAAGTGAACTCACGAACACCTGCTAATCTGTACAAAAGAGAAGTCAAAATCAAGTAAATTTAAAATATAATGCGAGTACATGAAGTGAACTCGCAAAAATCTGCTAATCTCTGCAAAAAATAAGTCAATAGCAAGTAAATTTGAAATAAAACACAAGTACCTGAAGTGAACTCACAAATACCTGCTAATATCTGCAAAAGAGAAGTCAAAAGCAGGTAAATTTGAAATATAGCGTGAGTACCTGAAGTCAATTAGCAAATATCTGCTAATCTTTGCAGAAGAGAAGTAAAAAACAAGTAAATTTAAAATATAATGCGAGTCCCTGAATTAAACTCGCAAACACCAGCTAATATCTGCAAAAGAGAAGTTAAAAGCAGGAAAATTTAAAATATAATGTGTGTACCTGAAGTGAATTCACGAAAACTTGCTAATTTAAACAAAAGGGAAGACAAAACAGGTAAATTTAAAATATAACGCAAGTACATGAAGTGAACTAGCGAATACCTGCTAATCTCTGGAAAATACAATTCAAAAGTAGGTAAAAAATAGGTAAATCCTAAATATAATGCGAGTACCTGAAGTGAACAGGAAAAAACCAACTATTCTCAACAAAAGTGAAGTCAAATGCAGGTAAATTAAAAATATAATGCAAGTACTTGTTGTGAACTCAGGAACACCTATTAATCTTTACAAAAGAGAAGTCAAAAGTAGGTTAATTTAAAATATAACGCGTGTACCTGAAGTGAACTCGTGAACTCCTGCTAAACTATGCAATGGAGAAGTCAAAAGCAGGTAAATTTAAAATATAATGCGTGCACCTGAAGTGAACTCGCGAGCACCTACTTATCTCTATAAAAGAGAAGTAAAAAATCAAGTAAATTTAAAATATAACGCGAGTACCATAAGTGAACTCGTGAACACCTACTAATCTCCACAAAGGAGTAGTCAAAAATAGGTAAATTTAAAATATAACGTGAATACCTGAAGTGAATTCGCGAACACCTGCTAATATCTGTAAAAGAAAATTCAAAAATAGATAAATTTAAATTATAATGCGAGCACCTGAAGTTAACTCGTGAACACATGATAATCTCTGCAAAAGAAAAATCAAAAGGATGTAAATTTAAAAGATAACGCGAGTACCTGAAATGAACTCGCAAACACCTACTATTATTTCTAAAAGAGAAGTCAAAAGTAGGTAAATTTAAAATATAACTTGAGTACCTGAAGTTAAACCGCGAACACCAGCTAATCTCTATATAAGAGAAGTCAAAAGAAGGAAATTTAAATAATTATACGAGCACCTAAAGTGTACTCGGAAACATTTGAAAATCTCAAAAAAAGAGAAGTCAAAAGCAGGTAAATTTAAAATATAACATGAGTACCAGAACTTAACTCGAGCATATCTTCTAATCTCAGGAAAGGAGAAATCAAAAGTAGGTAAATTTAAAATATTATGCGAGTACCAGAAGTGAACTCGCGACCAACTACTAATTTCTCCAAAGGATAATTCAAAAGCAGGTAAATTTTAAATATAACGCGAGAACATGAAGTAAACATGCGAACACCAACTAATCTCTACAAAAGAGAAGTCAAAAGCAGGTAAATTTAAAATATATTGCATGCACCTGATGAGAACTCACGAACACCTATTAATATTTACAAAATAGAAGTCAAAAGTGGGTAAATTTAAAATATAATGCGAGTACTTAAAGCGAACCCATGAACTCCTGCAAATCTATGCTAAGGAGAAGTCAAAAGTAGGTATATTTAAAAATAACTTGAGAGCCTAAAGTGAACACGCGAAAACCTGCTCATCTCTCCAAAAGAAAAGTCAGAAGCAAGTAAATCTTAAATAAAATGCGAGTACCTGAAGTGAACATGTGAACAACTGCTAATATCTACAAAGGTGATGTTAAAAGAAGGTAAATTTTAAATATAACGCGAGTACCTGAAATGAATTCACAAAAACATGCTAATCACTGTAAAAGAGAAGTCAAAAGCTGGTGAATTTTAAATATAATGCGGGTCCTTGAATTAAACTCGTAAACTCCTGCTAATCTCTACAAAACAGAAGTTAAAAGTGGGTAATTTAAAATATAATGTCTTTACATGAAGTGATTCTGGAAACACTTGCTAATATCTACAAAAGGGAAGACAAAAACAAGTAAATTTAAAATATAACGTGAGTACCTGAAGTGAACTCACAAAGACATGCTAATCTTTGTAATGGAGAAGTCAAAAATAGGTAAATTTAAAATATAACGAGAGTACCTGAACTGAATTCGCAAATACCTTCTAACCTCTGCAAAAGAGATGTCAAAAGCAGGTAAATATAAAATATATTGCGAGTACATGCAGTGGATTCGCGAACACCTGCTAATCTCTATAAAACTGAAATCAAAAGAAAGTAAATTTAAAATATAACACGAGTGCTGAAGTGAACTCGGGAACACCTGCTAACCTCTGCAAAGGAGAAGTCAAAAACAAGTAAATTTAAAATATAGAATGAGTACCTTAATTTAACTCCCGAATACCTAATAATCTCTATAAAAGAGAAGCCAAAAGCAGGTAAATTTAAATTACAATGCGATTAGCTAAAGTGAACTCACAAACATCTGCTTATCTCAACAAAAGAGAAGTCAAGAGAAGTTAAATTTAAAATATAATGTGAGTACTAGAATTTAACTCGAGAACAACTGCTAATCTCTGGAAAGTAGAAGTCAAGAGTAGGTATATTTAAAATATAATGCGAGTGTCTGATGTGAACTCGCGACCAACTACTAATTTCTACAAAGGAGAAGTCAAAAGCAGCAAAATTTTAAATATAATGCGTGTACCTGAAGTGAACATGTGAACACCAACTAATCACTAAAAAGGAGAAGTCTAAACTAAGTAAATTTAAAATAAAATGGGAGTGCCTTAAGTGAACTCACGAACACCTGTTAATCTCTGCAAAAGAGAAGTCAAAAGTCGATAAATTTAAAATATAATGTAAGTAACTGAAGTGAACTCGCGAACACCTCCTAATATCTACAATAGAGAAATCAAAAGCAGGTATATTAAAATTATAATACGAGTACAAGAAGTTAACACGAGAACACTTATTAATCACTAGAAAGGAGAAGTAAAAAGAAGGTAAATTTAAAATATAATGCGAGTACCTGAAGTGAACTCTCGACCAACTTGTATTTTCTACAAAGGAGAAGTCAAAAGCGAGTAAATTTGAAATATAACGCGAGTCCTTGAATTTAACTCGCAAACACTTACTAATCATTGCAAAAGAGAAGTTAAAAGCAAGGAAATTTAAATATAACACGAGTAACAGAAGTGAACTCGCGAACACCTGCTAATATCTACAAAAGAGAAATCAAAAGAGGGTAAATTTAATATATAATGCGAGTAACTAAAGTGAACTCGCGAACACCTGCAAATCTCTACAAAGGAGAAGTCAAAATCATGTAAATTTTAAATAAAAAACGAGTAATTCACTACAAGAAAACTACTCTTTAGTGACAATTTTTTTTGTGACAAAATTTTTTTGGTCACAAATGATATGATTTTTGTAACGAATTTTATATTTTGTCACTAAATAGGAACAAGAAGTAAATTTGTGACTATATATAAAATTTAGTCACTAAAAGTAGTTAAATTAGTGACCAAATAAAATTTGGTCACACAAACCTACTTATTAATGACCAAACAATACCTTAGTCACTAAAAAATTTAATTTGTGACCAAAATTGATTAGTCACTAAAAATTAAAAAAATTAGCTCCTTCAATTTCCTCCAAAATGAAAACACTTTATAAATTTCCACAAAAACTTTATAGTGATTTAATTAAGTAATTTATATTACTATCCATCAAATTAGGATAGAGCAAGCCTTTTCCGGGAATCCACGCCTTCTCGCTTTCAATTTTGATGGCATGCAGCCCCCCCTCGATCTCATTATTCGACGGCCAAGAACCACGCCTTTTATCTTCTTTTTTGACTTCCCGCAGCCCCGCCTTCCCCTCGTTCTTCGACAAACAACCCCTCCTCATGATAATTTTTGAAGACCTCACTTGCCCTAATCCTTTCATCTTCTACGCTTCCTTCAATAACTCCATCAGCGAGCTCCTTTCTGCATGAAACTCCGTCAGTGATCCCCTCTCTGTGCACAAAGACCCAGCGACATACTATGCTCATGCTTCCTCTTCTCTCTTGTTATTCTCTTCGCTAAGCAGGTATGCTGTATCGTTCTCTTGCTTCATCTTCGCTACTTCTAGAAGAAACTTTGTAACGCCCCCGATTTTTCTGCGATTATTTTTATTCTCGTTTGGCGTTATGATGACGCGTTTCCGTGGCTTGTGCCATTTGTGGAGTGTGGTTTAGCTCCTCAGAACTGAGTGCCCTATTCTGTAGCCTGTTGGCAAGATCTCCCTAGCAAGCCGAGTCGTTTTGGGTGACCCGGTATGGCCTCTCGGGGGGATGTTTGTGTTTGGCTTTATTTGAATATAACTCGAGGTCTGTTCGTCGAAAGTTAATTTCGACTTCGCCGTTGCTTTCGTAGCGTGGGTATTTAGCTACGGTGCGAATTTCGTCGAATTCCGAGGTGATTCGATTTTCGCGTCGTTTGGGTGTGTTAATAGTATATGTATTTTATTAATTTATATAAGTTTGTCTTGAACCAGCGGTTAAGGGCTGAAGCGTTGTTTCTTGCGGCTGAAATATTCAGCAATTAATTTCTGCTTAGGTGGCAACTTTGTATTAACTTGTCTTTTCGAATTCTCATAATTAAATTAAGAGAATAGGCGGCTCCTGTTCGGTTTTGCTGAACCGACGTGTCAAGCTTTAGTATAAAAGCTTTGTTTAGAAGTGGCGGCCCACTTATTTTCCTCTTCTTCTTCCTGAGAGAGAAACCGTCGCCTGCTTTGTTCGGGAAAACAGAGGAGAAAACCGCCGTTCCTGCTCCCCTTCGGACGGTGATTCCGGGCTCGTTCGTGGACGGATTTCGATTCCGAAAGCAGCGTTGTCTTGCTCTCTCTTAGATCTTCGTTTCGACGGTAAGATATCCATTTTTCGTGGAATTTTGGTGAGATTGGGATTTCAGTTTTGAGGATTTTCCGCCATTAATGTTAGGGAGAATGTTTTAGGTGCTGCTGCTGTTAGTGCCAAGCAAAGGAGAGGGAAAGCCATCCAAGCTTCACCGAAAATCGAGGCAAGTGGTGTTCTTGCCCTTGCCAATCTCTTGTTCTCTCGTTATTATTGAAAATCCCGGTTAGCCCTAGGGTAGAGGCCATGTTGATCTTGTATCTTGCTGAATTTTTAGGGCTTAGTTTCTCCTATTGAGCCCCCTTCTTTGTGTTGTTGGGGACCAACCCACCGGCATAATGCCGCCGATTTAATTCCAGATTGCTGTCTGGTTGGTGGCTTGCGGGTGAAGCCGAGAGAGAGAGAGAGAGAGAGAGAAGGGGGGCCTGCTGTGTTGTTTTTGGAAGAGCAAAGTTTGGGCTCTCGGGTTGGCGTTGAGTGTGGTGCACACACTCAAAGCCTTCCAGGGATTGGCGTTTAGTGTGGTGCACACACTCAAATCCTTTGCGGGTTTGGCGTTGTGTGTGGTGCACACACTCAACGCCACAGCTGGTCAGTTGTTAGTTTTTTTTTGGCTAAGTACTGGGGCATTGAGTGAGGTGAACTCACTCAATGCCGTAGCCCCTGCTAGCGGCTAAGTACTTTGGCATTGAGTGAGTCGACCTGACTCAACGCCATTTCCATTTTGGCATTGAGTGAGGCAAGCTCACTCAACTCCGCAGTTTTCCTGTGAAGCCAAGTGTTTTGGTGTTGAGTGAGTCGACCTCACTAAACGCCATTTCGGTTTCGGCGTTGAGTGAGTCGACCTCACTCAACACCATCGCCTCCGTGCAGCCAAGTACTTTAGCGTTGAGTAAGGTCAACTCACTCAACGACATAGCCTTTTCTGAGGCTAAGTACTTTGGCGTTGAGTGAGTTGACCTCACTCAACGCCATTTCTGGTTTGGCGTTGAGTGAGGTCAGCTCACTCAACGCCACGGGTTTTCCTCATGGCGGCTAAGTGCCAGGGCGTTGAGTGAGTGAACCTCACTGAACGCCATTGCTATTTTGGCATTGAGTGAGGTGAACTCACTCAACGCCATAGTTCTCTTTTGCGGCTAAGTGTAAGGGCGTTGAGTGAGTGAGCTTCACTCAACGCCATTGCTGTTTTGGCGTTGAGTGAGGCCAGCTCACTCAACGCCACTTTCTCTGTTTTTGGCTAAGTACCAGGGCATTGAATGAGTGTACCTCACTCAACTCCATGGCTGTTTTGGCATTGAGTGAGGTTGGCTCACTCAACTCCAGAGGTGTTTCTTGCAGGAGGCTTTGAGTGAGTGAGCTTCACTCAATGCCATGCTTATTTTGGCGTTGAGTGAGGCTAGCTCACTCAACGCCAAGGTCTGGTTAGGCGTTGAGTGGGTCCCATTCAATGCCAAGCCGTGTTGTGTTATTTCAACACTTTCCTTTACCTTGATTCTCGTTCCTGAGTGAATTCCTTAATTTGATTTCTTTTTGTAATTTCCTTGTCGGCCATGTTTCTCTTTCCTAATGGCCGAATCGTGGGTCGTGGTTAGTAGTGGTGGGTTGAAGCTCTTCATGGGGGAGGTGTTGTGCAATTTAGCCAAGGCCACCCTTATTCTTCTATCTTGCTCCAGGTACGGGCTGGGCAAGGGGGTGGAAGGTCCCTTGTGCTTTCGCATGTAGACCCTTGAGCTTGTTGGCGTGGAAATGGTGGTTGAGGGACTGAGTTTGCCTCCAACCCGGATCCATGCTGTTTGTTTTTACTACTACCATTTCCCACAGCTTAGGAGGTTAGAAGTTTCTTCCTTGGTAGATTGCAGCACTTTGGGCTCTTGGTAGCCAAGTAGGCCCTACAGGATGTAGTTTCTGGACAGGGTGGTTGCTGTTTCCTTGCACGTAGTGCTTTTCTTGTTGTCCTACTTTGGACAGTTGTGACTTTTTCTTCTACATATTGTTCTTCTTTCTTTCACTTTTTCCCCCTTGGTTGACTATTTCATGCAGTTTTCACCTTGTTTTGCTTGCTGAGGTATTCTGTTTTCTTTTGGAATGCCTCAGGTTCTGAGCTGTAGCTAGTTTGGTGGCTAGGTTGCGGTGGTGTTGCTGGTGGTCTCTGGGACTTTGGAGATCCGGTTGCTTTGTTAGTGAGGTAGTTTTCCTGTACTTTCCTAACAGACATACATATGTGCCAGTGGGTTCGTGTTAGGTTGTTGGCGCCCACTGGTAGTTTTTACCTTTGTACTAGATATATTACTTCTGCTGCTACCTTTTTCTAGAGATAGTCTACTTGTACTGGGGAGGTTTTATGTTAGGTTGCTAGTTATTTTTAAACTACAACTATTATTATAAAAAAGGCTCATGATCAGCATGTTTTATAAAACTAAATCACTATTTTCCAATCACGTACAAGACCATTTTCTTATAAATTATATAAATTAAATATAGGGTCTTGCATAGCATAAGTGGTTCTCTTGGGACCCTTAAGTGCTCCTTAGGATGATAAACCTGAATAATGTATTTTTCTGCAGTGTATATGTAGTTTTAATCTGTGGACTAGATGATCCACCGAGCCGAGGGATACGGCCTCTAAAATATAACTGATTTTCTAATCATTAAACTCATGAATTTCTTCTATTAAGTAAGTAGATGGTTTTGCCTGAGCGTCAGCAGTTATCCCCTGCTCGACGTGGCATCATGATGCGTGTTTTCTCATACTCTGATAATTTATAAATTCGGAGAAAATGCGGGTTGTGACAAACTTCCCTTCCATTGAATCTAGAAATATGTTAATGGAGCTCAGTTCCTTTTCAAAATAAACATCAACATGTTTTCTACTTTCATTGTGAAGCTCTCTACTTGATTCAGTTTTCAATGTACTATTATCGTGTATAGTCCAACATATCCAAACGCTTTGGGAGGTGGGGAAACATGTGTTGAGATTGGAATTAATGTGTTCTTTAGCAAGGTAACAAAGTCCCTCAGTGATACATAAAAGTTTGAATGTTTATTTGGTATTATTGATTGTGTTGTTTAAATGATCTTCATTTCTGCTTTATAGATTGTAAAACTAAGTGAAATTAAAATCAAAAACTTGTTTGAATGATTGGAGTTATCCCAGGAAATGCAAGAGCACGTACGTTGTCTCATCATATAAATACTTAGTCAACACACTCATCTTATTTTAATCAGCACATAGACTAGATCATACTTTGTAGTATTTATGGTGTTGCTAAGGTAAACCTGTCATCAATACCTAATATTTTCCAATTTGTTTGGAATTTTACTATTACAATTCTTAATAATTTTATTCTTCGGTTTCAAAGATATTCCACTTAGACATGACTTTCAAGTTGATTATTTACAACAATAAAAAGAAACCAAAATATAAACCACAGGTCTTTCGTAGTGTTTTAATTAATTGGCCGTCATGCTTGCCTTTTTGATATGTCTATATGTGTTAAAAAAATAGCAAAGCTTAAGTTGAACTTACTGCATACAAAAAAAAGTTCATGAGCATGTTTATATCATTTCATTTTACAAATGTAATGTTTTTTCCTTCTATCAAGTAGCATACCTACCGGAGCTATTGGGATATCAGTTTCCAAACAATAAGTTGTTTTTATTTCTAGTCTCAGCAGGAGCTATCTGTCAGGGTCGAGCAAGATGCGGTTGCATACAAATGGCTCATTTCGCAGATTTCCTAGAGAAGGACAGCCATTGTTTAGAAAATACATTGAAAATATGCTCATGCTACCACATTAATTTGATGTTGAATTCATACATTTTATCTAGAATCTTTGTTATTAGTAGCTTGCATTCTTTTTTGTCTTACGATAGAAATTATTTTAACAAATTAAGCTGAAAAATAATGTTCAAGTTCGACTTTCTTCATTCTTTTCTAACTTTGACTTATGTTCAAGTTGAAAAATAATGTTCAAGCTTAGTTTCTAACTCAGATGTTTACATCTTTCCGGTTCCGTTTCCCATAAAAATTATTTCAAGTAATTAATTCCAATTCATACAACTTTGATTTATGATATTTCAGTTCAAAGTTCTTGTGACTTGACAAATATTTGAAGGACGATTGGTGTGTCCCCGGGTATATTATTTTGTTGTTGTTAAAGTTAATATATATTATTTATGACAAGTGTCAGGATATATTAATTTGTAATTTTTGTTATTGTTTTTCAGTTTGATATTTTGTTGAATGCAATGGATAATTAGGATTTTCAATTGCTGTGTAAGTTCAGGGATTATAGAAAGAAGGTGAAGTCAGAACTCCGACTTCTGCAATGACATTATGATCATCATCGAGGAGTCCCTAATCCTTTATTCCATTACAATATATAATCATTTGAGTTGAAGACATCATTGGTTTGATTTCTTTGTCAATTCTGATAAATATTAGTTATAGTTATGATAGAAATGAAGTCTGATTCTGTGAGTTCAACACATAAACTTGGGAGTTATTTCACTATAATAATCACACTTTGCACATAAGTATAAGAGAAGGGTTGTTTTACTCTGCTGTAAGCCGATGTTACTTTGTATATATTTAAAGTGTTTTCATAACTGGGCCTTATAGGCCTCATAAAGCGGCAGTTTAATATACAAGTAAATAAAATGACATATAATAATCCCACTTACTAACAGTTCTATATTTATCTAACTCAGGTATTATAGCTGCTAGTAGACTTTGTCTTAGCTTCTACGTCTTTATCTCAACAGTTTCCCTTTCTCCTTGTTACATCAGAATAGGCTCTAGTCCAAGTGGCTGAAAAAAGAGCCCAAGAATGAGGCACCAACTGAGGCGCCGAAGAAGGGAGAAGGCAAGAAGGACGAGCCAATGAAGAAGAAACCGATTAATTTTTTTGAGCAAATTGTTTATTATAGATTTTTTTCATGTATTTGAGTTTAATAAAGATAAGTGCTCTGATGATTGTATTGAGGGGTTTGTGCTATCTCCCACCTTCTTCTTTTTTAATATTAATAAAAAAAATTGATTGAAATTCTTTTATAATATATATATATATATATATTTGTCTCTTATCTTGTATATATTTTTATTAGATTTAATAGAAAATAAATAAGTTTCTTAAAATCTATTTTGCAAACAATTATAAAAATATTAGTGACCAAATATTTTGTCACTAAAATTAACATTTAGTGAAAAAATTTGGTACTGTAAGCAATTAGTGACTAAATTAATTTGATCATAAAAATGTGTTTTTTAGTGACATATGGTTTGGTCGCTAAAACGTATTTAGCAACGAACATTCGTTTCGTAACTAAAAATAAACATTTAGTGAGGAACATTATTTTGGTCACTAAATACATTTAGTAACAGGCATTTTGCAACCACCTTGTGACAAAAAAATTTGTTCACTAAATATTTTTTGTGACCAACCAGCAATATTTTGTGACCAAAATTTTTGTCACTAAAAGCCTATTTTCTTGTAGTTGTACCTAAAGTTTACTCGCGAATACCTGCTAATCTCTATAAAAGAGAAGTAAAAAGCAGGTAAATTTAAATTATAACGCAAATAACTAAAGTGATCTCGCAAACATCTGCTAATCTTAACAAAATAGAAGTAAAAAATAGGTAAATTTAAAATATATTGCGAGTATCGGTAGTTAACTCGAGAACAACTGCTAATCTCTAGAAATGAGAAGTCAAATGCAGGTAAATTTAAAATAAAATGCAAGTGCTTGAAGTGAACTCGAGACCAACTGCTAATTTCCTCAAAGGAGAAGTCAAAAATAGCAAAATTTTAAATATAACCCGAGTACTTGAAGTGAACATATAAACACCAACTAATCTCTAAAAAAGAGATGTTAAAATCAGGTAAATTTAAAATATAATGCGAGTATCTGAAGTGAACTCACGAACACATTTTAATCTCTACAAAAGAGAAGTCAAAAACCGATAAATTTAAATTATAACGCAAGAAACTTAAGTTAACTCTTGAACATTTGCTAATATCTGCAAAGGAGAATTCAAAAGCAATTAAATTAAAAATATAAGACTGTTGGAACTCAGTTCCGGCGGTTCGCCGAACTAGACGTCGCGGTATGTCCAACCAGTCTTGTAGCAGGTAGCCTCAGCGGGCTGTAGAGATGGTTCAGTTTGTTGGAAATCAGTTCGGGCAATTAGCCGAACTAGCCGCAGCAGACTATTTGGATGATGTTTTAGTAGAAGACGCAGTGTTTTGTCCAGTGTGCGCCTCAGCGGGCTGTTTGGATGATTTTTTTTCAATAGATACCACAGTGTTCTGTCCAGTCTGCGCCTCAGCAGTTAGGTGATAAGACACATCAGTCTTATCAAGTCGTGAAGCTCTGGTCCAAGTCTTATCATATTAGTGGTCTAGTGGTAACTTGCGTTACACGGTTAGATGTCTTACTGCAGTTTCAGTATAATAGTTAGTCGTACTGCGTATTGTTGGCTATCCGCAGATACGGCTTAGCGGTATGTCTGGAAGCCTTTCTCTTGTGTCCGGAGATTGTAATGTTATGGCTTGTATAGTGAGCGGTTTGTGTATATCAAACCGCTCAGTCCACTCGACTTGTATTTAGTCCCACATCGTGTGTTTTTTTCTTTCATTTCCCCCACTTTCTATAAATAAGGGGGCACACCTATGTATTACATACTTTTTTGGAGCAATAAAATATGCGGTTATTTACCTCTTGTTCATATTTCTTCTCATATTTTCACTTTGTATCAGAGGAAAACAAGTCCTTTTGCTCCAAATTTGTTTCGCTCTTCTTGCGATTTGTTTTTTGAAACCGCGCGGGTTGTCCTTTTTTTTTCCTCTCTTCTTCTGGTTTTGTCCGTCTTATTCCCTCCCATTCTTTATTTTTGGTCACGCGGTTTCCCCTTATTCACGCGGTCTCGTACTCTTTCTTAATTTTGTGTGTCTTCTCCTCCCTTAGGTCGTAGTATTTCCCCTACTGCTGGTATGTGGTCACCGAGACTGGGCGGTTTGTTCTCTCTGTTTGCTCGAATTCTTCTATTGTTACCTGTTGTAGTTTCTATTTTGTCTGTGTGGCTTGATTGCTTTCTTCATGGATACTTCGTCATCTTATACAACTTTACCTACTCCTTCCTCTCAATGTTCTCCCTCTGTTTCTTTTTCGGGTAATTTGGGTACTTAGTCCAAGCTTACGGGCCCTAATTATCCTGATTGGAGTGTGACTTTTGTCTTCCTTTTACGTTTTGAACGTAAATGCTCACACTTGACTGATGACCCTGCTCCTGTTGGCTCTTATGCTTATGATGATTGGTACACTTCTGATGCCTTGGTTTGTACTTGGTTGGCCAACAGTTTGTTTGATGAGTGTCTTCCTATCATTCAACATGATCAAACAGTCAAATCTGTGTGGACTCATCTGGCTACTTTATATTCAAAAGGGGCTCAGACTAAACATATCTACACTCTTTATGCTGACCTCTTTGCTCGTCCTGTTATGACCCTTGCTGCAGCTTATCAGGAGGTGTATAGTGTTAGGGTTGAACTTCTTCAACATCGTCCAATTCATGCAGATCTTGCTTAGCAACAAAAACATTTTCAGGAGCTCCTTGTGGTTTGCTACTTACTTCGTCTTCCTGACTCGTATGACTTGATTCGCCAACAGATTTTCGGAGAAGCGGACACACCGATACTTGATGCTACTGTTGCTCGGATTTTTGCGGTTACTACTATACTTCAGCATCCTCTTCCCTACCACCTGATTTCTCCTAATCTTATAATAAGAACATTGCTCGGATTTCTCCTAATCTTATTGCTCATTCTTCCTATCATGATCATTATGGTGGTCGAGGTGGCCGTACTGGCGACCGTGGTTATTCAAAATATCTATGTTCTCATTGTGGAAAGATTGGCCACCTGATTGAACGTTGTTGGGTTAAACACCCTCATCTTCATCCTGCTTCTGCTGATTCTAACAAGAAGTCTGCTGCCTCTCTTGCCACTTCGGGTGCTGCTCAGTAGGCTACCACGAGTAGGTGGCTTATAGACTCTGGTGCTACCACTCATATGACTGGGAATTCTCATCTTTTTTCATCTCTTACAATGAGTAACAACTTACCTAATGTTCTTATTATTGATGGTTCACCATCCCCGGTTCACGGGTCTGGCACTGTGATTGTTACTTCTTCTCCTCAGCTTCGGGACACTCTCTATGTTCCTAACTTTCCCTTCAATCTTCTTTCTATTACTTCTATTTATAAGCAATTCTGCTGTGAAGCAATTTGTACTGCTTCTACTTGTGCCTTTCAGGTTCCTCAGTCTAAAGAGATGATAGCTACTGGGACTGAGCGCGACGGCTTATTCTATCTTGATACTTCTTCTACTTTCTTTGTCTCCTCTTCCCTACCTCAATGGCATCTTTGACTTGGACATCCTCCTCCTCAGATCCTCTATCAGCTCTTGCCTAATTTACCTCGGGGTGATTCTTCTCTTCATTGTGAAGCATGTTAGTTTGGGACACATCATCGTTCTACATTTTCTGCCAGCAAAGGACGCAGTTCTTCTCATCCGTTTTATACTGTCCATTCGGATATATGGGGTCCTGCTCCTACCCAAATTGTTGGTAGGGGTAGCTTATATTGAATGACATTTATTGTTGATTTTTCCCGCTTTACCTGGCTATATTTGCTACGTGAATGTTCCTAACTTTATTTTATTTTCACTGCTTTTTATAATGAAATTCATACATAGTTTGCTGCTTCTATTAAAATCCTTCGGTTTGATAATGCTAAGGAGTACCTTAGTCATCAGTTTACGTTGTTTTCTATTGATCATGGTATTGCTTATTAAACCACTTTCCCTTATACGTCACAATAAATGGTGTTGCTAAACGGAAGAATCGTCATCTTCTTGATGTGGCTCGGAGCCTTCTTACTCAGATGCATGTTCCCAAGTCTTATTGGGGGCATGCGGTTCTTCTATCTTGCTTTCTTATTAATAGTGTTCCCTCCTCTATTGTTGGTGGGAAGACTTTCTTTTCCATCATGTATACTGATGCAAACCCTTTCCCTTTGCCTCTCGTGTCTTTAGATGCACTGCCTTTATTCATTCTCCTTCTTCTACTCGTGACAAATCGTCACCTCGCTCGATTAAATGTATTTTTCTGGGCTATTGTCCAACTCAAAAAGGATATAGGTGTTATGATTTTGTTCTCCGCCAGTAGTATGTTTCTATCGATGTCACTTTCTTTGAGACTGTTCTATTCTTTTCTCTGTCCTCCTCCTTTCTTCCTTCTTATGATGTTTCAGTTCTCTCTCCTCTTATTTCTGCACCTTGTCCTAAGCCTACTAATTTTTCTTCTTCTTATTATGACTTTCCTACTCTTCCTACTTCCGTTGTTGAGCCGCTGCCCATGGTTCCTAGTTTGCCTTCTTTTCCTTCGGATGGATCTACGCAAGTAAATAGGGCTGACCTTGATCTTCCAATTGCTCTCAGGAAAGGTGTTCGATAATGCACTCAGCATCCTCTTATTGCTGTGGTATCTTACACAAGATTGTCTCCTCGGGCACAGAGTTTTTCTTTTTCCCACTCGACCAATGTTCTTCCAGCATCTTATCATGAAGCTCTGAATATTCCACATTGGAAGGCTGTTATTGATTAGGAGATGAAAACTCAGACAGAACGGGGTACTTGGTCTCTTGTGCCTACTCCTCCTAGTGCTGATGTGGTGGGCTTTCATTGGGTCTTTGTATTCAAGTACCTTCCTTATGGTACTATTGGTCGTTACAAAGCCCGTCAAGTAGCAAAAGGATTTACGCAGACTTATAGTGTGAATTTCTTTGATACATTTCTCCTATTGCCCGGATTACTATGATCCACATTCTCTTTTCCGTGGCTGTGAACAGAGATTGGGAAATGCCTCAGTTAGATGTCAAGAATGCCTTTCTTTATGGAGATTTGAACGAGACAATTTATGTGGAACAACCTCCTTGGTATGTTGCTCAGGGGGAGTCTCAGGTGTGTAAGTTAAAGAAAACCATCTATGGTCTAAAATAGAGTCCGAGAGCCTGGTTTGAAAAGTTTAATGAAGTTATTTTTGTGATTGTATTTATTCGAAGCGTTGCAGATCACTCTTTATTTATTCGGAAAACCTCGTCTGGGCTGGTTATTCTTACTGTGTATGTGGATGACATACTTCCTACTGGGGATGATATGAAAGGTGTTCATATGACAAAGAAACATCTGCTCCAGCATTTTGTTACGAAGGATATGGGGTCTCCTAAGTACATTCTGGGGATTGAGATATCTCGAAAACCTGGTTCTATCATTCTTTCATAGAGGAAGTATGCTCTGGATCTTTTAAAAGAGAAAGGTCTTCTTGGAACTCAACCTGCCTGATCTCCTATGGCTGTTGGAGATGAAAAATGCTGGAGTGAGTCTTCTCCTCTTCTTGAAGATGTCACAAGATACTGACATTTTGTTGGTAAACTCATCTATCTGATAGTTACTAGACCAGACATCTGCTATGCAGTTGGAAAAGTAAGTCAGTTTATGCAAGCTCCTAGGGAGTATCATATGCAGTCAACTCTTAAGATTCTAAAATATGTGAAAGGTGCACCAGGTAAAGGTCTCTTGTTCCTGAAAAGGGGACATTTAAAAGTAGAGCCTTATTCTGACGCGATCTTAGTAGATGAAAAGGGAGACAGGAAGTCAACCTCAGGTTTCAACACTTTTATTGGAGAAAACCTAGTCAATTGGAAGACCAAGAAGCAGACTATGATTGTCAGATCGAGTGCAGAAGATGAATATAGAAGCATGGCTTTGATTGCTTGTGAGTTGAAGTGGCTTCGAACTCTCTTACTGGATCTAGGAGAGTTTAATGATCACCCCCTAGCGATGATCTGTGACAATAAAGTAGATATTTACATTTCAAAGAATCCGGTATTTAATGAGAGAATGAAGCATATCGAGGTTGATTGCCACTTTATTAGAGAAGTGATTCTGAAGAATCAGATATGCACTCCTTTCATTTCTTTTTATAAAGAGGTAGCAGATTACTTCACGAAATCAGATACTTTGTTTACAGAGGTTTGTGGCAAGCTAGACATAGTTCACATATATGCTCCAGCTTGAGGGGGAGTTTTGGAACTCAGTTCGGGCGGTTAGCCGAACTAGCCGTCGCGGTCTGTCCAGCCAATCTTCTAGCAGGTAGCCTCAATGGGCTACTGGGATTGTTCAATATATTGGAAATTAGTTCGTGCAGTTAGACTAAGTAGCCGCAGCGGCCTGTCCTGCTAGTCTTCTAGTGGGTGTCCTCAGCGAACTGTTAGGATGATGTATTTAGTAGAAGCCGCAGTGTTCTATCAAGTGTGTGCCTAAACGGTTAGGTGACAAGCCGCATCGGTCTTATGAAGTCGTGAAGCTCTGGTCCATGGCTTATCCTTTTAGCGGTCTGGTGGCATCCCGCGATACGCGTTCAGATGTCTTGTCACAGCTTCAGCATAATGGTTAGCCGCACTGCGTATTGTTGGCTATTCAGAGATGCGTCTTACCGGCTTGTGTGGCGGCCTTTCTCTTGTGTCCGGAGGTTGTAATGTTATGGATTGTATATTGAGCTATTTGTGTATGACAAACTGCTCAGTCTGCTCGACTAGTATTTAGTCCCACATTATGTGTTGTATTCTCTCATCTCCCTCGTTTTCTATAAATAAGAGGGCACACCTTTATAATACTTACTTTTTTGGAGCAATAAAATTTGTAGTTATTTTCCTCTTTTTAACATTTCTTCTCATATTTTCACTAACACAAGCACCATAAGTTAACTTGAGAACAACTCTAATCTCTGGAAAAGAGAAGTCAAAAGCACGTAAATTTAAAATATAGTGCGAGTACCTGAAGTGAACTCGCGACCAACTAGTAATTTTTGCATAGGAGAAGTAAAAAGTAGGTAAATTTCAAATATAATGTTTGTTCCTTAATTGAACTCGCAAATAAATGCTAATCTTTGCAAAAGAGAATTTAAAAGCAGGTAAATTTAAAATATAATGCGAGTACCAGAAGTGAACTCGCAAACACCTGCTAATCTCTGCAAAAGAGAAGTCAAAGCAGGTAAATTTAAAATATAGCGTGTGTACCTGAAGTGAACTCGCAAACACCTGCTAATCTATAAAAAGGAGAAGTCAAAATAATTTAAAATATAACACAAGTACATAAAGTTAACTCGTGAGGACCTGCTAATCTCTATAAATGAGAACTCAAAAGAAGGTAAATTTAAATAATAACGTGAGTACCTAAAGTAAACTAGCAAATATCTGCTAATCTCAGTAAAAGAGAAGTCAAAGGCAAGTAAATTTAAAATTTAACCCGAGTACCTGAAGTTAACTCGAGAACACCTGCTAATCTCTGGAAAGGAGAAGTCAAAAGTAGGTAAATTAAAAATATAATGCGATTACCTTAAGTGAACTCACGACCAACTACTAATTTCTGCTAAGGAGAAGTCAAAAACAGGTTAATTTTAAATCTAACACGAGTACCTGAAGTGAACAAGCAAACACCAATTAATCTCTATAAAAGTGAAGTCAAAAGTAGGTAAATTTAAAATATAATGCGAGTACTTGAAGTGAACTCGCGACCAACTAGTAGTCAAAAGCAGGTAAATTTACAATGTATCGCGAGTCCCTGAATTGAACTCACCAACACCTCTAATCTAAGCAAAAGAGAAGTTAAAAGTTGGTAAATTTAAAATATAATGCGAGTACCAGAAGTGAACTCGAGAAAACATGCTAATCTCTACAAAAGTGATGTCAAAAGTAGGTAAATTTAAAATATAATGCGAGTACGTGAAGTGATCGCGTGAACACCTGCTAATCTATGTAAAGGAGAATTTAAAAGCATGTTTATTTAAAATATAACACGATCACCTGAAGTTAACTCGCGAACACCTGGTAATCTCTATAAAGAGAATTCAAAAGCAGGGAAATTTAAATTATAATGCGAATACCTAAAGTGAAATTGCAAACATATTCTAATCTCATTAAAAGAGAATTCAAAAGAAGGTAAATTTAAAATATAACGCGAGTACTAGAAGTTAACTCGAGAAATAATGCTAATCTCTGCAAAAGAGAAGTCAAAAGAAAAAAAATGTTAAATATAATGCGAGTACCTGAAGTGAACCTGTGAACACCAACTAATCTCTACAAAAGTGAAGTTAAATGAAGGTAAATTAAAAATATAATGCGCGTACTTGATGAGAACTCACAAACACCTATTAATCTCTGCAAAAGAGAAGTCAAAAGAAGGTAAATTTAAAATATAACGCGAGTACTTTAAGTGAACTCGTGAACTCCCGCTAAACTTTGCAAAGGAGAAGTCAAAAGAATTTAAATGTAAAATATAACGTCAGTACTTGAAGTAAACTCGTGGAAACCTGCTAATCTCCCCCAATGAAAAGTCAAAAGCAAGTAAAATTAAAATAAAACACGGGCACCTAAAGTGAACTCACGGACACTTGGTAATCTCTTCAAAGGAGAAGTCAAAGCCGGTAAATTTAAAATATAACGCGAATACCTAAAGTGAATTTGCAAATATCTGCTAATCTCACCAAAGAGAAGTCAAAAGCAAGTAAATTTATAATATAATGCAAGTCCCTTAATTAAACTCGCAAACACCTACTAATATATGAAAAAGAGATGTCAAAAGTAGGTAAATTTAAAATATAAAGTATGTACCTGAAGTTAGTTTGCAAACACTTGTTAATCTCTACAATGGTGAAGAAAAAAATAGATAAATTTAAAATATAATGGGAGTACTTGATATGAACTCGCAAACACTTGCTAATCTCTAAAAAAGAGAAGTCAAAAGCAGGTAAATTTAAAATAAAACATGAGTACCTGAAGTGAACTCGTGAAAACCTGCTAATCTCTGCAAAAGAGAAGTCAAAAGCAGGAAAATTTAAAATATAGCACGAGTACCTAAAATTATCTCGTGAACACCTGCTAATCTTTATAAAAGAGAAGTTAAAAGAAGGTAAATTTAAATTATAATGCGAGTATCTAACGTGAAATCGAAAACATCTGCTAATCTCAACAAAAAAGATGTCAAAAGCAGGTAAATTTAAATATTATGAGTGTACCAGAAGTTAACTCTAGAACACCTGCTAATCTCAGGAAAGGAGAAGTCAAAAGTAGATAAATTTAAAATATATTTCGAGTGTCTGAAGTGAACTCGCTATCAACAACTAATTTCTGCAAAGGAGAAGACAAAAGTAGGTAAATTTTAAATATAACGTGAGTTCCTAAAGTGATCATGCGAACACCACCTAATCTATACAAATGAGAAGTCAAAAGCATGTAAATTTAAAATTTAATGAGATTGCTTGAAGTGAACTCACGAACACCTATTAATCTCAGCAAAAGTGAAGTCAAAAGACGTTAAATTTAAAATATAACGCGAGTACCTGAAGTGAACTTGCGAACACATGCCAATATCTGCAAGGGAGAGTTCAAAAGTTGGTAAATTTAAAATACAACACGAGTACCAGAAGTTAACTCGAGTAAACCTATTAATCTCTGGAAAGGAGTAGTCAAAAGCTGGTAAATTTAAAATATAATGCGAGTACCTGAAGTGAACTCGCGAACAACTTGTAATTTTTGCAAATGAGAAGTCAAAAGAATATAAATTTAAAATATAACATGAGTCCCTGAATTGAACTCGCAAACACCTGCTAATCTCTACAAAAGAGTAATTAAAAGCAAGTAAATTTAAAATATAACGCGACAACCAAAAGTGAACTAGCGAACACCTGCTAATCTCTGCAAAAGAGAAGTCAAAAGCAGGTAATTTAAAATATAATGCGAGTGCCTTAAGTAACTCGCAAACATCTGCTAATCTCTGCAAAGGAGAAGTCAAAAGCAGGTGAATTTAAAGTATAAAATGAGTACTTGAAATTAACTCGCGAACACCTGCTCATCTCTATAAAAGAGAACTCAAAAGAAGGTAAATTTAAATTATAATGTGAGTACCTAAAGTGAACTCGCAAACATCTGCTAATCTCAACAAAAGAGAAGTAAAAATCAGGTAAATTTAAAATATAAACCGGGTACCATAAGTTAACTCGATAACACCAGCTAATCTCTAGAGAGAAGAAGTCAAAAGCAGGTAAATTAGAAAAAAAAATGCGAGTAACTGAAGTGAACTCATGACCAATTGCTAATTTATGCAAAAGTAGAAGTCAAAAGCAGGTAAATTTTAAAAATAACGCGAGTACCTGAAGTGAACATGATAACACCAACTAAACTCTACAAAAGTGAAGTCAAAATTAGGTAAATTTAAAATATAATTTGAGTACCTGAAGTGAACTCACGAACACCTATTAATCTGTACAAAAGAGAAGTCAAAACATGTAAATTAAAAATATAACGCGAGTACCTGAAGTTAACTCGTAAACTCCTGTAAAACTATGTAAAGGAGAAGTCAAAAGAAGGTAAATTTAAAATATAACGTCAAAACATGAAGTCAACTCATGAAAACATGCTAATCTCTCCAAAAGGTAAGTCGAAATCAAGTAAATTTATAATAAAATGCGAGTACCTAAAGTTAACTCGTGAACACCTGCTAATCTCGGCAAAGGAGAAGTCAAATGCAAATAAATTTAAAATATAACGCGAGTACCTTAAGTTAATTCGCAAACACCTGCTAAACTCTACAAAAGAGAAGTCAAAAGCAGGTAAATTTAAATTATTACGCGGGTCTTTCAATTGAACTCAAAAACACCTGCTAATCTCTGGAAAAGAGAAGTAAAAAGCAAGTAAATTTAAAATATAATGTGTGTACTTGAAGTGAATTTGCGAATAATATCTAATCCCTACATAAGGGAAGAAAAAATAGGTAAATTTAAAATATAACCCGAGTAACTGAAGTAAACTCGCGAACACTTGTTAATCTCTACAAAGGAGAATTCGAAAGTGGAAAATTTAAAATATAATGCTAGTACATGAACTGAATTTGCAAATACCTGCTATTCTTTACAAAAGAGAAGTCAAAAGTTGGTAAATTTAAAATTTATCGCGATTACCCGAAGTGAAATCGCGAACACCTGTTAATCTCTACAAAAGAGAAGTCAAGATAAATAAATTTAAAATATAACGCAAGTACCAAAAGTGAACTCGTGAACACCAGCTAATCTCTGCAAAGGAGAAGTCAAAAGTAGGTAAATTAAAAATAAAACACGAGTAGCTAAAGTTAAATCGCGAACACCTTCTAATCTCTATAAAAGAGAAGTCAAAAGAAGGTAAATTTAAATTATAACGCGAGTACCTAAAGTGTACTCGCAAACATCTACTAATCTCGACAAAAGAGAAGTCAAAAGCAGGTAAATTTAAAATATAATGCGAGTACCAGAAGTTAACTCGAGAACAACTACTAATCATTAAAAAGAAGAAGTGAAAATAGGTCAATTTAAAATATAATACGAGTACGTAAAGTGAACTCATGACCAACTGCTAATTTCTGCAAAGGAGAAGTCAAAAGAAGGTAAATTTTAAAAATAACATGAGTACTTGAAGTGAACATGCGAACACCAACTAATCTCTATAAAAGAGAAGTCAAAAGAAGGTAAATTTAAAATATAATGCGAGTACATGATATGAACTCATGAACACTTGTTAATCTCTGCAAAAGAGGAGTCAAAAGCAGGTAAGTTTACAAAATAACACGAGTACCTAACGTGAACTCATTAACTCTTGCTAATGTATGCAAAGGAGAAGTCAAAGGCAGGTAAATTTAAAATATTTCCTGACTACCTGAAGTGAACTCGCAAAAACCCTGCTAATCTCTCCAAAAGATATGTCAAAAGCAAGTAAATATAAAATAAAACGTGAGTACCTAAAGTGAACTAGCGAACACCTACTAATATCTATAAAGGAGAAGTTCAAAGTAGGTAAATATAAAATAAAATGTGAGTACCTAAAGTTAATTAGCAAATACTTGCTAATCTCTGCAAAAGAGAAGTCAAAAGAAAGTAAATTTAAAATATATCGTGAGTCCCTTAATTGAAAACACAAATACCTGCTTTTCTCTGCAAAAGAGAAGTTTAAAGCAAGTAAATTTAAAATATAATGTGTTTACCTGAAGTGAATTCGTGAACACTTGCTAATCCTTACAAAATGGAAGACAAAAATAGGCAAATTTAAAATATAACGCGAGTACCTGAAGTAAATTCGTGAATACCTGCTAATCTCTACAAAGGAGAAGTCAAAAGCAGGTAAATTAAAAATATAATACCAGTACCTAAAGTTAATTGGTGAACATCTGCTAATCTCTATAAAAGAGACGACAAAAGTATGTACTTTTAAATTATAATGCGAGTATCAAAAGTGAACTCACAAACATCCGCTAATCTCACACAGAAGTCAAAAGCTGGTAAATTTAAAATATAATATGAGTACCAGAAGTTTACTTGCTAACACCTGCTAATCTTTGTAAACGAGAAGTCAAAAGATGCTAAGTTTAAAATATAACGCGAGTACCTTAAGTGAATTCGCAAACATCTGCTAATCTCTTCAAAAGAGAAGTCAAAAGTTGGTAAATTTAAAATATAACTCGGGTCCCTGAATTAAACTCTCAAACACCTGCTAATCTCTGCAAAAGAGAAGTTAAAAGCAGGTAAATTTAAAATATAATGTGTGTAACTAAAGTGAATTCGCGAACACTTGCAATTCTCTACAAAAGGGAAGACAAAACAAGTAAATTTAAAATATAACGCGAGTACCAGAAGTGAACTCGCTAATACCTGCTAATCTTTACAAAAGAGAAGTCAAAAGTATAGAAATTTATAATATAACACGAGTACTTGAAGGGAACTCGCGAACACCTGCTAATCTCTACAAAGGAGAAGACTAAAGTAGGTAAATTTAAAAAATAACACGAGTACCTAAAGTTAACTCGCGAACACCTGCTAATCTCTATAAAAGAGAAGTCATAAGCAAGTAAATTTAAATTATAGCGCGAGTACCTAAATTGAAATCGCAAATACCCTCTAATCTCAACAAAAGGGAAGTCAAAAGCATGTAATAATATGAGTACCAAAAGTTAACTCGTAAACACCTGCTAATCTCTAGGAAGGAGAAGTTGAAAGCAGGTAAATTTAAAATATAATGCAAGTACCTAAATTGAACTCGCGACCACCTGCTAATGTTTCCAATGGAGAAGTCAAAAGCAGATAAATTTAAAATATAGCACGAGCACCTGAATTCAATGTACGAACACCAACTAATCTCTACAAAAGAGGCATCAAAAGTAGGTAAATTTAAAATATAATATGAGTGCTTTAAGTGAACTCACGAATACCTATTAATCTCTGCAAAGGGAAGTCAAAAGCAAACAAATTTAAAATATAATGCAAGTATCTGAAGTAAACTCGCGAACACCTGCTAATATCCATAAAGAAGAAGTCAAAAGAAGGTAAGTTTAAAATATAACGCAAGTACCTGAAGTAAATTCATGAACACCTACTAGTCTCTCCAAAAGAGAAGTCAAAAGCAGGTAAATTTAAAATATTAATGTGAGTGCCAAAGTAAACTTGCGAACACCAACTAATCTCTACAAAAATGATGTCAAAAACAAGTAAATTTAAAATATGACGCGAGTACATAAAGTGAACTCGTGAACACCTGCTAATCTCTTCAAAGGAGAAGTCAACAGCAGCTAAATATAAAATATAATACGAGTACCTCAAGTGAATTCACAAACACCTACTAAACTCAGCAAAAGAGAAGTCAAAACAGGTAAATTTAAAATATAACGTGAGTACTTGAATTGAACTCGCAAACATCTACTAATCATTGCAAAAGAGAAGCTAAAAGCACGTAAATTTAAAATATAACGCGAGTACCTGAAGTGAACTCGTGAACACCTGCTAATCTATGAAAAGGGGAAGTAAAAAACAGGTATATTTAAAATATAACGCGAGTACCGGAAGTAAATTTGCAAACACTTACTAATCTCTACAAAAGAGAAGTCACAAGTGGGTATATTTAAAATATAACGCAATTACATGAAGTGAACTCACGAACAGTTGCTAATGTATGCAAAAGAGAAGTGAAAACCCGGTAAATTTAAAATATAATATGTGTAGCTGAAGTGAATTCATGAATACCTGCTAATCTCTGAAAAAGGAAATTCAAAATTAGGTAAATTTAAAATATAATGCAAGTACCTGAAATGAACTCGCGAACACCTGCTAATCTCTAGAAGAGAAGTAAAAAAAAGTAAATTTAAAATATAACGCAAGTACACGAAGTTAACATGCGAACAACAGCTAATCTCTACAAAGTAGAAGTCGAATGTAGGTAAATTTAAAATATAACGCGAGTACCGGAACTGAATTTGCAAACACCTGCTAATCTCTACAAAAGAGAAGTCAAAAGCAGGTATATTAAAAATATAACACGAGTCCCTGAATTGAACTCGGAAACACCTATTAATCTCTGTAAAACAAAATTTAATTGCAGGTAAATTTAAAATATAATGTGTGTACCAGAAGTGAATTCACAAACACCTACTAATAACTACAAAAGGAAAGATTAAAATAGGTAAATTTAAATTATAACACGAGTATCTTAAGTGAACTCGCGAACACTTACTAATCTCTACAAAAGAGAAGTAAAAAATTAGTAAATTTAAAATATAATGCGTGTACACGAAGTTAGCATGTGAACAACTGCTAATCTCTACAAAGTAGAAGTCAAAAGTAGGTAAATTTAAAATATAATACGAGTACCTGATCTGAATTCACAAATAGTTGCTAAACTCAACAAAAGGGAATTCAAAAGAAGAAATATTAAAATATAACACGAGTCCCTGAAATGAACTCGAAAATACATGCTAATCTCTGCAATATAGAAGTTAAAAGCATGTAAATTTAAAATATAATGTGTGTACATGAAGTGAATTCACGAACACTTGCTTATCTCTACAAAAGGGAAGACAAAAACAAGTAAATTTAAATTTTAATACAAGTACATGAAGTGAACTCGTGAACACCTGCTAATCTCTACAAAGGAGAAGTCAAAAGCAGCTAAATTTAAAATATAGCACGAATACCTGAACAGAATTAGCAAATACCTGCTAATCTCTGCAAAATAGAAGTCAAAAGTAGGTAAATTTAAAATATAATGCGAGTAGCATAATTGAATTCGTGTATACCTCCTAATATGAGCAAAAGCGGGTAAATTTAAAATATAACGAGAGTACCTGAAGTGAACTCGTGCAAAACATCTAATCTCTCGAAAAGGGAAGTTAAAAGCAGGTAAAATTAAAATATAATATATGTACCTAAAGTGAAATCGCGAACACCTTCTAATATCCACAAAGGAGAAGTCAATAACAGGTAAATTTAAAATATAACAGAAGGAACTGAAGTAACTCGCAAACACCTACTAATCTTTACAAAAAGAGAATTCAAAAGTAAGTAAATTTAAAATATAATGTGAGTACCTGAAGTAAACTCACAAAAAACTGCTAATCTCTCCAAAAGAGAAGTCAAAAGCAAAAAAAATTAAAATAAAACACGAATACCTAAAGTGAACTCCTGAATAACTACTAACCTCTGCAAATGAGAAGTCAAAAGCAGGTAAATTTAAAATAGAACGCGAGTACTGTAGTGAATTCGCAAACACCTACTAGTCTCTACAAAAGAGATGTCAAAAGCAGGCAAATTTAAAATATAACGCGAGTACCAGAAGTGAACACGCGATCAGTTGCTAATGTCAACAAAAAGGAAGTGAAAATCAGGTAAATTTAAAATATAACGGGTATATCTGAAGTGAGTATGTGAACACCTACTATTCTATTCAAATAGGAAGTCAAAAGTAGGTAAATATAAAATATAATTCGAGTCCCTGAAGTGAACTCGCGAACACCTGCTAATCTCTACAAAAGAGAACTCAAAATCAAGTAAATTTAAGATATAATGCGAGTACCTAAAGTGAACTCGCAAACACCTGCTTATCTCTGCAATGGAGAAGTCAAAAGAAAGTATATATAAAATATAACGTTAGTACCTGAAGTAAATGAATTAACTGCTGCTAAACTCTATAAAAGAGAAGTCAAAAGCAGGTAAATTTAAAATATAACACGAGTATATGAAGTGAACTCGCGAAAAACTTCTAATCACTCCAAAAGAGAAGTCAAAAGCATGTAAATTTAAAATATAACGTGACTACATTATGTGAACTCGTGAACAAGAGCTAGTCACTACAAAAGAGTGGTCAAAAGAAGGTAATTTAAAATATAATGCGAGTACCTGATGTGAATTCGCGAACACCTGCTAATCTTTACAAAATAGAATTCAAAAGCAGGTAAAATTAAAATATAATGTGATTCTTATTGAACTAGCAAACACCTGTAAATCTCTACAAAAGAGAAGTAAAAAACAAGTAAATTTAAAATATTAACGTGAGTACATGAAGTGAACTCGCGGACACCTGCTAATCTCTGCAAAGGAGAATTTAAAAGATGGTAAATTTAAAATATAACGCAAGTACCTGAAGTAAATTCACAAATTCAATTCTGGTACTCGCATTATATTTTAAAAATAACCTTTTTTACTTCTCCTTTCCAGAGACTATCAGGTGTTTGCGATTTCACTTCAAGTACTCGTGTTTTATTTTTAATTAACCTACTTTTGACCTCTCTTTTGTAGAGATTTATATGTATTCACGAGTTCACTTCTGCTACTCACATTATATTTTAAATTTACCTGTTTGTTACTTCTCTTTTAGAGCGATTAGCAGGTGTTCGTGAGTTAACTTAAGGTACTCGTGTTATATTTTAAATTTACCATCTTTTGACTTCTTCTTTATAGAGATTAGCAGATGTTCGCGTGTTCACTTCAGGTACTCGTGTTATATTTTAAATTTACCTGCTTTTGACTTCTCTTTTGGAGAGATTAGCAGGTGTTGGCGAGTTCACTTCAGGTACTCGCATTATATTTTAAATTTATCTTCTTTTGACTTCTCCTTTATATAGATTAGCAGGAGTTCACGAGTTCACTTTAGGTACTCGAGTTATGTTTTAAATTTAACTATTTTTGACCTCTCTTTTGTAGAGATTAGCAGGTGTTCACAAATTCACTTCATGTACTCAAATTATATTTTAAATTTAACGAATTTTGACTTCTTCTTTGCAAAGATTAGCTGGTGTTCGCGAGTTCACTTCAGGTACTTGCGAAATTTTTTTAAATTTACCTTCTTTTAACCTCTCTTCTGTAGAGATTAGCAGATATTCGCGAGTTCACATTAGGTACTCTCTTTTGACATCTCCTTTGAAGAGATTAGCAGGTGTTCGCAAGTTCACTTTCAGGACATGCATTATATTTTAAATTAACATTCTTTTGACATCTTCTTTGTAGATATTTGCAAATTTTCGCAATTTCACTTCAGCTACTCGCATTATTTTTTAAATTTTCCTACTTTTGACTTCTCTTTTAGAGAGATTAGAAGGTTTTTGCGAGTTTATTTCAGGTACTAGTTTTATATTTTGAATTTAACTACTTTCGACCTCTCTTTTGTAGAGTTTAGCTGGTGTTTGCAAATTCACTTTAGGTACTCGAGTTATATTTTAAATTTAACAGCCTTTGATCTCCCTTTTGTAAAGATTATCAAGTGTTCACGAATTCACTTCAGGTACTCGCGTTAGAATTTAAATTTACCTGCTTTTGAATTCTCCTTTATAGAGATTACAAGATGTTAACGAGTTCACTTCAGGTACACGTATTTTATTTTAAATTTACCCTTTTTGACTTCTCCGTTGCATTGATTAGCAGGTGTTCGTGAGTTCACTTCAGGTACTCGCAAAATATTTTAAATTTACCTCCTTTTGATTTCTTTTTTCCAAAGATTAGCAGGTATTCGCGAGTTTACATCAGGTACACGCATTATTTTTTAAATTTACGTACTTTTGACTTTTACTTTGTAGAGATTAGTAGGTGTCAATGAGTTCACTTCTAATACTCGCATTATATTTTAAATTTACCTGCTTTTGACTTCTCCTTTGAAGAGGTTTAAAGCTTTTTGTGAGTTCACTTTAGGCACTCGCGTTATATTTTAAATTTACTGGATTTGACATCTCCTTTGCTGAGATTTGTAGGTGTTCACGTGTTCACTTCAGGCACTCACGTTATATTTTAAATTTACCTACTTTTGACTTCTCTTTTGCTGAGAATTGTAAGTGTTTGCAAGTTCACTTCAGCTGCTCGCGTTATATT
This sequence comes from Platanthera zijinensis, assembly GCA_039513925.1. Lineage (NCBI taxonomy): Eukaryota > Viridiplantae > Streptophyta > Magnoliopsida > Asparagales > Orchidaceae > Platanthera > Platanthera zijinensis. Next base: position 169,295,737 of record CM077081.1, on the reverse strand, counting down.
TTAAATTTACCTTCTTTTGACTTCTCCTTTGTTGAGATTAGCAAGTGTTCCCAAGTTTACTTCAGGTACTTGCTTTATATTATAAATTTTCCTGCTTTTGACTTCTCTTTTGTAGAGATTAGCTGGTGTTCACGAGTTCACTACAGGTACATGTATTATATTTTAAATTTACCTACATAAGAATTCTCTTTTGTAGAGATTAGTAGGTGTTCGCTAATTCACTTTAGGCACATGTGTTTTATTTTATATTTACCTGCTTTTGACTTTTCCTTTGTAGAGATTAGCAGGTGTTCGCGAGTTCATTTCAAATACTCTCATTATATTTAAAATTTACCGGCTTTCGACTTCTCTTTTACATTTATTAGGAGGAGTTCATGATTGCACTTCAGATAGTCGCATTATATTTTAAATTTACCTGCTTTTGACTTCTCCTTTGTAGAGATTACCAGGTGTTCGCGAGTTCACCACAACTACTCACATTATATTTTAAATTTACATACTTTGGACATCTCCTTTGCAGAGATTAGAAGGTGTTCGAGAGTTCACATCTGGTACTCGCGTTATATTATAAATTTACCTGCTTTTAACATCTCTTTTGTAGAGATTAGCAGGTCTACGCGAGTTCATTTTAGGTACTCGCGTTACATTTTAAATTTACCGGCTTTTAACTTCTCCTTTGTATTGATTAGGAGATGTTAGCGAGTTAACTTCAAGTACTCATGTTATAATATGTGTACCAAAATTGACTCTAGGTATAAATTCTGTTAAGGTACAAGGATACCCGAAGCGGCTAGAGGAAGAGTATAATGCGAGAGTAGCAACTTGAGGCTTAAACTATAATGTCCTTACTTTACTTATCATGTGATACAATCACCTGTTACCCAAACTAATAGGACCACCTTAAGGAGAATTGATGCTACAATCCATTAGAGGAATAGTAGGGGACTCATAGACTCAACCCTTGTATCGATGACACGATTAGGATGAGGCAACCATCATACCAAATACCAAGGGTCGGATAAGAATTTAAGTTCAGAAGAGACCCATTTGGGACTGGGCCACATGTTAACCATGAGAGGATTGTCGTAAATTGTAACCTGGAGAGTCTAAAGTATTGAGTATATCAAAATATTTCAGGATGGAACCCCAAGTCTAAGGTTTCATGCCCTAAGGATCGTATGCATATCTAGTCCAAATATAACATAGTGATATTGAAGATACTTAGCCGAAGATAGGTAGGGGCTTATCTTTTGTTTATTCGGGGTGTATCTTTTGTTTATTTGGCAAATTAGTTACTGATTTGGGTTTATGTTGGGTCCATTGCTCCTAATGTCCCTAATTTGTAAGAAGTCAAACAAGTCAACGATATAAACCTAGGGTTATTTGATGTATTGTTAAGTTTCATGTGCATGATGAAAACTTCAAGAAATGACTAAGTATATAATTGTCAACACATTTCACAACTATGTGTACACTTTATAAGAAAAGTGTTGAGTACAGACTTGAAGTAAGTACAAAATTTTCGACACACTTCGTAACTATGTTGACACCTTTGTTAGAGAAGTGTCGAGATTAGAAAGATACAAGACAGCAGTGTCAAGAGAACAGTGTCAAGATACAAAAGTGTCACACAATTCACAACTATGTCAACACCTTTGTAGGAGAAGTGTCAAGATTAAAAAGATGCAGGACAGCAGTGTCAAGAAAAAACACTTCACTCGACAGTTCAGACAGATGGGTCGAGACAATTCAGTTATCTCGACACTTTAAAGATCAAGTCAGCGGTTGGAAGCTAGAAATTTAGCTAAGTTCACAGGCGTTGAGTGATGTAAACTCTCTCAATTCCATGAAGCTTAATTCATCGAGTATTGCTGCCTAAGTCAAAGTCATAGAGTTTCTTTCAAGGAAAAATAAGCTGAGTCCAGAAGTGTTGAGTGAAGCAAGTTCACTCAACGCCATACTTATTCTATCAATGCCATAGAAGATATAGTGGAAAATTCATCTAAGTCCACAGGCACTGAGTGAAGCCTGTTCACTTAATGACAAATTACAGAAGGCCTTGATTAAAGCTCTATCAGTCAATGCCAACGGGAATGAGTGACAGAAAAATCGCTAAGTACAAAGCGTTGAGTGATGAAGCTACACTCAACGCTATCAACACCAAGGTTGCTGAAGAAGAAGAAAATAGTCTAATTCAATAATCGTTGAGTGATTAAGCTACACTCATTTCTCTCAACGCCTAGGATGCAGAAATAGCAAAAAGCTATGCTAACTATAAAAGTGTTGAGTGATGGCCATTCACTCAACGCCACTTAACGCCAAGGAAGCTACAGAATGACTAAAAATAGAATCGTTGAGTGAAGGCCATTCACTAAACTCCACTCAACGCCTGAGTGGATTCTGAGAATTTGGCTAAGTACACAAAGGGGTGACGTCAGCAAAAGTCACCAAAGTCAACACAGTTTGAAATAGTTGCGGGAAAGCTGTATAATAGCATAAATGTCGTCGATGGCCAGCTGGTTGTCCTCTTGTGTAAAAGGAAGATGGTATTCTGACAATTAAGGTTGGGGCCCACACAAAAATAGTCGTTGATCAGAGTGCGATAAAAAGGGAAAATTGGCTGGGTCAACGATAGCAATTATGTTTTTCTATTTACATATTATTGCAGTTAAACATCATTTTCTTCCTTGTCTTCTTGCCGAGCCTGGAGAAGAGGTTCATGTCAGTGAACCTGCTATTGAATTGAGATAGCTGAAGCGTTTTTCATCTGTCACAGTAAGGTCAGAACAGTGATTCTGAGTAACTTCTGGCACAAGCCATCCAGTACTGAAGATCAGCTTCCTTGTGGCTGAGAAGATTCTTGGGCTGTGATAATCTCTGTCTAGGAAAGATAGAAACAGATCAATTATCTTGTGTCAAAATCAACACATCTTTTATTTATTTTATAAGATCCTTTAAGATATGAGTGTAGGCATAATCTATTAATGCTGAGAGGTAAGATTCTTGTGTGAATCCGAGTTGTAGGCCTGTGTTATAAAGCCTGAGGTAGGATTATTTGTTGATATGAGTGTAGGATCTATTTTGTATATTAGTGTAGTGCTTAGGCATGAGTTGTATGATCCTTTGTATCTGAGGTAGGGCTAAGTACCCGAGTGGTAGGTCTTGGAGAATATTGAGAGGTCCTGCAGGATCTGTGTTGTGAGCTCTTATGAGCCGAGTGTTGGTGTTGTGCCTCATCTAACACATAATTAGAGAGGTGGGAGGGACAGTGGATGTATCCAATATCGAGAAACCACTATAAATCAATTGTCTTATCTGCGATTGATCTTGAAAGCCAACTGACCAAATCACTAAGCAAAGCAAAATCAATTAAGTTTTAAATAAATCAAAAAGAGACCAAAAACAAATTAACCCCCCCCCCCCCTCTATGTGTTTAGTGACATTGAAAACAAGACTTTCATGTGGTATCAGATGGAGGTTTCTTTTTAAAGACTCAACAGTCTGAGTAAGATCTCCATGGTCAGCAAGAAAATCTATCATTATGGGTTCAGGAGTGAACTATAAGAATCTAGGTGCCATGAAGCTTCCAATCTATAGGAAGGAATCATTTGGAATCTCGAATGAGAGGGTTTGGGTGCCCAAGGAGGTACCTAACCCTAGGATTTTTATCACAGTCAAAGAGGGACCTTTTATCCCTATGAAAGTATCAGCTCTGGATGCAAATGTCCAGACTCCCAAGACTTATTCTGAAATGACAAAGGATGAAGTCATCCTTGCCACTTTGGACAAAAAGGCACAAAATATAATAGTTAGTGCCATAGATGACTCCACATTCCAAAATCTTGTACACTACAAGATGGCAAAAGAAATGTGGGACACAATAGTGGTCTACATAGAGGGTACAGAGCAAGTAAGAGATAACAGAAAGTCCTTCCTCAACTATGAGTATGAAGACTTCAGGCAGAATTAGACTGACAACATAATAAATTATCATGAGAGAGTTTTCAGAATTGTCAATGATTTGAGGACATATGGCAGAGTCTCCAGCGCTTATGAGCTGAAAGATAAGTTTCTCAGGTCTCTAACAAGAGATTGGGATACTAAAATCTGTGCCATTAGAGAGGTGGGAAAGCTTGCTAACAATCTACCACCTACATTGCTTGGGAAGTTGATTTCCTATGAAATACAGCTGACTACCAAGAAGGCGGAGGAGAAAAACAGCAAATCTCAGGCCAAAGAAAAGTTTGTAGCCTTCAAAGTTGAAGCCTCTAGGAGGAGCAGAAGAAAGACACCTTCTCCTCCAAGGAGGGATACTGAATCTGACTCAGAAAGGTCAGAGATAAGCACAATAGAATGTCATAGGTCTGATGAATACTTTATTGCATTCTCTAGGCAATTCAAGAAGTTTATGAAGAAAAAACACTAGAGAAGGAGGCCCTCCTCCTGCTCTTATCCCAAAGAAAACTACTACAATGGCAGAAATAAATCCTCTAAAGAGGACAAGTATTGTTCTAAACCCAACAAACATGTTTCATCTAAAGTGGTTTGTTATTGTTGTAGCAAGCTATGGCAGGTAATAGCCAGCTGCCCTATCAAAAGAAAGAAATCTGGTGAGAAGAAGGACCACAAATAAAAGAGGAAGAAGGAGAAATCCTTCATTGCTTAGAAGCAGAAGAGTTGTATTGACACCTCCTCATCAGAGTCAGAAGAGGAAGACGAAGATGAAGCCTACATAGGGCTATACTCTATTGAAGTAGAAGCCGAAGAAGTAGACTTCATTGAGATGCTAGCTGCTATTGCAAAAGAAGCTGATGAAGATCATCTTACAACAAGGATTGAAGTCGGGGCCCCTATATCACAATTAGATGGAGATATATAGCAGGATGAAGAAGAAGAATAAGACAGCTACTATCATGGGGTGATGGATATGACTGATGAAGAACCCAGCAAGGATCAGCCTGGTCCAAGCAAGGTACTTTATATATCCAAGTCTTCTTCTGAGTCAGGCTATGAGACTAGCCGAGAGTCCAAAGATCATTCAATAAGTTATGAAGGAGATTTTGAGTCTGAGGAAGATGTCAACTCTATAATTGACAAATATGCTTCTGAGTGCTTTCAAGAAAAGAAAGCTGCTGACTAAGAAGCAAGCTAAGGAAATTGCCTCCCTTTAGCTTGCTGCTTCCCAGCATGCTGATTCAGCTTTATTGGTTGATCAAAAAATTAAAGAAATCAGTGATCTGGAAACTATTTCCTTCATTCAAGTAGGGACTATTGAGTACCAGAAAAATAGAATAAGGGACCTAGAAGTGCTGCTGGAGAGAGAGAGAAGAGAATAGTGGCTATCTATTCAAATCCCAGTTCAGTGCTTCCCTTGATAGACTCCTTCTCCTCCCAAAAGGGAAAGAAGGGGTTGGGTTTCAAAGGAAGCATTAGTGTTGCTAATCCCAAAAGGAAGGGCAAAGCTCCAGTGCAACCACTAGCCTCCAAGCCTACTATTCCATTAAGGAAGGTTCTGCTACCTTCTAACCGGTATGACCAAGAGAGTATCCGTGGTCAATATAAGAATGGTAGATCCACTAGTATGAATAAAGATGCTCCACACTATGGTGGGAGATATAGTAATGGTGCAAGTGCCTTTATGGCAGCCCATGAGGAAATTCAAATGGCCCACCCTGCTCCATTTGTTTTTGGTGCACCATCCCCTTAACTCTAGAGTAAAGCTGCAAACAGTTCTTAGAAAATTCAAACCCACTCTAGACTTAGGGCAAGTCTGTCAGTAAACCTGATTTGGGCATCTCAGAGACCATCAAGAGTGTTCTTTCTGAAAAGAAGATTGTCGCTGGTAGGGCTCAAGATATCTAAAGCACTTCTACTATCAGAACCACCACTAGTTATACTGGGGCTGGGAAACAAAAGAATAAGATTTTTGATGCACCTTCTAGACCAGGAGATGATGTCAACACAACCACTAGACCAGGTAAGAAAAGAAAATACAACATCCATGAGTTCTGGTGGTGTGGCAAGGTGGGACACTTTGCTATTTATTACTGGCACAATTAGAGTGTGTAGAGAGTAAATGTTAGCTTGTTTGTCAGAAGAGCTGCAGGTAGGCATTATCAAACTAACATACACCTAGGACCCAATAAGTATTGGGGTCCTAAGGTTAATTGACTTATGTCTTGAAGGTTAGTCCAAGTGCCAATACCCCTATAAGGTACTTGGACAGAGGATGTTCCAGTCACATGACTGGAATAAGGAGCATGCTGAAGGAATATACTCTTGTAAATAATGGACCAGAGGTTATCTTTGGTTGCTCAGAAAAAGGATTGACTAGAGGTTATGGTAAGATCTTTAATGGCATAGTCACCATCACAAAAGATGCCTATATTGAATTGTTGCAACACAACCTGATAAGCATTAGTCAACTCTATGATCTTAGCTATGACGTAGTATTCCACAAGGATGAGTGCAAGATTAGAAGGTTAAGCGACCAAGAGGTCATATTAAGAGGAACTAGGAGTGGAAATTTGTATTGTTTAGATATCTTATGCTTATGTAAGGACTCCTCTGTATTCCTAATTACAGATAAGAAAGCCTCTTACTATGTCTAGGGGCACAAGAGGCTAGTCCATCTATATTATAGAACCATATGCAAGCTCTTTAGTAGGGAGAGAGTTAGAAATGGTCCTAAGTTAAAGTGCACTAAAGAGGGTATCTAGTCTACATGCCAAAAGGGCAAACAGACCAAGACCTCCTTCAAGATCATTGGCACCAAGGACTCAGTGAGGTGCTTATACCTCCTCGATATGTTTTTATTTGGTCCTATGTCAGTTCAAAGTTTAGGTAGGAAATTCTGCGCACTTGTGGTTGTTGATGACTTTTCTAGATTTGTTTGGGTGTTCTTTCTAAGGAAGAAATCTGAAACCCCTGATGTCTTCAAGACATTTGTCAAGTAAATTCAGAATGAATTGAACAGTACTGTGGTCAAAATCAAAAGTGATCATGGGACTTAATTTTAGTTTGAGTGCATGAGAATGTTCTGTGAAGATCAGGGGATTCATCAAAAATTCTCATCTCCCAGAACACCGAAGCAAAATGGGATTGCTAAGAGAAAAACAGGACTCTCATAATGGCTGGTAAAACCTTGTCAAGTGACATATCTATCCTAGAATACTTCTAGTCTGAGGCAGTTAACACTACATGTTATGTCCTTAATAGGGCTTGTATCACCAAGAGCCAAAAGAACACTCCCTATGAGATCTTGAAGGGAAAAAACCAAAACTGTGCTATTTGAGGATCTTTGGTAGCAAGAACTATGTGCTTATCAATGGAAAATCCCATATAACAAAGTTTGTTGCCAAGTCCCATAATGGGATATTTGTTAGGTACATAATTCATAGTAAGGCATATAGAATCTATAACTTAACTAGTCAAGTTATATAAGAGTCAATGCATATTGTCTTTGATGAATCCAAACAGATTAACAATGAGCTGCCTAGCTCCTCCTCTAGTGTTGCTGGTACAAAGGTGATGATGGAAAAACTAAACATCAAGAAAGCTACTCCCACAGTCCAAGGCAAAGTTTACGGCTGAAGCTAGATTGCCTCCAACTACCAGATATCTGAGGGACCATCTAGCCCACCAAATAATTAATGATGCAAACCATGGAGTATAGACCAGAAGAAAGAGTATCAACACAGCTCTCTACTCATGTTTTCTGTCTCAAGACGAGCCCAAGAAGTTTGAAGAGGCTATCAAAGACCAGTTCTAGATTGGAGCAATACAAGAAGAACTGGACCAATTTATAAGTTGTAAGGTCTCGAAGTTGGTTCCTAGACAACAAGAAGAAAATGTCACAGGGACCAAGTTGATCTACAAGAACAAGTTCGATGAGAATGATATTACTATAAAGAATAAGGCAAGACTTGTGGCTAAAGGTCACAGGAATGAAGAAGGGATATATTTTGACCTGACATTTGCCCCAGTAGCCAGATTGGAAGCAATAAGACTTTTTCTTGCAATTGCTGCCTATCAAGGATTCAAAGTCTACGAGATGGATGTAAAGTCAGCCTTCTTGAATGGGGGCATAAAAGAGAAGTATTTTTTGATCAACCACTGGGTTTTGTTGACCCTAACTCTCCTAATTTTGTTTATAGGCTTAGGAAAGCTCTATATGTGTTGAAGCAAGCCCCTAGAGCTTGGTGTGAGATTTTGTCTTATTTCCTTATTAAGAACAAATTCTCAAGGGGGAAAATAGACAAGATCATATTCCTAAGGGAATCTAAGTGTAAGATCATCCTAGTCCAAATTTATGTAGATGAAATAATTTTTGGGTCTACTAATGAAAACCTTTGTAGAAAGTTTGCTAAAATTATGAAAGGGAAGTTTGAGATGATCAGTATGGGTGAGCTCAAGTTCTTTTTGGGACTCCAAGTAAGACAGACTGATGATGACTTGTCCATATCCAAGTCCAAGTTTACCCAAGAGTTGATTAAGAAATATGGCATGGAGAATTCCTCTACCATGAGAACTCCCATCGGGTCAAGTATGCTTATAAGCAAAGATGAGGAAGGGAAATCTGTTGATAAATCTTTATATAGAAGGATAATTGGCTCCATTCTATTCATGACTGCTAGTAGGCCTGACATCATGTATACTACATGTTTTTGTGCTAGGGATCGGGCCTGCCCTAATGAATCTAATCACTATGTTTGTAACACACAAAATGTAATAGCAGAAAGATTGTCATTATTGCTGGGCGATACTAGGTATAACCTGATGGCGATAGCAATACCGAGTTTGTCGAGCTGCACTTGATGCACTCAACGCATTCGACGAATCATCTAAATGATATCGCCGAGTGGCGATTGTGTCTATTGCTAGGTGGTGATTGCGCTAAGCGTTGAGTCATCACTCAACGCTCTCGAAGCACTCGATGCACCAAATGCCTGAAAGCATTGAGTGGCTTGCTATCGCGAGCGATAGTGGATATCTTTGGGCAATAGTGACCCATGGCGTGAGAAACGTGTCAGATTGTTTGTTAAGCGGCCAATAAGCGGTGGTTGACCTGGGTCAAAGAGGTCAAAGCGGTGAACTCGATATCGCCAAGTGGCGACAGTCGATATCGCCAGGCGATAGCGCCAAAGTTGACCAAACAACTAAAATCCTTGCCTTTGCTTTGTTTTGAATAAGAGATCATGTGGTTAGGATTAATCCTAAATCCACTAAACCAGAGAAGAGTAGGAAGGAGGTTTCATTCTCTTTCTCCCTCTCTCTCTCTCTCTCTCTCTTCATCTCTTGATTTTCCATGAGTGAAAAGGAAGAAGAAGATAAGAAAGTGTTGGGCTTAGCTTTGTAAGCTAGCTGAAGGAGATCTTGTGGTCAGAGGCCAGATCTGAGCATAGATCTACGAAGATGAGAGCGGCGTGCTCCTTTATATCTTTAAAGAAAAGCTTCACCTTGGGTCCAAAGAGAACTACAAGGGTAACGAGTTTCTCCCGGACAAGTGAAGTTCTTAATATGCATATTTGCATGGATCCCCTCCCCAAAAGGTGAAAAAGGTTGGATTCCAATGGGAAGATTAATTTGATCCCCATATATTCCTGCATTTAGATCCGAAAATGCAGAGTACGGAATAGGCATGCTATGAGAAGCCAATCTGGACAAGTTGATCTTGATTGATGATGTTTAATTTGAGTGTCGTGGAAGACTCCATGGATAAGCATATGATATACGTGTGAAATATGGGGTCTTGGGGTGTACAGGATGTTGCATCATACTACAGGAAGCATTTCAAAGAAAAGACCAAGAAAAGATCCAAGTAAGAAGAACTGTGGATATTGCCGGGCAACAATGAATGTCGCCAGTGATAGCTCCTAGGGAGCTATAATGTTGTGATGCATGTCTCTATTATACCTGGGGGCCATTGTGGTGGGTACCATCCTGAAATGGTAAATTATGAATTGTGCCGTGATGGCCAATTACTGTGCCATCAAGTTAAGTACCTCTGAACGACAGAGTCGTTAAGTTAAGTACCTATGAATGGGCTGTTGGTTGTTAAGATAATTACCTCTAAATAACGCAGTAGTTAAGTTAAGGACATCTGAACGAAAAAGTTAACCGTGAAGTATTTCTGAACGGTGGTGATACATGGGAAGACGTGGACAACGAATATATTCCCTGAGTTCACGGGGAGTATGGTCGTTGAGCATACATCTGTGGTGAATGGTGCCTAAAGTGCACTTTGTAAATGCCAATATATACATGATTCCTTGTTTGTATTGATGGAGAAATACCACCCCGAGTAAGGGGTGGGATCGTTATAAATGGGCTAGCAAAATGCTGACCGTTACTTTTTTTGCAATGTTTTGGTGGGCCCATTGTTGCCTTTGCTGGAGAGCCAAGTGAAAAGTAGCAGGCTGAAGCCCTTGTACTGCAATTGGCTGGCCCTTGAAGGCCCAAAAGAGATTATTTATTGTTTTCATGTATGGTCGGCCTGCGTCCCAAAGTTTGAAACCACTTTTTGTAAAAAGGAAATAGTTGTAATAAGGCTATGACCAAAACATGTGTTATGTATATATATCATTCTTGTTGTGTAGTGGACATTCTTGGTCGTTGTTGGTTCATAAACTAAAATGCTTCTTTTAGGATGCTCTTAGTTAGGGTGCGTTCATAGTGAACTTTGATTTGGAAACAACTTGTAATCTCCTTACCTGTCCATAGTAAATGGTGTCGGGCCCCAGTCGGACCTTCTATAATATGTTATTTCGACGGATGCAGGCATAACAAAATTGGTATCAGATTCTATTCTCGGTCTTTCTTCTTTGAATTCATGGTCGAATTCTTTATAGGTGTGGTGAGCACGTGTATGTGTGCTTCCGTGATAACATAACTGAAACCATGAATGTCCACTTAGAAATGAAAATACATATGTTTATGGAACTGGTATGTTCCTATAATTTCTTTTGGAATTATTCGTAGTTGCTTTTTTTTGTGTTTCATATTGTAGGTGACTAGAAGTGGTGCGGGGCAGCATGAACCCCAGCGCTCGGTGGAGAGTAATGTACCAAATGAGGATCCAACACCTCCTTCTACGGAAACTATATGTTTAGTTGTTGAGGCCGTGTTCGCAATAATGAATGCGCAACCTGGAGGTCAGGGACATCCTCTTATTCCTACGATGATTGAGGAACCGATTTGCGTAGTGGAGAGCGTGGCAGTGAGACAAGTGGTTATTGAGCAAGTGGTCGCGAGGCGAGCAACAGAGAAGCAACAGAAACAAGTAATGAGTTTCAATCCCCCTGTGTTTATGGGCATTGGAACCCCTACAAAAGCTGAAGATTGGCTCTCAATAATAAAGTGGTACCTGACGGAAACTGAAATAGAAGAGTGGAAAAAAGTCATTGTCACTACCTTTTTATTGGATGGTGAGGCAAGACTTTGGTGTGATGAGCTAGAGCTGCACCAGTTTACTGGTCGGACGTTGAGCGAGATCTCAATGGAAGAGTTATCAAGGTGTTTTCTGGCGAGATATGTTCCATCGGCACAATAGATTGCGATGGATTTCAATGGCTAACTCAAGGCGAGAGGTTAGTGGATGACTACTTGCACGAGTTTATGAGATTAGGAAGGTGTACAGGCTTTACGTTTGCAAATGAGGAACGGAAAACAAACCGGTTGTATGAATGGTTGAGAGATGACCTACGATTGCTTCTCTCAGGACCAATGACGCAGGGTTTTCTTACTTTGGTCAATATGGCCCATTCCCTTGAGCTGGAGATGAAGCGCATGCAGTGTAAGAATGATCTGGTAGGGAAGAATATAGAGTTCAAGGTACCCAGTTCTTAAATGTCTGGGTTTTAACGGTGAAAAAAGAAGCATAATACTTCTGCACTGGCTCCTTCTTCTCTTGCGTCTAGAGCAACATCTGGGAGAGGTCCACTCACATGTTATACATGTATCAAGGTGGGACATAAAGCCTGACATTTCTGTAGTGGCCTTCCAAAAGAGGAGAAAAAGACAGGTGCGTCTTATGCTGAAAATGGAAAGTCATTGATGGAATCGACTGCATCCCCAACGCACCCCGAGTCTATAATCATGGCCAACAGGAGGCCATAAAACAAAGCGATGTCGTAACAGGTATGAGTTAAGATATAGATTTTACTATTTTCCATACTTAGTACCTTGTGCGTTGCTTGTGCATAATTGGTTTGCTTCAGGCTTTGTCCTTATTTTGGAGTGTCCGGCGAGAGCACTGTTCGATACATTAGCTTCTCATTCTTTTCTGTCGGAAGACTTTGCGGGCAGTATTAGAGTGCCTTCATTTATGCCAACAGATTGAGTGAATGTACTGCTACTTAATGGGTGCTTGATGCACGTGGATCGAGCCTGTTGTGTTACGGTGCGAATCAGAAGTCAGGACATTGGATTGGAATCCTCAGTACTATCGTTATCGAAGTTTTATGTAATCTTTGGTATGGAATGGCTCTCAGAGAAGCATGCCTATATAGATTGCAACTCTAAGGAGGTCATACTGGGTCATAACACCGAACGAGAGACTAAATTCGCTGGTATGCGAGGATCGAGCAAGACATTTATGTCTGCTATCCAAGTGGTCAAGGCAAATCGGAAGGGCGCATAGTTATTCTTCACGCAGTTGGAGGTTGTTGAGCCGAGGCCCTGTGTGAGAAATGTTCCTATTGTATCGGAGTACACAGATGTATTTCCTTAGGATATTTTGGGGTTACCGCCCCAACGGGAGATTGACTTCATGATTGAGTTGGTGCCAGGATCAAAATCCGTGGTCCGCTCTCCATATCGTGTTGTGCCAAAGGACATGGCTGAACTAAAGGTTGAATTGTAAGAGTTGATGGAGCAAGGTTTTATACGCCAAAGAATGTAACCTTGGAGCACTCCGGTCCTATTTGTGAAAAAGAAGGACGGAAGCTTGCGACTATGAATTGACTATCACGAGCTGACTAAGTTGACGGAAAAGAACAAGTATCTGATTCCACGAATTGATGACTTGTTCGATCAGCTAGTGGGCTCAATTGTCTAATCAATGCTCGATTTAAAGTCTGGCTATTACCAGTTGAGGATTCGAGAATGTGATATTCCCAAGACAGCATTTGGTATACGCTATGGTCATTATGAGTTCATGGTAATGCCGTTTGTGCTAATAAATACTTCATTAGTATTTATGGACCCAATGCACCGAATGTTTCGAGAATACTTGGATTTATTTGTCATCATCTTTATTGACGACATTTTGGTGTTTTCTTAGTATGAAGAAGATCTTGTGAACCATTTGCGGATAGTGTTGCACACACTGAGAAATAATAAGCTCTATGTAAAGTTCTCGAAGTGTGAGTTCTGGTTGTCATCAATGGCCTTTCTTTGCCATGTGGTTAGTGCAGAGGGCACTGCGGTGGATCCTGCGAAGATAGTTATTATACGGGAGTGTCCAATGTTGTCTTCTTTTGCTGATGTCAGGAGTTTCCTTGACTGGCGGGCTACTTTTAGCGCTTCGTAGATAACTTCTCATGGATATCCTTACCATTCACCACACTAATGAGAAATGATCAGAAGTTTGTTTTGATGCCGGAGTGCGCACGAGAGTTTGAGGATCTGAAAGGTCATCTGATTACGACGCCAATCTTCACAACGCCATGTGGTTTGGACGGCTATAAAATTTATAGTGATGCATTAGGGAGCGTCTTAGGCTGCAATCTTCTATAGTTTGGTGAGGTGATAACTTATGAATCACGCTAGTTGAAAGTGCATGAGCGAAATTATCCCGTCCACGACATGGAGTTGGCGGTGGTGATTTTTGCACTCAAATATTGGCATCACTATTTATATGGCGTGAAAGTGGATATATTAACGGACAATAAGAGCGTTAAGTATCAATTAGATCAGAAGGATCTCAATATGCGACAACGAAGGTGGATGGAGTTCCTCACGGACTATAACTTTGATATTCATTACACTCCCCGGAAAAGAAACGTTGTCGTAGATGCCTTGAGTTGTAGGACTCCGACAAGGGAATATTGGTTGCAAATGCTTGATGAGCATATGATCAGGGATTTGGAGGCCTTAGACATCTCTTGTGTGGACAAGAATGATACGGCAAGTGCATGCCTGAACTAGACGAAGGTATAATATGACCTTGTGAATAGGATTCGGCGAGCAATGGAACTTGATGAAAGTTTACAATGCTATGCAATGGATGGGTCAAATGCCCAATTCTCCTGGGATGACGGCCTTTTGTGGAAAGGTGATTGTTTGTGCATCCCGAATGTGGGTAAATTATGTGAAGAATTATTTTATGAGGCACACTTCACGATGTATTCAATCCACCCAGGGAGCACAAAAATGTATAAGGACATGTAGATGATTTTCTTGTGGACAGGTCTGAAGAAAGAGATAGCTCATTATATGGCAAAATGTCAGTCTTGCGCCCTGGTAAAAGCTAAATGTAAGAAGCCTTGAAGTTTCCTGAAGTCGCTACATATTCCGGAATGAAAGTTTAATGATATTTTGATGGATTTCGTGCACGGTTTGTCGAGATCGCATTGCGGGAACGATTCTATTTGGTCATCATGGACTGGTTGACTAAAGTGGTTAACTTCATTCCGAACAAGAGGGACGATTCAGAGGAAAGCTTGGCTAAGCTTTATGATGAGCAAATAGTACGATTGCACGGTTTGCCCAGTAGCATCGTTAGTGACCGAGATTGGTGTTTTACTTCGAATGATTGGAGGCTAATCCACTAACTATTGGGTACTAAGTTAAAGTTTAGTACGGCCTTTCCTCCGCAAACGGATGGCCAGACTGAGAGGTCCAACAGAACAATGGAGGACATGCTCCATATGTGTGCCTTGGATTTCGGGAAGAGGTGGGAAGATCACCTCTATATGATTGAGTTCTCCTATAATAATAGTTATCAAGCTATTATACAGATGGCGCCCTTTGAAGAATTATACGGTAGAAAGTGTAGTACACCGTTAGCTTGGGCGGAAACAAGTGAATCGAAGCTCTATAAGCATAAGGAAATCGAAGAGGCTAATTAGACGATACACCCGATCTGGGAGAGGCTATTGAAAGCCCAGGATAAGCAGAAAAAATACTACAACGCCAAGCATTAGAAGGTAGAGTTTGCGTTGGGCGATTGGGTTTATTTGAAAATCAAGGCAATCAATGGTGTGTCAAGGATTCGGCGCTTGAAAAAGTTAAGTCCTAGGTATCTTGGTCCGTTTGAGTTGCTGGAGCGAGTTGGAGAAGATGCCTATCAGGTAGCTCAAATCTGTGGAGTTAAGTGGTTTGCACCAAGTGTTTCATATATCGGTGCTGCGAAAAGCTATGAAATAACCAGCTCAAGTGGTTGTTGCGGATCAAGTACCAGTCGATAGTTGGCTAACGAAGAAAGTTAAGCCCATTCTGATCGAGGATACGAAGATGAAATAGCTATAGAACAAAATAATCGGGATGGTCAAAGTCCGGTGGGACAATTGTAGTCGTGAAGAGATAACATGAGAGCATGAGCAGAGCATGCGTGATGAATATCCCGAGTTCTTTGTGTAAGTTGTAATAACATGTTTGTGTGAATAAAAAGTTGTTATAACCTTTACGTTGTTGTCTTTCTTATAGTTGTATGCAAATTTATGGACGAAATTTCTGTAAGGAGGGGAGGGTTGTAACACTCCAAATTTGACAGCAGAAAGATTGTCACTATCATTGGGCGATACTGGGTATCGCCTGAAGGCGATAGCGATGCAGAGCTTGTCGAGCTGCACTCGACCAACTCAATGAGTTCGACGAATCGTCAAAATTATATCAATGAGTGGCGATTGTGGGTATCGCCAGGTGGTGATAGTGGTTAGTGTTGAGTCGGCACTCGATGCTCTCGATGCACTCGACGCACCCAACTCCTGAAAATGTTGAGTGGCTTGATATCACGGGCGATAGTGGATATCACCGGGAAATAGTGTCGCATGGCGTTAGACATGTGTCAGATTGGCTGTTAAGCGGCCAATAAGCTATGGTTGACCTAGGTCAAAGCAGTCAATGCAGTGAACTCGATATCGCCAAGTGGCGACAGTCGATATCGCCAATCGATAGCGCCAAAGTTTACCAGTCAACTGAAATCCTGGCCTTTGCTTTGTTTTGAATAAGAGATCATGTGGCTGGGATTAATACCGAATCCACTTAACCAGAGAAGAATAGGAAGGAGGTTTCATTCTCTATCTCAATCTCTATATCTCTTTCTCTTCATCTCTTGATTTTCCTTTAGTGAAAAGGAAGAAGAAGCTAAGGAAGTGCTTGGATGAGCTTTGTAAGCTAGCTGAAGGATATCTTGTGCTCGGAGGCCAGATCTATGGATAGATCTGCGAAGAGGAGAGTGACATGTTCCTTTCAATCTGCATAGAAAAGCTTCGCCATGGATTCGAAGAGAACTGTAAGGGTAACGAGTTTCTCCCGGACAAGCGAAGTCCTCAGTATGCATATTTGCATGGATCCCCTTACCAAAAAGTGAAAAAGGGTGGCTTCCAATGGAAGATCGGTTTGATCACCATATATTCCTGCATATAGATTTGGAAATATAGAGTACTGAATAGGCATGTTGTGAGAAGCCCATCTGGACAAGTTGATATAGATTGGTGGTGTTTAATTTGCGTGATAGAGAAGACTCCGTGGATATGCGTGTGATGTACGTGTGAAATCCGGGGTCTAGGGTTGTACAGGAGGTTGCATCATAATACTGGAAGTATTTCTAGGAAAAGACACAGAAAAGATCCCAGTCTAAATAACTGTGGATATTGCCATGCGACAATGACTATCGCCGGCGATAGCTCCCAGGGAGATATAATGTTGTGAGGCCTGTCTCTTTGAGACCTAGGGGCCATTGTCGTGGGTACCATCCTAAAATGGTAAATGATGAATTGTGTTGTGATGGCCAATTATTGTGCCATCATGTTAATTACCTATAAACGACAGAGTCGTTAAGTTAAGTACCTCTGATTGGGAAGTTGGTCGTTAAGTTAATTACCTCTGAATGGCGTACTCGTCAAGTTAAGGACCTCTGAATGACAAAGTTAACTGTGAAGTATATTTGAATGGTGGTGATATACGGGAAGACACGGTCACCAAAAATGTGCCCTTAGTGCACGAGACGTTTGGCCGTTGAGCCTATGACTGTGGTGAATGGTGCTTAAAGTGCAATTTATAAACGCCAATATATACATGATGCCTTATTTGCAGGGATGGAGAAATACCGCCCCGAGTAAGGGGTGGGATTGTTGTAAATGGGTCAGCAAAAGCTGACCGTTGCTTTTTTTGCCACATTTTGTGGGGCCATTTGTTGCAGGTGCTGGAGAAACAAGTGGAAAAAAGCGGGCTGAAGCCCTTGTGCTGCAATTGGATGACACTTAAAAGCCGAAAGGCGAATGTTTACTATTTTCATCTGTGGTCGGCCTGCGTGCTGAAATATGAAACCACTTGTTATAAAAAAGAAACAAATGTAATAAGGTTACTACCAAAACATGTGTTATGCAGATATATCATTCCTATTGTGTAGTGGACAATCTTGGTCTGTATGGGTTCATAAACTAAAATGCTTCTGCTAGAATGCTCTGAGTTAAGGTGTATTCATAGTGAACTTGTATTTTAAAAACACTTGTAATCTCCTTACCTGTCTGTATTATATGGCGTCGGGCCCCGGCGAAACCTTCTGTCATATACTATACGACGGATGGGGGCATTACCGTATTGCACAATGAATTTTGAGGTATATTAAGTGCATACGAGATCTTGGCCTATGGTACCCTAGAAATAGGGATTTTTATATAACAGGCTTTTCAGATGCAGATTTTGCAGGCTGTAAAGAAGATAGGAAAAGTACTTAAGGTACCTGTTAGTTCATAGGTGGAAGACTAGTGTCATGGAATAGCAAGAAGCAAGCAAGTATGGCAATCTTAACTTCAAAGTTAGAGTACATTTCAGCAGGAAGCTGTTGTGCTCAGTTGCTGTGGATTAAGCATCAGCTTCAGGATTATAACATTGAGATAAGTATAACTCCTCTTTATTGTGATTCTACTAGTTCCATTTTTATTGTAGGAATCATATCTCATACAACAGGACTAAGCACATAAAAATTAGGTATCACTTCATTAGGGAACATGTGGAAAAGGGAGACATCAGCCTCAAGTTTGTCCCCACTAACAAGCAAGTGGCTGACATGTTCACTAAGCCACTAGATGATGCAAAGTTCAACACCTTCAAATTTGAATTTGGTATGTTGAACTTAGATTAGCTTCAGTTACTCCCTATAGTATTGTTTGGTTGCAGGTTTGTTCTTTTTCTTGGTGGTTGAAAAGATCTATAGTGGTATAAAGATTCTGGAGACCAAAGTGTCTACCAAGAATATATTATAGAAGATGCTCTTATTTAGGGGGAGGAATTAAAACAGTTGCAATAGCAGGTTCAGCATTGTGAAGAAAAAAATCCAGCTGCTGTATTAATTGATCTCCTTCATACAGCAAGGGGGAGAAGAAGATCAAATGGAGCCAAACCTCCCTAACTATTCTACAAATGTCAAAAAGGGGGAGAGAAAGTGGTTGATCAAGCTTTGGATCAAGTCGTATCAAAGCCAAAAGAATTAATCAAGCTCAACTGGGGCAGTAAGATATGGGGAGCATGGATTCTTCTAAATAGGGGGAGTAGGTAACCTTCCTGTAACTGTCTGGTCATAATGTCTATTGCAGCAAATATGGTGTGTATGTCATTGACTAAGAAATTGAAGTGAGGTTTTGACTTCTTCAAATAGGGGGAGAATGTTGGGTCCATTGCCCCCAATGTCCCTGATTAGTAAGAAGTCAAACAAGTCAATGATATACACCAAGTTGTATTTGATGTATTATTAAGTTTCATGTGTAGGGTGAAAACTTGAACAAATGACTAAGTATAAAAGTGTCGACACAATTCACAACTATGTCTATACTTTATAAGAGAAGTGCTGAGTACAGACATGAAATTAGTACAAAAGTATCGACACACTTCACAACTATATCGACACCTATTTAGGAGAAGTGTCAAAATCAGAAATATACAAGACAGCAGTGTCAAGATACAAAAATGTCGACACACTTCAAAACTACGTCGACACCTTTATAGGAGAATTGTCGATTTCAGAAAGATACAAGACAAAAGTGTCAAGACACAATACTTCACTCGACTGTTCTGATAGCTATGTCGAGAAAATTAAGTTATCTCGACTCCTTGAAGGTAAAGTCAGCTGATGGAAGCCAGAAAAGTAGCTAAGTCCACATGTGTTGAGTGATCTCAACTCTCTCAAGGCCATGCAGCTTAATTCGTCGAGTTTTGCTGCCTGAGTCAAAGCCGCAAAGTTTCTGTTAAGGAAAAATTAGCTATGTCTAGATGCGTTGAGGGAAGCCAATTAACGCAACGTCATACTGATTCTATCAACGCCAAAGAAGATTGAGGGGAAAATTCGTCGAAGTCCACAGGAATTGAGTGAAGCAAGTTCACTCGATGCCAGATGATAGAAGGCCTTGAGTAAAGCTCTAGCAATCAAATCCAAGGGAAAAGAGTGACAGATAAATGTCTAAGTACAAAAGCGTTGAGTGATAAAGCTACACTCAATGCTCTCAACGCCAAGGTTGCTGAAGAAGAAGAAAATAGTCCAAGGAAAAAAGCGTTGAGTGATGAAGCTACACTTAATCCTCTCAACGTCTATGATATAGAAAGAGCAGAAAGCTATACTAAGTATAAAAGCATTGAGTGAAGGCCAGTCACTCAACACCACTCAACGCCACTCAACACCAAGGAAGCTACAGAATGACAAAGTATAGAATCGTCGAGTGAAGGCCATTCACTCAATGCCACTCAACTCCTGAGTGAATTGTGAGAATTTGGCTAAGTCCAAAAATGGGTGACATCAGGAAAAGTCAACAAAGTCAACGCATTTCCAAATAGTTACGGGAAAGCTACAGAATAGCGTAAATGGCATCGATGGCCAGCTGCTTGTCTTCTTGTGTAAAAGGAAGGTGATATTCCAACAATTAAGGCTGGGGCCCACACAAAAAAGAGCTGTTGATTAGCGTACAATAAAAATGGAATATTGTCTGAGTCGACGAAATCAATTAGGGTTTTCTGTTTTCGTATTCTTACGGCTAAACATTGTCTTCTTCCTCATCTTCTTGTCGAGCCTAAAGAAGAGGTTTTCAGTGAACCTGAATGCCAATTGAGATAGCTGAAGCGATTTTCATCTGTGACAGTAAGGTCAGAACAGTGATTCTGATTAACTTTTAGCACAAGTCATCTAAGATTGAAGATCAGTTTTCTTATTGCTGAGAAGAAGCTTGGGCTGAGATAATCTCTGTCCAGGAAAGGCAGACACAAATAAATTTTATAGTGTCAAAATCAACAAATTTATTGTTTATTCTATAGTATACTATAGGATCTGAGTGTAGGTCTGATCTATAAAATCTAAGAGGTACGATTCCTGTGTGAATCTGAGTTGTAGGCATGTGTTATAAAGGCTGGGGTGGGATCATTTGTTGACCTGAGTGTAGGATCCATTCTGGATCTGAGTCTAGGGATTAGGTGTGAGTTGTAGGATACTTTGGATCTGAGATAGGGCTTATTGCCCAAGTGGTAAGTCATGGAGAAGACTGAGATGTCATACGGGACCTATAATGTAAGCTCTTAGGAGCCGAGTGTTGGTATTGTGCCTCATCAAACACACTATTAATGAGGTGGAGGGACAGTGGATGTACCCAAGATCAGGGAACCACTATAAATCATCTTTGTCATCTGTGATTGGTCTTGAAAGCCAAACTAACCAAATCACTAAGCACAACAAAATCAGTTAAGGTTTAAATAAATCAAAATGAGACCAAAAACTTATTCACCACCCTCTAGGTGTTTTGCTGACCTTGAAAAAAAACCTTTCAGTTTCCTTCGACCTAATTTAGAAAATGTGGTATCACAAACATAGTGATTTTGAAGTTGATCTTATTCGACACTACTTGGGCAAAGATACCAAGACAATGATTAGATATCGTTGATCGGACAAATTCTTGTCCTTAGTTAAATCATTGGAAATTTTGGATTGAAATTAGGTCTTGCAAGATAGAATTATATTTGGAATTTCTTGTAATTTAGGGCATTCAGAAGTGATTAACTTTTAATTTGTTTTATCACGCACTTTTATAGTAGAATAATTTTTACTGCAATAATATTCATTATACCTCAGGAGCTTGTTGATGAATAATCAAAGATCCTAGAAAAAGACATATGTTATTTAAAGTATAATGTTTAAGTTTAATATGGTTGGAATGATTTAATCTTATCTTACTTCGATCGTACAAAAGTGACCAAGCACGTCATATATTAAAATGTTTGGAATTGATGAATAAAACATGAAGATTGATTGATCGCTATTATCCACACTTACCAGACATACCCAAGTCATTAGGTTGAAAACATGCAGTTTGGGATTCGGCAATGTCATGTTAATAAGGAGGAGTAATTATGAGACTTAACTATTACAAGATATCATGTGAATTAGATGACGGGTAGTGAGATTCAGGATATATGGGAAGATAAGATTAAACCTTTATGTTATAACATAAGAAGTGTAACGTCCTGATTCGCGCTAGGCCCCTTATGCGTGCTTTTGAGTAAGGAGAGCTGATTTAGTCTCAGAGAGTGCAGGCGATCATCACACACTCATGGGGAAAAGAGAAGTTGGGCCTGTGTAGGACACGGGTAGAGACACAGGTGTGTCTCTACCCGTGTGCATCTGCTAAAACTCCAGTGGCGCTAGGTGGTCTTGTGAATGGCGTTGAGTGCCTGTTTTGAGTATGACACAGGTAGAGACTGTTGGAGTTACCATGGTGATCTAGAAGTGGTCAATAATGTAATCTCAATGCCAACGCGATATGAGCCTGCAGGGTTACACATAAGAGCATGTGGAGAAGTTGGAAGATTGACTGTGTTGGTAAAGGTTACCAATCACCATAGAGAATGGGGTCCGGCAAATGTTGCCAAGGAAGAATCGTCGATATTCGTCGAGAATCATCGAGATTCGTCGAGAATCGTCAAGTCTCGATCATCGAGAATCATCGAGTATCGACGATCGATACTCGACGATCGTCGAGATTCTTCGAGAATTGAAATATTTGATTCTCGATGAATGCTGATTCCCGTCAAATTTGACGATACTCGACGATCGTCGAGATTCGTCGTGAATCAAAATGTTCGATTCTCGAGAAATGCTGATTCCCGTCGATTTTTTCCCACAGACCCTATTTTGTTGTGGTCTGCGAATAGCGATTTTACCTTGGTTTATTTATGCTTTTGGTATAAATAGACACTTAGGTTTTGAGTGGAACACACGAAGAATTTCCCCGAACTGACGGAAGAGTTCCACCGATTCCGCCGACAGAAGTGTTCTGCCGACGGAAGAGTTCCGCTTTCGCCGATCGTTCGCTCCGCCGACCTCCTCCTCTCAGGCAATAGTCGTCGGTGTTGCTATTCCTAGCGCAGACCTAGCAGTCCGTGGAAGTGCAAGGTGCGGTTGATCACCTTCCCGACCCTTCGTGTGACGAAGCTTGGTGTTCTCCTGCTCGTGTGGATTTCTGCAGAGACGTAGACATTATTCTACGTAGAACTTGCCACCGACAAGGACTCAAAGCTTGGAGCATCTCTGTTGAGTTTTTACTCAACACCGGAAAGGTAACTTTTACCAAGTTGTTTGTTAACTTCTTGATTCAACATTCATGGCCCGATCCCAATCTCTTTGGGTTATTCTTGATTTTATTACTTCCGCTGCGTGCACAAGTGTTGTGCCATCCTCATAGAGAAACCCAACAGTGGAATCAGAGCGAGGTTTCGGCCATGATTGTTGTTTTGGAAGTTAGGTTATTCCTGTGCGTGTAAACCTAGGGATTTATAAGTGTTCTAAATGTCTAGATTTAATCCTGGATCATCAATTGTTGATGGTTTTTCCAAGGGAAATCGATGGGCCCATAACCCACAAGTTAGGGGCTCTGCCCCTTGGAACCCCGCCAGGAACGTCTGGGATTTCGTGGTAATTTCTAATTGTTAGAAATTGTTGTCTCCTTAGCAGTAACCATCCCTCGAGTGTTTAATGAACCCGTGTATTGTTTTGGATTTTGAATCCAACAATGAGAGACGAGCTTGTCTACTGCTTTAAGTCGAGTTGCCTTTACCTTTGTCCAATGCATGTAAATCTGAAGATTTGGAAGAGTCCGGATGTTCAGATTTAGCCCTTCCTTCTATCAAATTTTGATAGTGCCATGTTGTGCACATACGGGATGCATGTGGATTTTAGAAATGTTTTTCTGTAGATGTGCACATTGATCAAATGTTGATCATGGTTAATTGTTAACCTATTATCAAAAAATCCCTTCATCAAATATTAAGTCTTCAGATGCCTTCCGATGGATGACACTCTTCCTGCCTCGATCGATGAAGTGTGGGCTTGCCAAAGCAAGGTGCATTAATCTATCTTGGTAAGGGTGCGAGCGGATAATTGTGATATCCCACTATCGAGATCGGGTATAACTTAACTAGGTGACCTCAAAGGTTGAGTGCCTAGAAGCATAGGGTTGGCATGCACCATATGATAGATGCGAATAAGGAGTTAGTCACCAACCATACAAGAATTGCATGAGGATGCAATTGGCAAGCGTTGCCTACCTAAATAACCACATCGTGAGAGAAAAGCCAAAGCAGACTCATTGTGTTGGTGAAATACGGATCTTGTCCACAAAGAGAGTAGCTCGCATATACTCTCCAAATTGATAGTGAGGGCTATTATTTCGAATAAAATAGTGGGAGTTTTAATTGAAGTCCAAATTAAAAATAAATTGTATTTTGAAATTTTTGTGCTGATATTATTCTGCATGAATTCTTGTAGAATTCCATGGAAAGTGGTTCACACTCCACTCTGTCTCTGAGAGCCATCCTTGAGAAGGATAAGCTCAGTGGGACTAACTACATGGACTGGTACAGGAACCTGAGAATTGTTCTCAGGCAAGAGCAAAAGCTCTATGTCTTGGAAGAAGAAGCCCCCGAGGTGCCGACCAGGAATTCTTCCCGTGCTGATAAAGATACTTATAAGAAGTATACTGATGACGCCTTAGACATCGAATGCCTTATGCTTGCCACCAGGAACTCTGAGCTTCAGAAGCAACATGAGAACATGGGATGCAAGGAGATTGATGAGCATCTCAAGAAAATGTTTCAAGGGAAAGCTCGTCAAGAGAGGTTTGACGTCACAAAAGCGTTGTTTCAGTGCAAGATGGGAGTCCGAGACTCAGTAGGGACTAACATACTCAAGATGATTGGGTATATAGAGAACCTTGAAAGACTGGGTTTTCCTCTAGGTCAAGAGTTGGCCACATATCTGATCCTGCAATCGTTGTCGGACAGTTATGAGCAGTTTGTCTTGAACTACAACATGAATGAAATAGACAAGATAGTGCCCGAGCTCCTAGGCATGTTAAGAACTGCCGAGATCAACATGAAGAAGGCCAAGCCTGCCAGCCCCATACTGATGGTGCATAAGGGAAAGGGATAGGCCAAGGGCTCTAAGAAGACGAAGGTGGCACCTGAGTCACAACTTGAGCCCAATTCTTCTGCACTGAAGAAAAAGAAGAGCACGGTGAAGGAAAGGAAATGCCACCACTGTGGCAAGGCTGGTCATTGGAGGATGAACTTTCCTTCTTACATTGAGGGTCTGTAGAAAATGAAGGGAGGTATGACTTTTGCTTCGAACATTTACGTTATAGAGGTAAACCTTTCTGCTCCTTCATCTTGGGTATTGGATACCGGATGTGGTTCACACATTTGTACTAATGTGCAGGAACTGGAAAGGAGAAGATTCTTGAGTAAAGCGGAGGTGGACCTGCGCGTTGGCAATGGAGGAAGAGTTGTTGCTATAGCCGTAGGGGTTTACCGTCTTTCTTTGCCCAGTGGGCTTGTAATAGAATTAGATAATTGTTATTTTGTTCCGGCCATAACTAGAAAACATTATATCCATTTCATGCTTGGACATGATTGGATTTTCTTTTATAATTCAGAACAACTGTTGTTCTATATTTAAGAATGATGTTTGTTATGCTGTAGCCCAATTGTTTAATGGTCTTTATGTTTTGAACTTGGACCATCTTATCTATAATGTATAAAATAATAAAAGACTAAGAACAAATGACTCAAACCCTACATATCTCTGGCATTGTCGTTTAGGCCATATAAATGAGAAGCGCATATCCAAGATCCATAAAGATGGAGTTTTGGACTCATTTGATTATGAATCATTTGAGCGATGTGAATCTTGTTTGTTAGGCAAGATCACTAAAGCCCCTTTCTCTGGTTATACTGAGAGGGCTGAGGATCTCTTGGGTATTGTACATAGTGATATATGCGGACCCATGAGCTCCATGGCTAGAGGTGGATATTTCTACTTCGTTACATTTACTGATGATTTCAGTAGATACGGATATGTGTATCTTATGAAGTGCAAATCCGAGACCTTTGAAAAGTTCAAAGAGTTCAAGAAAGAATTAGAAAACCAGTTGGGTAAAAGGGTTAAAGCACTCTGATCTGACCGAGGTGGAGAATACCTGAGTCATGAGTTCCGTGATCATCTGAAAGAGTGTGGTATTGTATCACAGCTCACTCCACCTAGAACACCAAAACATAATGGTGTGTCTGAGAGGAGAAATCGTACTCTGTTAGACATGGTACGTTCGATGATGAGTAATGAAGACTTGCCTGTTTCCTTTTGGTTTTGCTTTAGAGACTGCTGCATTGACACTGAATCGCGCTCCAACGAAAATGGTTCTGAAGACACCATATGAGATATGGACTGGGAAGCATCCTAGTATGTCGTTCATTAAAATTTGGGGTTGTGAGGCATACGTGCGACGTCAAATGCGTGAAAAGCTGGAACCCAAATCGGATAAATATTATCTGGTGGGATATCCTAAGGAAACGAAAGGTTATTACTTTTACCAACCGTCCGAGGGCAAAGTGTTTGTCGCAATGACTAGCGTCTTTTTGGAGAGAGAATTCTTATCAAAAAAGACTGAAAAGGTAGAACTTTAAGAAGTTAAAGAACCACAAGTAGTGAATGAACCGGAAATGGATTCTGAGACAGGACTGCAAGATATTGTAGCTAGAGAACCTGCTCAAGAAACACAAGTCCTACGTAGATCTGGTAGACCAAGATTTGAGCCTGAGAGATATGGATTTCTCATGTCTCAAATAGGTAATGTGTTTCTTATGGATCATGATGATGAACCAGAAACCTACCAAGAGGCTATGAATGGACGGGACTCCGACAAATGACTTGAGGCTATGAAATCTGAAATGGAGTCCATGTATGCAAACCAAGTTTGGAACTTAGTGGAACCACCTGAAGGGGTACGACCCATAGGGTGCAAATGGGTCTTCAAGAAGAAGACCGACATGGAAAGGAATATACAGACATTTAAAGGGCGACTGGTGTCTAAGGGTTTCAAGCAAATTCATGGTATTGACTATGATGAGACCTTTTCCCCTGTTGTCATGGTTAAGTCCATAAGGATATTGCTTGCTATTGCTACGTATTATGACTACGAGATCTGGCAGATGGATGTCAAAATGGCTTTCCTTAATGGAAACCTCCATGAGGAAGTGTACATGACACAACCCGAGGGCTTTGTATCCCCAAATGAAGCCACTAAAATATGCAAGCTGAGCAGGTCCATCTATGGACTGAAGCAGGCCTCTCGAAGTTGGAATCTTCATTTTGATGAAAAAATCAATGAGTTTGGTTTCATCAAGAATGAAGATTAGGCTTGTGTTTACAAGTGAATCAGTGGGAGCATTGTTGTCTTCCTGATATTGTATGTAGATTACATACTATTGATTGGGAATGACATTCCTACCCTGAAAGTTTTAAGAACAACCTAGGGAACTGCTTTTCTATGAAGGACTTGGGTGAAGTGACTTACATACTCGGTATTAAGATCTATAGAGATAGATCAAAGAAGTTGCTGGGTTTGACCCAGAGTACATACATTGAGAAGGTGTTGAAGCGGATAAAAATGCTTGAATCAAAGAAAGGATTTTTACCCATGTCTCATGGTGTGAATCTCTCTAAGGACCAGTGTCCAAAATATTGTGAAGATGAGGACCGCATGAAGTTGATTCCATATGCTTCGTCAATTGGATCAATCATGTATGCAATGTTATGTACTTGACCTGATGTCTCCTTTGCTTTGAGCATGACTAGCAGGTATCAGTCAGACCCTGGTGATTGTCATTGGATTGCAGTCAAGAATATCCTAAAGTACTTGAGAAGGACAAAGGATGTGTTCTTGGTGTATGGTGGAGAGGAAGAGCTCGTTGTAAATGGTTACACGGATGCTAGCTTCCAAACAGATAGGGACGACTCAAAGTCTCAGTCAGGTTTTGTGTTTTGCCTTAATGGAGGAGCTTTGAGCTGGAAGAGTTCAAAGAAAATAACAGTTGTTGATTCTACAATAGAGGCCGAGTATATCGCTGCAGCAAACGCAACGAATGAGGCTATATGGATTAGGAAATTCATCGGCGAGCTTGATGTAGTTCCTAGCATTGTTTGTCCCATAGTTCTCTACTGTGATAACAATGGTGCAATTGCACAATTTAAGGAACCTAGATCTCATCAGCGCTCCAAGCACATACTTCGGCGGTTCCATCTTATTCGTGAGATTGTCGAATGAGGAGATGTGAACATTTATAGTGTGCCGACTGAGGAGAATTTTACGGATCCACTAACAAACCTCTCGCGCAGAGAAAGCATGATGGTCATACTAGATCAATAGGTATGCGATACCTAAATGATCAACTTTAGTGAGAGTCTTGTGGGGTTGCATGTAAACATATATTCTGTTGGCTGTTTATTGTTTATTCATATGATGAATTATGTACCTAGATTTTTCTTTTACGATTAATATCATGTTCTTTTATTATGGTTTCTCTATGCGATGGTTAAATGTTAACATAATAAATACCCTTAGAATGTTTGCTTCCATAGGACATCAAGTACGTGAGTTGAAAGTGAGAGTCTATGATTTATTTGAAGCTTCATTCTTAAAAGGTCCCTGGTCGTAGTATCATCATAGAAACTAAAGGTGATGATGATACATTAAGACTAGCACGTGTGTTGACTGATGATCAGTTCTCATAGGTCATGATATCGTGATATCAAGTCATCATGTTGGTACTTGTTAATGAACAAGTTGTACTATATAGACCCAACTTGAGACTACTCTGTGGATTGTTATCTAAACGTGTCATGAGTAGGTCTCAATTGACAATGGTGTTGTAGTCCTTTGACCTGAAGTCACAACATTCATCAAGTGAGTAAGAGCGTGCTTTGATGCCATCTAAAGTCTTCTTTGAGAAAGGTTGATGATAAGGGTGGTTATTGGGCACGTTACGAATCATTTGGGTGTTTTTGTGTGAGCAGATATGGGATTTGTCCTCCTATATGACAGGAGTTGCATCCATGGTCCCCTTGATGGAACTGGACTATGAAATGCATGGCCATGCTTGGTTGATTCAATATGTGATATTGGACTCACCATTCTCTAGAAGTCTGTTCTAGATCAAGAAACATGGATTGAGCTATTATGAGGGTGATATGGTCCATGCCTCTAGTTCTCTCCGGATGTAAGGGACAAAGGGAAAAAGACAATGCTGGGACATTGTTCATAAGGCTTATGAGTTATGACCTCTTATTGCTTGGGTAGCAATGATGCATTGCTAGACGCCGCTGATTGTTTGTGAGGTTTTTGGTTTGATACTTTCAAGATCAAGTGGGAGACTGTTGGAGTTACCATGGTGATCTAGAAGTGGTCAAACATGTAATCTCACTGCCAACGCGATATGAGCCTGCAGGGTCGCACATAAGAGCATGTGGAGAAGTTGGAAGATTGGCTGTGTTGGTTAAGGTTACCAATCACCATAGCGAATGGGGTCCAGCAAATGTTGTCAAGGAAGAATCATCGAGATTCGTCGAGATTCGTTGAGATTCGTCGAGAATTGTCGAGATTCTTCGAGAATCGTCGAGTCTCGATCGTCGAGAATCGTCGAGTATCGATCGGCGATACTCGACGATCGTCGAGATTGGTGGAGAATTGAAATGTTCGATTCTCGATGAATGCTGATTCCCGTCGAATTTGATGATACTCGATGATCGTCGAGATTTGTCGAGAATCGAAATGTTCGATTCTCGACGAATGCTTATTCCCGTGGATTTTTTCCCAGAGACCCTATTTTGTTGTGGTCTGCGGATATCGATTTTACCTAGGTTTATTTATGCTTTGGGTATAAATAGACACATAGGTTTTGAGCGGAACACACGAAGAATTTCCCCGACCTGACTGAAGAGGTCTGCCGACGGAAGTGTTCCACCGACAGAAGAGTTCCTCTTCCGCCGATCGTTCGCTCTGCAAACCTCCTCCTCTCCGGCGACAGTCGCCGGTGTTGCAATTCCTGGTGCGGACCTAGCAGTCCGTGGAAGTGCAAGGTGCGGTTGATCTACTTCCCGACCCTTCGTGTGATGAAGCTCGGTGTTCTCCTGCTCGTGTGGTTTCTGCAGAGACGTAGACGTTATTCTACGTAGAACTCGCCACCGACAAGGACTCAAAGCTTGGAGCATCTCTGTTGAGTTTTGACTCAACACCGAAAAGGTAACTTATACCTAGTTGTTTGTTAATTTCTTGATTCAACATTCATGGCTCGATCCCAATCTCTTTGGGTTGTTCTTGATTTTATTACTTCCGCTGCGTGCAAAACTGTTGTACTATCCTCATAGAGAAACCCAACAGAGACAAGGGCG
Organism: Platanthera zijinensis; assembly: GCA_039513925.1. Lineage (NCBI taxonomy): Eukaryota > Viridiplantae > Streptophyta > Magnoliopsida > Asparagales > Orchidaceae > Platanthera > Platanthera zijinensis. The sequence goes on along the minus strand of CM077081.1, from coordinate 169,265,817 downwards.
TGTCCAAACCCATATGCAATGGCGTTGAGTGGAATGGCGTTTAGTGATAAGAAAATGGCGCCGAGTAGTCTGTCCTGAGAAGGACACGGAAAGATACACGGGTATATCTGTACCCGTGTGCATCTATCAGGATTGTCCAGAGAAGGACACGGGTAGAGACACGGGCGTGTCCCTACCCATGTGCGTCGAGGCAAGATCGACGAAATGTATCCCGAGTAGGACACGGGTATAGACACGGGCAAAACCACGGCCATATCACATGGACACAGGTACAGACATGGGCGTGTAAGTACACATGTATGTGCATGAATAGGCAGTCGAACAGTTGATGACATTTTGCTCGAGCAGGACATGGGTAAGGACACAGGCGTTTCCCTATCCGTGTCACTTCTGAATAAAAAGGCAAAATGAAACCCTATCCATTTTCATTTTCTTCCAAGCAACATATTCTGGAGAAAACTTCTAGAGGATGGAATAACTTGCTGGGGCCAACAAAACTCTGTGAGGAATCGCCATCGCCACCAAGGAAAAGGGATGCCGACGAGAAGAATGACAAGATCCATTGCCGAAAATGGAGCAACCGTTGGAAATGAGGTGTGCTTCCTCCCCTCTCCCTTGGTGCTAGATCTATAGTTATTCTTAGGCTAGACATCGACTCAAATGAGTCTTGATGTGTGAGATGAAGGTTTCTAGGAGGGCCATGCTAGAACTTGTGTTCTAAGGTTTAGTCAGCTTTAACCTCCCCTTCCTTCAAAGTGATGATGGGGGTGGTTTCGTGGAGAGGAATGGCCTTAAGAGGGTGAATAAGGGTGGAGGAACTTCTGGTTGTGATTTGGGAGGATCGGCTTGAGGAGGAAGATAAACAGATGTTGTTCATTCCGCCTCATTATGCGTGCAGAAATCTGCATTCTGCACGCAGCGACCTTCTTGGCTATTTTCAGGCATGATATGGCCAGATCTTTGCTTTCGACTAAACACAAAAGTCGTAGCCCTTGGAATTAACTTTCCAATAGTTCTTACACGCCATCAGGTGAAGTCTGTAGCTACGGTAAGGTCTGATCGAAGTAGAGGGCTGTCAGACTAAGCGTGCAGAAATTGTATTCTGTACGCAGCAGGCTTTGGAGCTAATTTCATGTGTGATATAATCTGATCTGGGTTGCATAATGAAAATGAAAGTTGTAGAACATGGAAATACCTTTCCATCGAGGGGTTATGCGCACTCACCGGATTCCCATAACCATGGGAATCTCCGATTGAAGTTGTTTTCAAGTAGGTGTTCAGTACCTAAAATTCCTGGGTTAGTGTATAGTTGGGTTTGGACTCGGAAGAGGTTTTGTAACAATCCGACGTTAAGTTGTAGGCGAATCAAAATATGCCAAAATGTGATAATTCAATGCATGATTAAATTACTGGATAAACCCCACGTAAACAAATGGTGAAATGTTATGGGGTTGAACGAAACGACTTGGTGGCGGTTAGTGAACGAAGGGTAATTAGTCGTTTGATAACAAGTTTTTCTAGAGCTTGGGTAATTGTTCGGTGTTGGTTATTATGAACGTGTGTTGTTGATAATCAGATGATTAACTCATGTGCACACGAGTGATTTGGATGGTAAAAGAATTGTCGTTGATGTCATATGAAGAGTCATAAATAGACGGTTGGGATAGATCCTCGTGCTCATTTTCGAGGCTCCTTTCGTACCACGATGTGGTTGTATTGCATGTGATGTGAGTCGACATGTGGTGTTGTAGTCCCGGGTTACGGATAGTGTGGCAGGTTTATGGGCTCGCCAATCATCACACCGATGGGAGTTGATAGCTAGACCTTCGGCGGTTGGGCTTGGTCCTCGGTGTTCATGTCCCGAGGCTCCTTCCATGCCAAGTGAACCATTGGGCTTGGTCCTCGTGGTCATTTCCGAGGCTCCTTTTGTATCACACATTAGGCTAGTTCGGGGCTAGGATCTTTGTGCACATCTACCTGAGACACCCGCTGAGCCGTAGTACGCGCGTGAGCTCCGTTGTTGTGTTCTTAACGTTGTGGCGTACGGAGGCCTAGGCCAGGTAGTGTGGGGACCAGCCTAGTAGTAAAGATGCCCGCTCTACTGTCACCGTCCGACCACGATGGTTAACGCCAGAGAGTTTAGCTACCTGCTCGAAAAGTGGGAACGTTAAGTCTGTGTCGACATAGCGATTGCATGTGCGTGATCATGGGTGAGTCATTGCATTGCATACATGCCATTACACCTCATTACATACACAAGATCCTCATCAAATAAGTTTGTATGGGCACTCCTATACGATGAGTTAGTTACTGCTGAACGATCCTCAACTTATATGCTTGTATGGGCATTCATATAAGTTGAGTTACTTTTTGTTATAACATTATACTCTCATGCTGCTGTAGATGGTAGAATTATTAGAATAAGAGGTTGCTCATTTATTACACTGCTTTATATACATAGTGTTATTCAGTTTATACCACTTGCTTGTACTTAAACTTTAATTATTTATATTATACCATGATCCTTTCTCCGCCCGGTGCCGAGGAGTCGCCGACGGAGTGGATGTGAAGTCACTTAGTCTTTATGACTAACGGTTTCTACGTCTTCCTTTTTAGGAAGAAACCCCGTAGGTGTAGCAGTAGGTTATACAGCAGGACCACCAGGCCAGGACGATAGGTCCTGAGGTGACGGTATCGTCACTACTGTCAGTTACAGATGTGAGTGTGAGAGGTTTTTGTTGTACCCTGTTTGGGAAAAAAATATTTACGTACTCTGATATTAGAAGCTTATTGTAGCTTCTTTATTTATGATTTTATGGACTATACGCTTTGTGTGGATTTGACTTCTGTGTTTTATATTCTATTTAGGTCGACAATGAATGATATTGGTTGTAGCCGGCAGAATAGCTGTGCTATGGTAAGGGCTAGTCCGAGTGTTAGTGCTACCGCAAGGCGACTGTTCTGGTCATAAGACCCCTCTCGTGCCGTATTTTGTCTTCCGGGAGGGGGGCTTACAATCAGCTTGCTACGATCCTGAACTAATGAAGTTATTCAATAATGGTACCACCCCCGTTCATTTAATCAGTTTGCGGACAAACTAACTTAGCAGAAGCCGTGGTGTGCCCATATGTAATTCACACTAAGTTTGTCCATCTTTGACCTTAGATTAGCCGACCTAACATTAAGTTTGTACCTTACATGTAGATCCAGTGCATGTTGAGCTAGTGAGGGGCACCCCTGCCCCGTCCGTACCTACACAATTCCAATAATCATAGCTGGGGCAGACGCTCCCAGCTATCCTGGACGCCTTCAGGTCCCAAGCCCAGCAAGCCCCTGTACAACAGTAGGGTCTGGAATCCAATTTGTTAAGCACTTTCCGAGCTCTCTCCCCTCCTGCTTACTATGGACAGACTCTGCAGTGCGTATAGAATAATGGCTCGACAATGTACAAGAACTATTTGCAGGAATAAGGTGCCCAAACAACATGGCGGTGACCCTTGTAGTGACACTCTTAGAGCTGCACGCCAAAAGGTGGTGGAAGTCCCTTATGGGCTCCACTTTCAAGGATGGGTGTACATGGATATTAGTTAGAGCGAATTCTCTGAAGCCTTTTTAGAGCATTTCATCCCATCGGCTGCTCGGGATGATCTTGAAGAAAGGTTTTTGCAATTGAAGCAAGGGTACAAGTCGGTGACAAAATACAAACGAGAGTTTTAGCTCTTGGCTTGATTTGCTAACTCTTATGAGTTAGAAGATAGAGGATACGCAAAACGATTCTACAAAGGCTTGCGAGACCCCCTGAGGCAAGCCCTTTTGTTTATAGCGGACTCTAGTCTAGCCGAAATTATTGATATGGCGAATAGGTTGGAAGCGGACCACTTAGGAAGTGGTAAGAGCCAGTTGAGGGCGTGATGGAAGCCGACCCCAACAATAGAAGGAGATTTGATAATAGAGTACGAAGAGGATATCGAAGAGGTGGTGAGCATTTCCCCCAGAATTTTAGAATGGAGCACCCAGTTCCGCAACCCCCAGCATTGCCTCCACCTCAACAATTTTAGCAACCCGGTGGGCGGCAAGAGCGGGTGTGCTTCGAATGCAACCAACCTGGCCACATTTGACGCTACTGCCCGCAACTATTTGGAAATACACCTCTCGCTTTCCCTCCAATAGCTCCTCGAGGGAAGGGTCAATTGCGAGGTCGAGGACGAGGACCACGAGGAGGAAACCTCAGGCACGTTCGGGATCAAATGTATGCGTTAGACAGAACTCAAGAGCGGAACCCTCAGGAGGTGATTGCAGGTATGATTACAATTAGTCATTTTATTTTCATTAATACCCTCAAGTTGCTTAAGATATACTAGACGCCTAGCTTGAGAATTATTATTAACACTTAGGCACCATGATGGTCGGCGGGAAACCGACTGATACGTTATTCGACACCGGTACCTCACACTCTTTTGTGTCTGAAGACTTTATAAAAGATATAGATGGATTGTAAAACTTCATTGGTATTGCTCGAAGGGTGCGCCTTCCAGACAGATCGGAGATGACGGCAACCGCAAAGTGCGAGTTTGATGTTCTCCTTGAAGGAAAGCTCTTCGACACCCCTGCTATAGTCTTGAGAATGCCAGAGTTCGACCTCATTCTGGGAATGGCATGGATGGATCAGCACTATACGAAGATTGACTGCGCACAGAAGAGGATCTCATTAAGAAATGGAGACTCGGAGGTCTTTTGTTAAGGTATTAACTTCGCGCGTCATATGATGTTATCTTCAGTCCAGGCTTTAAAAGCCCACATGAAGGGGGATGTAGTTTTCATGATTGATTTCGAGCTGAAGTAGTTGGCATTGTATATCAAGGATGTGAGGGTGGTGCGCAATTTCCCCGAAGTATTTTCAGAGAAATTGCCAGGATTACCCCCACACAGAGAAGTACATTTTCAAATCAAGTTAGTACTGGGAGCCAAGCCTGTCTCCAGGACTCCTTATCGAATGGCCCCAAAGGAACTCCCCGGGTTTAGAGTTCTGCTACAAGAGTTGGTAGAATCAAGGTTTGTTCGCCCCAGCTCATCACCTTGGAGAGCCCCTATTCTTTTCGTTATGAAGAAAGATGGAACCTTGCGATTATGCATAGACTATCGGGAGCTCAACCGACTAACGATACGGAACACCTATCTGTTACCTCGGATCGATTAGTTGTTCGATCAACTGGTGGGAGCGCATTGGTTTTCCAAGCTAGATTTGCACTCGGGGTATTATCAATTGAGAATACAAGAGGATGATATTCAGAAAATGGCTTTTAGCTCAAGGTATGGCTTGTATGAGTTCACATTGATGCCATTTTGGATCACAAATGCCCCATCAGCTTTCATTAGCTTTATGAACAAAGTGTTAGAGCCCTATCTAGATGTCTTCGTCATTGTTTTCATCGATGACATCTTGGTCTACTCCAAGATGGAGGAAGAACATGTCGTGCATCTAGCCTTAGTACTGAAGAAGTTAAAAGAGTATGCCCTGTTCCCCAAGTTTAGCAAGTGTGAATTCTGGCTTAAGGTGGTTGCTTTCTTGGGTGATGTAATCAGTCGGGATGGGCTAGCTGTGGATCTGGCCAAAGTGTGTGCCGTTATGGAGTGGTCGTCTTTGAAGTCAGCGACTGTCGTGCGGAGTTTCCTTGGACTTGCCGGGTACTACCGTAATTTCCTATAGGGATTCTCAAAGATTGCCCTTCCTCTTACTTCCCTAACAAAGAAAGGTGTGTCGTATGAGTGGACACCCCAATGTGAAGCTACGTTCCAAGAACTAAAGGATAGACTTACATTCGCACCCATCCTTGCCCTTCCATCCGGGAAGGAAGGATTTCAAGTTTATATAGACGCATCATATCAAGGAATGAGAGCGGTATTGATGCAGCACGGGAATGTGATTGCATATGCTTCAAGAAAATTGAAGAAGCATAAAATCAACTATCCAATACATGATATTGAGTTGGGAGCAGTGGTGTTCGCCTTGAAAATTTGGAGGCACTACCTATACGACGTACACTGCGAAATCTTCTCGGATCATAAGAACTCAAAGTACGTCTATACCCAGAAGAAATTGAATCTAAGATAGCAACGATGGTTGGATTTTTTGTGCGATTATGAATTCACCCTGAATTACCACCCCGGAAAAGTAAATTCCGTAGTAGATGCTTTGAGCAGGAAGGTACTGGAAACAAGCCCCGAGTCCCGGTTGATGCGTATGGAGTTAGCTCTGATGCTTGAGGAGATGGAGATCACCTTGGTGTATAAGGATCAACCGGATGGGTATACGGAGTACTTGACAATGATGAGCATAGTTTGCGATATTTGAGACCGGATCTGGGCGGAGCAAGGAAGGGATGAGGTTCTGGCCTCGGCAATAAAGTCAATTGAAGATGGGAGAACTAACGAGTACTCTCTAAAGGATTGCCTTGTTCATTTCTGTGGTCGGCTTTACATTCCCAAGGGCGGTAAAATTCGGGAAGATATCTTGAGAGAGGCACACTGCTCTTAGTATTTTGTGCATCCTGGGGTTGCTAAGATGTACGCCGACTTGCGGAAGACCATGTGTTGTCTGGGATTGAAAAAAGACGTCAGACATTTTGTTACGCATTGGGAGGCTTGTCAAATGGTGAAGGCAGAATGCAGGAGCCCTGTTGGATTGTTGCAGTCATTTCTCATCCCCGAGTGGAAGTTTGAGGATGTCTCCATGGACTTTGTCCACGGTTTGCCTCGCTCTGGCTCAGGGAATGATTCGATATGGGTAATCGTTGATCGCTTGACGAAGGTAGCCCGGTTCATACCTATGAAGAAAGAAGCACAAGCGGATGTTTTGGAATGACTTTTTGTGGAACAATTCGTACGGTATCATGGCGTGCCAAAGACAATTATTTCTGATTGGGATGGTCGGATTAACTCTAGGGAATGGAAGGCTGTGCAGGCATATTTGGGTTCGTGCCTTACCTTCAGCAGAGGGTTTCACCCTCAGACCGACGGGCAATCTGAAAGGACTATCAGGACATTGGAAGACTTATTGAGGTTGTGTGTGTTGAATAGAGGAGAGTCGTGGGAAAGGCTCCTACCCTTGGTAGAATTCTCATACAACAACAACCATCAAGCTAGAATCAGGATGTCGCCCAGTGAAGCCCTTTACGGAAGAAGGTGTAGAACACCCATATCTTGGTTGAAGGATGAAGATACGAAGGCTTTGGGAATTGAATACATAGATAATAATGATGCTGCTGTGAGGCTAATACGGGACCGCATGCTCGAGGCTCACAGTCGCCAAGCAAAATATTATAATGAAAAGCACCGGGTGGTGGAATTTTAAGTGGGAGACAAGGTATTTTTTAAGATCAGGACGATGCATGGAGTATCTCAGGTACATAGTGTGAAGAAGCTCAGCCCAAGGTATGTTGGGCCCTACGTCATATTAGAAAAGATTGGCCCATTGGCATATCGGTTCGAGTTATCGCTGGAGCTAGAGAATCTTCATGATGTATTCCATGTGTCGTCACTCCGAAAGGCATTGTTGTGGCCCGGACAATTTGTCCTAACCACTAACGGAGCAGTTGCGACAGATAGGTCGGTACAACTAGAGCCTGTGCGGATAGTAGACAGCGAGACGAGGATTTTGCGCCTCAAAAGTGTTCCTCATGTAAAAGTGTTGTGGTCCCATCATGGTAAAGTGGTGTATACGTGGGAGCTATTTTATCAAGGTAACCTTTAAAAACATATTTTATTTTATGTTTATTTTATGATTTTCTCTCCCTGTTGCCTTAACCCGATTTCGGGGATGAAATCTCTTTTTTTGTTTATAGGATTTGTAATGTCCCGATTCGCGTTAGGCCCCTTATGTGCGCTTTTGAGTCAGGAGAGCTGATTTAGGCTCAGAGAGTGCAGGCGATCAGGCGCGCACTCGCGGGGAAAAGAGAAGTTGGCATGTGTAAGACACAGGTAGTTACACGGCCGTGTCCTTAACCGTGTGCATCTTCTAGAAACCAAGTGGCGCCGGATGGTCTTGACAATGGCGTTGAGTGCCTGTTTTGAGTATGACATGGGTAGAGACACGGGCGTGTCCCTACCCATGTGCCGTGGCGTTGAGTGGCATGACGTTGAGTGATAAGAAAATTGAATCGAGTGGTCTGTCATGAGAAGGACACGGGTAGCGACACGGGTGTGTCTCTACCCGTGTGCATCTATCAGGATTGTCCAAAGAAGGACAAGGGTAGAGACACGGGCGTGTCCCTACCCGTGTGCGTCAAGGCATGATTGACGAAATGTGTCCCGAGCAGGACACGGGTATAGACACGGGCAGAACCACGACCATGTCACCTCGACACGGGTATAGACACGGGCGTGTCAGTACCCGTGTATGTGCTCAAAGTGGCAGTCGAACCATTGACAACGTTTCGCTCGAGCAGGACACGGGTAAGGACACGGGCGTGTCCCTACCCGTGTCACTTATGAATAAAAAGGCAAAATGAAACCCTATCCGTTTTCATTCTCTTCCAAGCCACATCTTCTGGAGACAACTTCTGGAGGAGGGAAGTACTTGCTGGAGGCAACCAACCTTCGTGAGGAATCGCCACCGTAGCAAAGGAAATGGGATGCCGACGAGAAGAATTACAAGATCCATGGCCGGAAATTACGGAACCGCTGGAATTTAGGTGAGTTCCTCCCCTCTCCCTTGGTGCTATATCTATAGTTATTCTTAGGAGAGACATCGACCTAAATTGATGTGTGAGATGAAGGTTTCTAGGAGGGCTATGCTAGAACTTGTGTTCTAAAGTTTAGTCATCATCAACCTCCCCTTCCTTCAAAGTGATGATGGGGGTGGTTTCGTTAAGAGGAATGGCCTTAAGAAGGTGAATAAGGGTGGAGGAATTTCTTGTTGTGATTTGGGAGGATCGGCTAGAGGAGGAAGATGAACTGATGTCGTTCATTCCGCATCAAGATGCATGCAAATATCTGCGTTCTGTACGCAGCGACCTTCTTGGCTATTTTCAAGCAAGATATGCCAAGATCTGGGCTTTCGACTAAACACAAAAGTCATAGCCCTTAAAATTACCTTTCCCACGAGTTGTTACACGCCTTCAGGTGAAGTCTGTAGCCACAGGAATGTCTAATCGAAGTAGAGGGCTGTTAGACTAAGCGTGCAAAAATTGCATTCTGTACGCATCAGGCTTTGGAGCAAATTTCATGTGTGATACAGTCTGATCTGGGTTGCAGACTGAACATGAAAGTATTAGCCTATGGAAATACCTTTCCATCGAAGAGTTAGACGCACTCTCCGGATTTCTATAGCCACGAGAATCTACGGTTGATGTTGTTGTCCAGCAGGTGTTCTGCACCTAAAATTCCTAAGGTAGTGTATAGTTGGGTTTGGACTCGGAAGAGGTTTTGTAACAATCCGACGTTAAGTTGTAGGCAAATCATAATATGCATAATTGTGATAATTCAACGCATGATGAAATTTCTAGATAGACCCCATGTAAACAAATGGTGAAATGGTATGTGGTTGAACGAAATGACTTGGTGGGGGTTAGTGAACGAAGGGTAATTAGTCATTTAATAACAAGATTTACTAGAGCTTGGGTAATTGTTCGGTGTTGGTTGTTGTGAACACGTGTTGTTGATAATTGAATGATTAACTCATGTGCACACGAGTGATTGGGTTGGTAAAAGAATTGTCTTTGATATCATATGAAGAGTCATAAATGGACGTTTGGGCTTGGTCCTCGTGCTCATTTCTGAGGCTCCTTCTGTACCACGATGTGGTTGAATTGCATGAAGTGTGAGTCGACATGTGGTGTCGTAGTCCCGGGTTAAGGATAGTATTGCAGGTCTATGGGCTCGCCAATCGTCACACTAATGGGAGTTGACAGCTAGACCTTGGGAGGTTGGGCTTGGTACTTGGTGTTCATGTCCTGAGGCTCCTTCCGTGCAAAGTGAACAGTTGGGCTTGGTCCTCGTGCTCATTTTCGAGGCTCCTTCAATATCACAACTTAGCGCAGTTCGGGGCTAAGATCTCGGTGCACATCTACCCGAGACACCCGCTGAGCCGTAGTACGCATGTGAGCTCCGCTTTTATGTTCTTAGCATTGAGGCGTACGGAGTCCTAGGCCAGTTAGTGTGGGGACCAGCCTAGTAGTAGAGATTCACACTCTACTGTCACCGTCCAGCCACAATGCTTGATGCCTGAGAGGTTAGCTACCTGTTAGAAAAGTGGGAACTGCAAGTCTGTGTCGACATAGCGATTGCATGTGTGTGATCATGGGTGAGTCATTGCATTGCATACATGCCATTATACCTCATTACATACACAAGATCCTCATCGAATAAGTTTGTATGGGCAGTCCTATATGACGAGTTACTTACTGCTGAACGATCCTCAACTTATATGCTTGTATGATCATTCATATAAGTTAAGTTACTTTCTATTATAACATTATACTCACATGCTGCTGTAGATGGTAGAATTATTAGAATAAGAGGTTGCTCATTTATTATACTGCTTTATATACATAGTGTTATTAAGTTTATACCACTTGCTTGTACTAAAGCTTTAATTATTTATGGTGTACCATGATCCTTTCTCATCCCGGTGCCGAGGAGTCGCCGGGGGATTGGATGTGAAGCCACTTAGTCTTTATGACTAACAGTTACTACGTCTTCCTTTTTAGGAGGAAACCCCACAGGTGCTGTAGCAGGTTATGCAGCCGGGCAGCCCGGCCAGGTCGACAGAGCCTGAGGGGACGGTACTGTCGCTACCATCAGTTACAGATGTGAGTGTGAGAGGTTTTTATTGTACCCCTTTTGGGGAAAAACTATTTACATACACTGATATTAGAAGCTTGTTGTAGCTTCTTTATTTATGATTTTATGGACTATACGCTTTGTGTTGATTTGACTTCTGTGTTTTATATTCTAGTTAGGTCGGCAATGAATGATATTGGTTGTAGCCGGTAGAATAGGCGTCTTGTGGTACAGGCTAGCCCAAGTGTTAGTGCTACCGTAAGGCGGCTGTTCTGGGCATAAGACACCTCTCGTTCCATGTTTTGTGTTTGGGGAGGGGGGTCTTACAAGAAGTATGATAACTCTAGGAATTTGAAAGAAATTGGCAGACAATATATTGAAGATGTATATCTTATGTATGACTCTGCAGACTTGCTTCAGATAACATCAAGGACCAGAATATATACATTTGATGGCATTATAGTCACGGTTAGCAAGATTCATAATTATGAAAAATGGATTTTTGATTATCTAGTGTAATTATGGCGAAATGGCTCAAAATTTAATGGGTATTAGAGATAATCTCCAAATTTTCACGAGTACACCCTCTTAAATTTTGAGGATGATGGGTCACTTGATAAAGTGATCATTCCTGTTCATTGATTAAATTGGATAACATGTAAACTTGAGTTCATTGATTACTCGGGCGTACTCGAAGGAATAAGAACATAATCGTGTAGAGAAGGTTTATAGAGTCATTGTCTACGCTCACAAACAAGAACTCAAATTACCGGAAGAAAATTGTGTTTATTAGAAGGTGTATTTCCCTAGAATAAAGAAAGAAGTCATGGATTCTATGAAGCATGGTGAGGTTTATCGGCTGGAGAAGGTCGAGTGAACAAGAATATCGTGTTGGATAGGGATAGACAGTTTCTGTCCAAGGAAATTAATAAGAGCAGTCTAGGCTTATCTAGGATCTCGGTCGACATTCAACAAAACTCACCAGTCTCGGATGGACGGGAAGATAAAGCATACTCTCCTGACACTAAAGGATCTTTTATGCTTATGCATTATAGACTACAGAGATCCATGGGATAGACTTTTTTCGCTGATAAGATCTCTTATAACAACAATCACAAGTCTAGATTAGGCAAGACCCTTATTAGGCATTATACAGATGGAGGTGCAAGACTCCACCATCTTGGATCTAGGATGAGGATCCAAAAGCACTAGGCTCAAAATTTATGGATGATACAAATACCCATGTGTGACTGATTTGAGATAGGATGTTGGAGGCCTAGAGCAGACCGGTAAAGTATTAGGATGTGTAGTATGGTCAGGTAGACTTCCAGGTTGGAGGCTGTGGTTCCTGAAGATACATCTGATGCATGGAGTCTAGCGGTTACGCGGGCGAAAGAAGCTCAGTCCGAGGAATATGGGGCCCTACAGGATCCTGGAGCGAATCGGCCCATTAGTTTACAGACTTGAGCTAACACAGGAGTTAGCAGGTTTGCACGACGTCTTCCATGTATCCTCTCTTAGGAAGGCTTTACTACGGCCGGAGCAGCAAGTTCATAGTATAGATGGCTTTGCAGCTTCTGATTAATCGGTTCGCTTAGAGTCGATCAGGATAGGTGATACGATAGTGCGAGTCTTGCGGCATAAGAAGGTTTCAGTTGTCTAGATCATATAAGCAAATCATTGATAAGAGGAGTATACCTGGGAGCCACTGGATCTGATGCACCAGAAGTACCCGGATCTCTTTGTGCTAGGAATAACATCAATTTTTCAGGGATGTTACATTTAGTTACTCTCAGTAGAAACCAAGCGGGCCTAACCTGAATTTCGAGGATGAAATTTTATTTATTTATTTATTGGGATTTTTAACTTCTCTCAAACAACTAGACTACTAAGATGATTTTGTCATTACTAGTTCATGACAAAACCCTAGGAAGCTCAAAGAGACCATGAGAATGTAGGCATGATGGTGAAGATCACCATGGTCTACAAATAACACTTTTCAATTACCTAACCTAGGGTTTTACTTTAAGGCCTCATCTTGACTCTTTGACCCCACCATAACATCTCTAATCCATTATGGGGTACCTTGGAGCACCTAGAACCCATTGGGGTCAACCAAAGTGGTCAAGTGGACTAAAGTAACACCTAACACTAAAAATGTCAAAGTGGCCTATCTAGGGCTAATGAACCTCCAACTTGCCAAAATGACCCCACTTAGACCTTCCTAACCATTAAGGGAACCTAATGGTTCATTAACCACCCATGGGGGTCAACCAAGTGGTCAATTTGACCAAAGTGAAACATAGGCAAAAATTGGTCAAACCTACGCCTTTTGGATAAATTGGTCAAATAGGACACCACCATGACCCAACCTATATTGGAGTGTATCAAGGGACTCAAGATACACCCCTTGGACCAGTAAACCAATCAGTAGACCTAGTGAACACCTCAAGTCAACACTTGGTTAATATTGCCCAAATTGGGTTAATTATACCAAAAGCTCAATCCCTTTGGGCTAAGCCTAATTTCAATGGCCCAAATGATGAGCCACCACTGAAACTACATGGAATGCCACTAAAAATCTTGAGGTGGTGACTACGAGAGAGAAAATATGAGTTTCCCCCCTTAATGGAGACAAAGAAAGAAGAATGAAAGAAAAGAGTTTTGGAGGGAGGCAATGGGTCACTCCATTCATGTCCCCATTGCCCCCATTCATCTCCCTTGATCTCTTGGGATGAGGATGCTGTCAATTCCACCCAGCTAACACTAATGGGGGGAGCCCAACCATCATGGCTGACCACCCCCTTCACTCCCCTCCATGAAAAATTATAAATCCCCCTATGCCGCCACCATTTCCACTTCTGACCAACCCATCACCTTCAAAACATCCTTGGAAGTCGAAATGATGTATTGGATCAATGATTTTGGTGGAGGATCGGGAAATCGGGCAAGCTCGTCGGAGAGGAGAAATGCCACGGTCATCCGCCGCCCCTGCTGTTGCGCGCTAGGGTTCGAAGAAATAAACGCAACCGAACTAGCAACCCGATGAGGCAAGTATACCTATCGAATTGTAGCAAGGGGACACAAGTGTCGTATTAAGATCCGGGAACTGTTGGCTAAGCTTACTCACACGAACGCTATTATCTTATCGACGGAAAAACTAGGGTTTTAGAAAATCTAAGTGCAGGGGAGAAAGTAAAGCTATTCTAGAAAAAGAAACACTGCAATTAAGAGGGCTATTAAGTAAACAACTAAGCTAGAAAGGAAACTACTGCAGTTAATAAAAGAGCACAATATATGAGATTACTACAAAAGGTAGAACAATATGAAATGGAAATGCACCCGATCGAGATTCACCTCGGCTAAAGACGATTAAGAAAATGCGATAAAAATCTAAACTTAATAGGATAAGGGTCCTTGACCGTGGAGGTTCCTAAAGCTTGAACACGCTTCTCTCGAAGTCGTGCCCAACTGAGTTTAGGAAGGTCCGACCGACTCTCGTCTAAATCGGAGGCCTAAAACTCGCTTTACGCGGTGAACCCCACTATTGGATTTTACTCCAATCCGGGAGATTTGGACGTCTGCCTCTCTCGAGGGGTGCGTACAACTCCCTTTACTCTTGAATGCTCACTTCATTCTTTCGGCCTCTCGGCTAGCCCAGAATGAAAGCAAAGGCGGAGAGTATATATCGAAAATATACCTCCGACCCGTGATAAATCAAGAGTAATTCAAGGCCCTAACCTAAAAAGAAAAGATTAATTAAAACATCATAACATAATCGCTCTAACCTCGGATCATCAAGATCGAGTACAAGGAGGATTAGTTAATCATAATGGAGTGGAGGGGGGGGAGATGAGTAGAAAAACATAAGAAGAACACAAGCTAAGGGAAGAACAATTTTATTAATAAAAAGGGCAAGTTACACTATTGAAAATTAAAGTTACAAGTGCATGAAAATTAAACCCTATTCTAGCCCTACATTAAGCACTAAGCAAGAAGAAAATTACATTAAAAGCTAGCACAAACTATGGTTAAACTAGGGTTAACCAACAAGTACAAAGAGAGGGGGAGAGAGAGAGAGAAAAAGCATGAAAAAGGATCAAGAAACAAAGGGGCAGCACCTCCCCCACTCAACCAAAGCTTGCTGAAATGGAGAGGGGGGGGGCTCAATTTATAGGAAAAAATCTCGGGTTGGTCACGCCCTCCGACACGCCCTAGGGGGGCGTGTCAGGGGGGCGTGACAGTACTATGTTGACCTCGGGCTCTGGATTCTGGCGGGAGGGATGATTGCTTCGGTACGTCGGTGGTCACGCCCTGGGTCACGCCCGTGACAGGGGGGCGTGACAGGCATGTCATGTCCAAATCATTGGTCGGAAATCCGTCAGTCGCCGAAAAAGGAGGGTGTCACGCCCATGTCACGGGCGTGACATGGGGCGTGACAGTACTATTTGCGTGCTGAGGCGGAAGGGCATTTAATGCGGCGGCAGGCTTTGCGGCAGAGGGCGACACGCCCATGTCACGCCCGGTGACACGCCCAGGGAGGGCGTGACAGGGGGGCGTGACAGCGGTTTTGACCGTTTTCTGTCCACTCCAGCAGGTGTCCTCGGGATCGGGTGGCACGCCCTATGTCACGCCCAGGGAGGGCGTGACAGGGGGGCGTGACAGGCCATTTTGGCGATTTTTCTGAAAACCTCCAAAAAGACAGGAAAAAGTTAGTGGCAATAAAATTTACATAAAAAGGATAAAAATAAACTAATAATAGACATAATTTGTACAATATAAAATATAAAATACGATAATAGTTTAGGCTACAAAACGTATTATCAAATTCCCCCAAGCTTAAGCCTTGCTTGTCCCCAAGCAAAAATATAAAAACTAGATATTTATAAAAAGGACTAATCAAAAAGTTCTAATTATGCCTACACAAGTACTATGCGAAATTCTTAGTAGGGAAAAGGTGAAATGTAAGTCTAAAACAATTATTTAGGTATGGTAAAACTTTTATAAACTTTACTTAATAAAAACAAATCATCCAAAATTTTAACGAGATTTTTTTAAATGGACTTAAGTAAAGCAACGAAAATGAAAAACACGCATTGAGTTGTTACTAGATCCAAGCAACGCATTATAATTATATCAATTTAATTATCAAAAATCTAGGTTTAAATCCAAAACTAAAACTGATTTACTGTTTTTCTTTTCTTAGTTGTTAAATAAAAAACAAAAAGCGTGAATCAAAAGGACTTAAATAGGACAGAAACGTTTGGTTTAGGAAAATGATTAGGAGTGGAATTCAAAGATAAACGTGACGGTTTAAAATCACACTAAACCAAAGCAAAGAGTTTCAAAAACTTTCATAAAAATATGTACACATTTTTTTTTCTTTTTCTTTTTTTTTTTTTTCATTTTTCTTTTTCATTTTTCTTTTTCATTTTTTTTTTTCAAAACAAAGGCCATAAATATTTTTATTTTCCTTTTTGAGTTGGCCAAACAAAAATAAACATCACTTTTGAACATACTTCTTTTTTTTTCGAAAACCTTTCTCCACAAAAATCACAAAATACCCTATCAAAATCGTCAAAATAATTTATGAAACTCAAAAAGGCTAGTGTGATTCGATAGGTTGGAAATTTTGGCTTTGGTGAAACTGAAATGAAAGGAGGAGCTATCAAATGAAATCGGAAAAAGGCTCAAAAACGGCTAACTAGTGGTACAAGTTTTTAGGTTGGCAGGAAAGCTCAAACGAAAACAAAAACGGCCTAAATCATTTTCACGCTTTTGAATTTATTTAAAACAAAGGTTTGAAAAATTTCAAAAAGCGAGTCCTAGATAATAAAAGAAGATTGATGAAATTAACTCGAAAATAGAAATAATAGGTGACTTGGATCGTTCACATCTACTACGTTATTCAACAAGTTGACTTTACAAAAATTATTCAAAAACGAAAAAGAAAATAGTGGATGATGAATTTTTGAGAAAGTAAAGGAAATAAAAAAAACAAAAAACCATAATAGAAATGCGAGTTTTAGAAAAATATTTCACCTTAACATGCTACCGCGAATTAGAAACACAGTATGGCCAACATTTTACTTGTGAAACATAATTAAAAAGGACGATTAGAAATATTATAATTAACTAAGTTGTTTATAGGAGATTTTGAGTAAAACAAAACTAAAAACTAGGGGTACTATTGAAATACCAAAATGTCTAAACTATTCAAAAACACACATATATTTTTTTATTTTGAGGAATATTCTCTTTTTTTTTTGGATTTTGGAAAATTTTTCTCTTTTTTGGAATTTTAAGATATTCATTTTTTTTTTTAATTTATGGAACTATTTACAAAAAAGGAAATTATTTACACTAAGCAAAAATGAAGGAGGAAATCCTCCCCCAAGCTTAAAACAGACATTGTCCTCAATGGCTAAAGAAGGGGATTGGAGAAGGAGAGAAAAATAAATTGCAGAATTGAAAGACAGAATTGAAATACAGGTACTTCCCCGGATTTATTTGCTGCGAAAACTGAGTGATGCCGCTCCCCGAATGTCTTCTTTGGACTTCGTGATGGATTCAGCAATGTTGGAGCAGGCGATCGCAGAAGCTTCAGCTTGTCGGAGCCGTCCGAGGCAAAAATTGTAAAATAAAGAAAACAGAAAAAGATAACTTGGGTTGCCTCCCAAGAGCGCCCTTTGGTTAAAGCGTCGTTGAGCTCGACGCATCAAAAATAATATTGTCCAAAAATATTGTTGTCCCGAAATAAAATTGTTTTTAGCAAAAATAAAAAATAAAAATTTCAAGATTAAAGTTCGTGAAGCAGAAACTTAATAGTGTTTGGACTGACATCATCATCACCAGAAAAATACAGTTTAAGACGCTGACCATTCACTTTGAAATTACCCTTATCAGGGTGAGAAATTAAAACAGTTCCATAAGGAAATACTTCTAAAACAGAAAACGGGCCAGACCAGCGAGATTTTAATTTGCCCGGAAATAACCGTAAACGACTGTTATATAACAGGACTTGGTCGCCCGGCTTAAAGTTTTTAGGGTGCCTTAAGTGTTTATCGTGTAAACGCTTCGTCCGCTCTTTATAAAGTTTATTATTTTCATAAGCATAAGAGCGCCACTCATCGAGTTCATTTAGTTGAAATTTTCGAAGGTCACCGACTGAGTGGGGATCGAAGTTTAAAAATTTTAAGGCCCAAAAGGCGCGGTGTTCTAACTCTACGGGCAGATGGCACGATTTTCCATAGACCAGCCGATACGGCGTACATCCGAGAGCGGTTTTGTACGCTGTTCGGTAGGCCCATAGAGCATCGTCTAAGTTTGGTTGACCAGTCTTTTCTAGAAGTTGAAACAGTCTTTTCTAATATTCTTTTTATTTCTCTATTTACTACTTCGACTTGACCGTTAGTTTGGGGGTGGTAGGCAGTGGACAGTTTATGCGTAACGCCGTATTTAGTAAGGATTTTTGAAAATTGCGCGTTACAGAAATGGGAACCCCTATCGCTAACGATTGCGCGTGGCGTACCGAATCTAGAAAATAATTTTTTTAAAAACGTGACTACAACTCGGGAGTCGTTCGTAGGAAGAGCTTGGGCCTCAGCCCATCGTGAAACATAATCAACAGCAACTAAAATATATTTGTTTCCGAAGCTAGAAGGAAGGGGGCCAACAAAATCAATTCCCCAGAGGTCGAAAATTTCGCACTCTAAGAAATAATTTTGCGGCATTTCATTTTTATTAGAAATATTGCCCGACCGTTGGCAACTATCACACCTGCTCACAAAGGCTTGCGCGTCTTTAAACAGGCTAGGCCAGTAAAAACCCGCGCAAAGCACCTTATGAGCGGTGCGAGCAGCTTGATAGTGCCCACCTGTCGGACCTTCATGCAAATGTTTTAGAATATCAATTCCTTCATCAAAAGAAACACATCTCCTTATCACTTGATCCGCACAAATTTTGAAAAGATGCGGGTCTTCCCAAAAGTAGTTCTTCAGCTCAGAAAAGAATTTCTTCTTCTGCTGAGAGGAGAACTCTTTTGGGAGCACCCGGGCCACTAGATAGTTGGCGATGTGCGCGAACCAAGGAGAAGTAGATGTATTAACTAAAAGCAGCTTCTCATCAGGAAAATAGTCATTAAAAGATTTTTCATTTAATTTTTCTATAAAGGGGTTATCTAATCTTGATAAATGGTCGGCGGCCAAGTTCTCGGCTCCTCGCTTATCACGGATCTCTAAGTCAAACTCCTGGAGGAGTAAGACCCAGCGAATCAAGCGAGGCTTGGCATCCGTTTTGGCAAGAAGGTACTTGAGGGCCGAGTGGTCCGTAAAAACAATGATTTTTGAAAGTGTAATGTAAGAGCGAAATTTATCAAACGCAAATACTACGGCTAAGAGCTCCTTCTCGGTTGTGGTGTAATTTTCTTGTGCAGATGTGAGGGTTTTACTAGCGTAATAGATGGGGTGGAAGTTCTTAGATATGCGTTGACCTAATACGGCTCCCA
This sequence comes from Platanthera zijinensis, assembly GCA_039513925.1. NCBI lineage: Eukaryota > Viridiplantae > Streptophyta > Magnoliopsida > Asparagales > Orchidaceae > Platanthera > Platanthera zijinensis. The sequence continues at coordinate 169,246,532 of CM077081.1, read as the reverse complement.
CCGCAAAACTACTCGCATCGCACATAATCTCGAAAGGAAGGTCCCACACCGGAGCTATCATAATTGGCGCGTTAATTAACTTTTCTTTAATTAATTCAAAGGCAGAAATACAAGAGTCATCAAAAATGAATGGAGCGTCTTTTTCTAAGAGATGGGTGAGGGGCTTAGTGATCTTGGAGAAGTCCTTTATAAAACGACGATAAAAACCAGCGTGGCCTAGGAAACTTCTTATAGCTTTTATGTTTGTAGGTGGCGGCAACTTCTCAATAACTTCTATCTTGGCAACGTCTACCTCAATACCTTTAGCAGAAATTTTATGACCCAAAACTAACCCTTCCCTCACCATAAAATGGCATTTTTCCCAATTTAGGGCAAGGTTAGTTTCTTCGCATCGTTCTAAGACTTTTTCGAGGTTTTCTAAACATCTATCGAAGGTATCGCCGAACACGGAGAAATCGTCCATGAATACCTCCATAATGCTTTCTACGTACTTGTCAAATATTGCGAGCATACATCGTTGGAATGTAGCCGGCGCATTGCATAATCCAAACGGCATTCTTCGGTACGCGAAGGTGCCGAAGGGACAAGTAAACGTAGTTTTCTCTTGGTCCTCGGGAGAGATGGGTATTTGAAAGTACCCCGAGAGGCCATCGAGGAAACAATAAAAGCTATGGCCGGAGAGACGTTCTAAAATCTGGTCGATAAACGGTAGAGGAAAGTGGTCCTTACGGGTGGCGTCATTTAACTTACGGTAATCTATGCACATACGCCAACCCGTCACCGTCCGTGTCGGGATTAATTCATTATTCTCATTACTAACTACGGTTATCCCTCCCTTTTTTGGAACTACCTGAACGGGGCTAACCCACTTACTGTCCGATATAGGGTAGATAATTCCTGCGTCTAATAGTTTCATAACCTCGCCCTTAACTACTTCTTTCATATTCGGGTTTATACGGCGCTGAGGTTGGATAGAGTTACGCGAATTATCTTCCATTAAAATTTTATGTGTACAGAAAGATGGGCTTATGCCCTTGATATCAGAAATTTGCCAAGCAATAGCCCGGCGATGCTTACGTAGAACTAGAAGAAGTTTATCGTTCTGCGTATCCGTGAGGTAGGCCGAAACGATAACTGGTAACTTGGAGTCTTTTTCTAAGAAAGCATACTTAAGGTGTTCGGGAAGTTCTTTAAGTTCTAGGGTAGGGGGTTCTTCATAAGAGGATTTTGAGATTCTTTCTTTTTCAAAAATAATATCTTCATAAACTTTTTTATAAGGAACGTAATAAGGGGTGGGGCTAGCAGCCAAGACGGCTTCTTGTACAGATTCAGTGGTAAGGAAAGAGGAAGAACAAAAATCAGAAAACTCTTTTTCAAACTCAGAAAGACAATAAGAAGATTCATCACTTCCTTGCAGTGATTCTGTTGTAAGAGAAGAGGAGCAAAAAGTAGAAAATTCTTTTTCAAAGTCGGCGAGGCAGTAGGAAGAATCATCACTCACGGCGTCTATGAAAAAACATGAGTCATCGTTCGCTAAGGTGTTCTTCATCGAAGGGGTGATCGGAAATGTGACTTCGTCGTCGCCTACTCGAAGAAAGAGCTTACCATTGCTTACGTCAATGATGGCTCGGGAGGTGGCAAGGAAGGGTCGGCCAAGGATCAGGGGAACCTCGACGTCTTCTTCGATGTCCAAAATGACAAAGTCCACCGGGAAGATGAACTTGTCGACTTTCACTAGAACGTCCTCCACTATTCCTAACGGGTACTTGACGGATCTATCGGCTAGCTGGATACTCATACGCGTGGGGTTAAGGCTACCAATCCCTAACTTTTTGAACAACGAAAAGGGCATCAGGTTTATACTTGCGCCTAAGTCGGCTAACGCGTGTTTAACAAAGAGATCACCGAAAACACACGGGATAGAGAAACTACCCGGGTCACTGATTTTCTTCGGCAAACCGTTTGTTAAAACGGCAGAGCACTCGGCGTTTAGCGTGACGTGCGAAAGATTCTCTAACTTCTTCTTGTTTGTGAGGAGGTCTTTAAGATATTTGGCGTATTTCGGCATTTGCGAAATAGCCTCGTGGAAGGGAAGATTAATGTGGATTTGTTTGAAGATTTCTAAGAAGCGGGAGTACTGATCATCTTGACGTTGTCTATTAAGTTCAGAGGGGTATGGAGGAGTTGAATTATTTTTGAAGATGGGTGGTGGAGTGAGATTATTTTCTAAAGCGGGGGTGATTACTTCTTCAGCAGAGGGTGGAAGCGGAGCAGAGCTTTGATTTTTAAAAGCGGGAGCGGAGCTTTGATTTTTAAAAGCAAGAGCGGAGCTTGCCTCGGGCTCTTCACTTACCATACCGGAGACTTGCTTCCCACTCCGAAGAGTTATAGCTTTCGCTTGCTCTCTCGGGTTGGGTTCGGTATTGGAAGGAAGAGACCCTGCGGGTCGCTCAGAAATTATTTTCGCGAGCTGTCCTACCTGGTTTTCTAGACTTTTTACGCTTCCGGTTAACGTTCTTATAGTGGCGTCATTTGTGGTGATATATTTAGAAAGTAATTCCTCCAAGCTTGGAGGTTTTGGGTAATTTTGAAGAAGTGGTGGTGGTGGTGGTGGTTGTGCAGAAAAATCATTTTGCGGAGGTGGGCGCATCGCATTCGATGGATTACTCCATGAAAAGTTCGGGTGATTTCTTAAAGCGGGGTTATAACTATTCGGAAAATTAAAACCAGGCGGATGAAAATTCGCAGCAGAAAAATTATTAAAAGCAGTTCTAGGCAAATTATTAACATAATCTAAATGTTCTGGAGTAGGGGTTGCAGATTCCCATACCTGAGGGGCGGAGGCAGCAGTCATCTCCGTGATTTTTTTGCTTAGGATTTCTACTTGCAGAGCGAGCTGGGAGACGTTGTCCACTTCATAGATACCTGCAGGCTTGTTCGGGCGGGACCTAGGCACATTCCACTGATAAGTGTTCATGGCCATATCCTCAAAAAGCTCAAGAGCGGCTTCCGGGGTCTTATGATTTAAAGTACCGCCAGAAGCTGCGTCTATCATTTGCTTCGTGCTTTGATTTAGCCCGTTATAAAACGTCTGCACTTGTAACCATACAGGCAGCGCGTGATGTGGGCATCGTCTTAATAATTCTTTAAATCTCTCCCAGGTTTCGTAAAGGGTTTCAGAGTCTATTTGTCCAAAGGCAGAGATGTCATTCCTAAGTTTTGCAGTTTTAGCTGGCGGAAAATACTTCGCCAAAAATTTTTCAGTTAATTCATTCCAAGTGGTTATGCTATTTTTCGGAAGTGTGTTAAGCCACTGCTTAGCTTTAGTTCTTAGAGAGAAGGGGAAGAGTCTTAGCCTTATCGCATCATTTGTGACACCATTTATCTTGAAGGTGTCGCAAATTTCAAGAAAGCTAGCTATATGTGCGTTCGGATCTTCATCTTGAAGTCCGTCAAATTGCACATATTGCTGCACCATTTGAATTATGCTAGGCTTTAGTTCAAAGTTATTATTTGCTATAGTAGGGCGGACTATACTCGATTCTGTTCCCTCGAGGTTCGGTCGTGCATAATAGGACATAGTCCTTTGCACGGCCTCATCTACGTTGGGTTCTTCCATTCTTAAAGTATTAAATGACTCGGAGTCCTCAACCGGCACTTGGATGGTAGGACCTTGAAATCGCGATCTTCTCCGAAGAGTACGCTCAATTTCGTGGTCCAAGTCCAAAATAACCGACGGACTCCCGCGGGTCATGCACTAAAAGAACAGAAAAGAAGAAGAGAAAGAGAAAAAGGATAAACTAGAAAGAAAAACTAGATTTAGAAAATTAAATTAAAATTTTTTTTTCTTTTGAAATAGATTTTTTTTATAGATTAACTCCCGAACTTCCCAAGGACTACCCCGTGAAGGGTTCGCAAGGTACTAGACAAGACAGTGGCGCTTAAAGCCCTTTGCCCTTTTCGAGAGAATTAGGTGGCGTAGAAAAATTGTGAGGTTGGTTTCTATTAAGAGCGGTGATAATTTTTTTGAATTTTTTTTTTAAAACTTTTAAAGAAAGGGGATGAGAAAGAGAAGAGATAAAATTAATAGGTTCGTGTTTTCAAAATATCAACGGAAGTTGGGTCCCCGGCAACGGCGCCAAAAACTTGTTGCGCGCTAGGGTTCGAAGAAATAAACGCAACCGAACTAGCAACCCGATGAGGCAAGTATACCTATCGAATTGTAGCAAGGGGACACAAGTGTCGTATTAAGATCCGGGAACTGTTGGCTAAGCTTACTCACACGAACGCTATTATCTTATCGACGGAAAAACTAGGGTTTTAGAAAATCTAAGTGCAGGGGAGAAAGTAAAGCTATTCTAGAAAAAGAAACACTGCAATTAAGAGGGCTATTAAGTAAACAACTAAGCTAGAAAGGAAACTACTGCAGTTAATAAAAGAGCACAATATATGAGATTACTACAAAAGGTAGAACAATATGAAATGGAAATGCACCCGATCGAGATTCACCTCGGCTAAAGACGATTAAGAAAATGCGATAAAAATCTAAACTTAATAGGATAAGGGTCCTTGACCGTGGAGGTTCCTAAAGCTTGAACACGCTTCTCTCGAAGTCGTGCCCAACTGAGTTTAGGAAGGTCCGACCGACTCTCGTCTAAATCGGAGGCCTAAAACTCGCTTTACGCGGTGAACCCCACTATTGGATTTTACTCCAATCCGGGAGATTTGGACGTCTGCCTCTCTCGAGGGGTGCGTACAACTCCCTTTACTCTTGAATGCTCACTTCATTCTTTCGGCCTCTCGGCTAGCCCAGAATGAAAGCAAAGGCGGAGAGTATATATCGAAAATATACCTCCGACCCGTGATAAATCAAGAGTAATTCAAGGCCCTAACCTAAAAAGAAAAGATTAATTAAAACATCATAACATAATCGCTCTAACCTCGGATCATCAAGATCGAGTACAAGGAGGATTAGTTAATCATAATGGAGTGGAGGGGGGGGGGGAGATGAGTAGAAAAACATAAGAAGAACACAAGCTAAGGGAAGAACAATTTTATTAATAAAAAGGGCAAGTTACACTATTGAAAATTAAAGTTACAAGTGCATGAAAATTAAACCCTATTCTAGCCCTACATTAAGCACTAAGCAAGAAGAAAATTACATTAAAAGCTAGCACAAACTATGGTTAAACTAGGGTTAACCAACAAGTACAAAGAGAGGGGGAGAGAGAGAGAGAAAAAGCATGAAAAAGGATCAAGAAACAAAGGGGCAGCACCTCCCCCACTCAACCAAAGCTTGCTGAAATGGAGAGGGGGGGGCTCAATTTATAGGAAAAAATCTCGGGTTGGTCACGCCCTCCGACACGCCCTAGGGGGGCGTGTCAGGGGGCGTGACAGTACTATGTTGACCTCGGGCTCTGGATTCTGGCGGGAGGGATGATTGCTTCGGTACGTCGGTGGTCACGCCCTGGGTGACGCCCGTGACAGGGGGGCGTGACAGGCATGTCATGTCCAAATCATTGGTCGGAAATCCGTCAGTCGCCGAAAAAGGAGGGTGTCACGCCCATGTCACGGGCGTGACATGGGGCGTGACAGTACTATTTGCGTGCTGAGGCGGAAGGGCATTTAATGCGGCGGCAGGCTTTGCGGCAGAGGGCGACACGCCCATGTCACGCCCGGTGACACGCCCAGGGAGGGCGTGACAGGGGGGCGTGACAGCGGTTTTGACCGTTTTCTGTCCACTCCAGCAGGTGTCCTCGGGATCGGGTGGCACGCCCTAGGTCACGCCCAGGGAGGGCGTGACAGGGGGGCGTGACAGGCCATTTTGGCGATTTTTCTGAAAACCTGCAAAAAGACAGGAAAAAGTTAGTGGCAATAAAATTTACATAAAAAGGATAAAAATAAACTAATAATAGACATAATTTGTACAATATAAAATATAAAATACGATAATAGTTTAGGCTACAAAACGTATTATCACCTGCCGTCGTCGAACCCCAATCAAGGTCCACTTTTCCTCCTCTCCCCTTGTTCTTGTGTCCTAGATCAAATTGGAGAGAAATCGGGCCTAATTGAGACCGATGTGGTGAGGGAAAAAATGTAGATTTTTCGAAAGATCATGGTGGCTTGTTCGCTAGAAACCATCACCTCCAGCGGCCAAACCACCATCGGGCGATAGCCACCACCACGACATTGGTGGTGGTGGCGGAGGCTGGCCAGGGAAGTGGCCGGGTGGCCGACATTTAGCTTGGGAAGAAACTATGGGTTAAGGATCGGTGTTCTGTTCGGGCTTTTGGAGAAGATGAATAGTGTACTTTTATTTTAATTTATTATTATATTTAAATATATAATATAGTGATTTAGTATCCTTTATTATTCATTCATTGATGCTGTTAAATGAGGCCCTTAGAATCTGTTTTAGGAAAAATGTCCAGTCACAAAAGTTGTAGGCCTTTGAGACTTGTTTAATTTAAAATTAGTTTCAACCCAATTGGGTCAGTGGTCTGACCGCATCACTCAATATGGTGAAGCCTATACATAGGATTAACTAGGGACAAAATTGAGTGCCACCAATAAACCATTTAGGCAAATGCTTTGAAATTTGCATCATACGATAATTATACAGTCACACTCATCATGTCCAAAAATGTAAATTTTTGGAGAATATTTTTCTATAGTTTTTGATTTTTTTTAATAAACAATGTTTGATTTAATTAGAGGGTCTATTGACCTAAAATACCCCCAATATTTTGGTGGTTGTCCAATAAGGTCATGACATGACTCTGGTAAAAATCTCAGACCATTTGGGGTTGATTTGATTATTTGTGTGACCAAAGTTTTGTTTCATACGGGAAAATTAGGTCAAATGTGCACTTGAACGGTTGTGTGGCCAATCCTCATCCAAAAGGGATGGATCTTTGGCCACTGATTTAATGTCACATAAAACACCACCACAAGAGATTCTGGGTGGTTTTGGGTTGAGATGGCCTAAAACCCTTGTGTGAACCCTTGGGTTGAGTTTTGAGCTCAAAAAAGGATATGGGACTATATGTCCTTGGAATGTATTGAAACTTGGTAGGTGTGATCCTATGGTGGAAATAAGCCATATGATTGGATCTTAAAGCTTTAGGAACTTATATTCCCCTTGAAATTGATTAGGACCAAATAGTGCACTTTTACTGATGATTTTTATTACCCGGTCTTATGAATTTGGATGTCCATAAAACTTAGGAAGTGTTTTTAAATAGTTGTCACTAATCTCTGGAAATTTTGTTATGAATTATGGATTAATATTTTTGGTACTTCATTCACAAATTTCGTGTTTGTCCTATTCATCAAGGAATTTATTATGAACTATTTACTCGTTTAAAAGTTATAAAACTTGGGCAGAGGACTTTTTAGGGCAACAATAGCTCTTGGATTTTTTATAAAATTATTAGAAGTCTTTTTATATAGGTTCCTTCACAAAGTGCCTTATGTATAATATATTTAAATGATTAATTTAGGTAACAAAAATTGCCCAGAAAATATTGGTTGTTGGTCAGTATACATTTCCAGCCACTTTGGAGATCTGGTAATTTTTCTATAATTTTTGGATGATTAATTTAATTATTCCTTGTCTTGCCCTATCATTATGGTTATTTAGTCGACAATTAGTTTTGAAGTTAAAACTTTTTTGGAAAATTGTGAAATTTAGAAATTATAGTTATTTTGATATTATACTCTTGTCATAATTTTGTTAAGGCCATATAATGTCAGAAAATTATACTTGGTGTCTAAAAGCACAGTTGGCCTGATTTGCAGAAAATTAAATAAATGGTAAATAAATTAGGAAAAATATTATCTTCTGGATTTAATCTTAAAAAATCATGATTGACCACCAGTCATAATCTTAGGTCATTTGGGTGAATATTTGGAGGGGTCACCATTCATTCATGTCAGGTAGCTCATTAGGTATGAACATAGTAAAACTGTAGAATTAAGGAATCATGTGAACCTCGGTTTGGGATTAAGAAGATAGTTAGTGAGCTTAATCGGGGTTATATGGATGAGGTCACAAATAGAAGTCAGCTATGAGAGCCTGGTTGACTAGGGGAAAGGTTGTGCACAGAATCGACGATGGATCGTCTTTCCCTTGAAGAAAGTCTAAATATACCTAGGGTTAGATCAAGGGTAAGATCAGTTGAGCCAGTATACGGGTAGATACCAAAAATAATAAGTATCTTGCGAAAGGGATCTTCGGGCTTCAGCCCATCGTAGGTTCTAGTGTCCTCGAGAGCCCTTCACAGGGATTGCCCTAAGAAGTCCAAGGTTAACCCTAAATTGTAAGGCTATATTATTAGTGTAAGACTAATTCTAACTACTTCACTTTCACTCACCCCATAGTCATGGGTGGCTAGTTTTGTTTAGAATCACGAGCGGTAGACTCTGCGGTGGTAGTTATAGACTGGTTAGTCCGGGGAGCCAGTGACTCGAAAGGTTGTTGTGACGGACGGGCTAGTCCAGGGAGCCGATTGCTCAGAGATTCATATTTATCATAATTGTATGTGCATAGAGGTGGTGGGTCTTCGGTATTAGATGGTCATTCGCACGGACGTCGATACGTTGACACGACAAGTTGTGGTTCTCACTTTGGACAAGGAAAAGACTGGAGGATTTGCTTGCAAAGTACACAGGGACTCCGCGATTGTGTTCTTCGCATTGAGGCATACGAAGGTCTAGGTTAGGTTGTGCGAATACTAGCCTAGAGGTGGTGTGGCCCAGCCAATCGCCTCTGTTTTTAACTGAGGGAGGTACCTGAAAGTTTAGCTAACTCAAAATGAGGGTAACTAAAGGTTTGTGCTAATAGAGTCGGGTGTGTGTGTTGCACTTGTTTGAACATAGAATTAAACTAGCAAAACATAGCATATCATGTCATCATTGCATTTAAACCCCTACACCTATCATATGAATTGGTATGAGACTTTTTATATGATAGGCCTTGCAAAAAGACTCCTTAACTTATGAGTTTGTATGGGAATTCTTATAATTTAAGGTTACTTATTCTAAAGGTTACTTAACCTTACTTTATCTGTGGTAGAAGGTAACCGTCGTTCTTTACTTCTACTTTAATTACTTATAGTGTAGCATGTGCTTACTTCTCTGTACTTTACCGTGTTTATATTACTACTACCTTGTTATAGTTCCTTTGTCCATATTCCTACTAGGGTAGTTGTCACCTGCTCTTATTCATTCTCCAACTCAAATATCTTTCCTTTTCTCATCCCCGCACGGTGACTAGGAGTCGCGGGGGTGAGGCGAGGATTTCAGTGGCTTAGTCTTTTGACTAACGGTTTGTAGTCCACATCATTTTAGGAATTTGAGGTGATGCGCTAGTCGTAAGAAGATGGCAGGACTTGAGAAGCAGTTATTGCACACTACCGCTAATACTCAGCGATAGGTTGAGGACGGTTTTCAGTTTACTTCCGCTAGATTTGTGAGTTGTATGAGAGATAGATTATTTGTATTAGACATATACCAGGATTATGCCCATTTTCCACTCTCTTTTATACATGAACTAATTGTGGACTATTGCTCTTTATATACATATTGATATTGAGTTGTGATCTGTGGACTTGTATTACTCACTTACTTCTCTTTGGTTGGCCTAGTGTGATGTGATCATTTTAGCCGACAAGATCGTCGTCAAGCGGTGGTGTCTAACATGGTAGTTGGAGTCACTATAAGGCGGCAATTCTGGGCATAAGACCAGGTGGTGAAAAAAAGTGGGTATTACAGACCACCTAACTCAGACTTACCACAATGTCCTATTACTCAAGCTAGGAGGATATCCCTACCTCTAAGAGAGAATTACTCTCCTACCTCAGGAAAAAAACCATATACCTCAGATCAAAACATGGATCCTGCTATATATTCACCACTTGAATCCTACCACTCAGATCTACTTAAAGATCCTACACTCAGTCATTATTTTATTAGGCTTACACTCAGATCAAGAAGATCTTATAGAAGAAATAAGGGTTTTTGAAGATGTTTAGACACCCGAGAAGTATTCTCTGTGTCTTCCTCCTCCTTGTGATAAGATAGATCAATCCAGTATTCTTCAAAGATCCAGGAAAAGTTCTTCAGGAATGGTCAACTAGAGTTATGGAGTTGCTGCGGCTAAGGCTTGCCTTGCTGCTTCTTCTTCTTCAGAGAAATTATTGTGAACATGCTACTGAAGATCAATAGCTAACTAGTTGCTCTTTCAAATCAATGATTTGAACAACTTATCCAAACTCTGCAATAATGTCGAGAGTAGGAAGATGAAGTTCAATTCATTCCAAAAGTTCTAGAATTCTTTTTTTAATTTCCTGATCTAATTCATTTTCTATCCCGCCGTCCAATGGCTCTTTCAACATTATTCCCACTTGGATTTCTTAGGTGCAGGTCCACTTTTGCATTAAATGTTGTATAACAGGCAAGCGGTGCCAGTTGTAATGTACTGTAGACTTCCCACAACATTTGAATTTCTGCTGATGTCAGCACCTGTGGACTTCGCCAAATTCAGACATTTAAACATAGCCATTGAGTGAAGGCTTGTCACTCTATGGAAAAACACATAGCCAAATTTCTGCAGTATCAGGAGTTGAGTGAGTTCACAATACTCAATGAATATAGACTTTTGTGGTTAATTGTTTAGGTGATGAGTGAACCTTCATCACTCGACGCATTTAGACTTAACAGATTTTCTCTGAATGGAGGAATTGAGTGAGTTGCGTTCACCCAATGCTTTCTGCCTTAGACTGCCATCTTTTTGAGGAATTGAGTGAACAAACTTCACTCAATGCTTTTGTACTTAGCTTAATTTTTATTGAGTTGGAGTTGAGTGAACTGCCTTTACTAACGCTTCTGGACTCAGAAAGATTTTCTGTCTACTTCTTTAGATGCTTTGACATCACTCTGTTCAGTCAACCCTTTCTTCTTGAGGCATTGAGTGAACTTCCTTCACTCAACGCTTCTGGACTTAGATAGTTTTCTTGGCAAAATCTTCCGCAGCTTTAAATGCTTGAGCTTTACTCAATGCATCTGTCTCTGGGCATAGAGTGAACAACCTTTATTCGATGCCTATGTACTTAGGCAGATTTCTTCCTTGCCAATGCTGATGCTTTGACTGTCTAGTCTTTACTCAATGCTTTTGGCTATCTAGCATTGAGTTAACTGACTTCACTCAAAGCCTGTGGACTTAGATAAATATTTGTTTTATCAGCATCTTTCCTTGTGTCAACCTATCATTGCTACTAATAACACATGTCTAATCAGTATAAAAAGTGACCACCTACATACATAGAACATAAAGCATGCATCAGATACAAACATGTGTATACCATTGTCCTGTATGCCTTCTTCAAATCTGGGACATTTGGAATTATGGACCCAATAATCTCCCCCTATTTGAAGAAGTCAAAACCTAGGACAATGATATACATGATGAGTCTTATTTATATACTTATTTTTGGACTCATCTGGGCAAGTTTTCTCGTTCATGCACTACACTTAAGTGCCATAATTGTTCATATTTGTTATTATGCCCATTCCATGTTAAGGTGCACTTTTGGCCCAGTGTGATTTCATAATTATTATTCTTTTGCCCTACTTGGTGTTTATCTGTGTTTTGAGAATGTGGTATGCCCATTTCGGTGGCTCGTCTGTTTTTGATGTAGGTACAATGGTCGTGTGCATGTACTGGGATTATTTGTGAATATTTTCTGCCTAAGGGCCATTGATTGTGCGTTTTTACATGCGCATGGTCAATGGACTCCTTAGTGCATGACAGCTGGTCGTAAGTGGCCTGTTTGTCGAACCCCAAATATTACTGGAATTTTTACTCACGATCATTAGATTTATAGTGCATGACCATTGTTCGTGAGCCACTGATCGTGTGCACTATTCTACATTTTTCCAAGTTCTGTCTTAGGAATTTTCACGAGCTTTGGACATAGTGTGCACGACCAATTGTTGTGTGCTAATGCTCGTGCGCGTTTATTCTTTTTTTCCTGGAGTTCTGTCTGGGGAAATCGCACGACCATTGGACATAGTGCATAAGACCACCGATCATGCGCCACTGCTCGTGTGGGTTATCCCAGTTTTTATTTGAGTTCTGGCATGCCAATACGCACGATCATTGGACATAGTGCGCACTACCACTAGTCGTGCACCACTGATCATGTTAATTATTATTTCTGCAATCTATAAATTCGCATATTCCGCCCTAATACCAAAAGCTGGACTTTTTCTCTGCCGTTTTTGTCCCCAAGGAGGGTTTTACTGTTTTCCTTCTTTATCCACTGTAGGGAGGGGCTCCAGGCAAGCTTTCAACGCAAAATTCAAGTCGGAGCTTCCTCTCAACCTACTCATTCATCCTTGAGCTTCAAGAAGGGTTTGACCTATCTTTCTCCATCAAGCTCGGAGAATTTTGTGTCATCCTCCACCGGATCATGACACGAAGAAGATGGTTCCATTGGGAGTTAGTGACAACCTCCTCTATCTCAGACGCAGTTGAGGACCGAGCTAGGACATGGATTGACAACCTAGTGATTCCTTCCATGAATCCTCAGCAAGACTTCAGATCCGGTCGATTTCGCACTTTCTTCTTCTCTTATTGTTGATAGTGAAGTTTGATCTCTTTGTATTTGATGACGTGTGTTTAATTTGATGTACGTTTGTGTACAATCTTGTTTATGTGATTTTATATTAACGTTATTTTCTTGAGTTGAGCCATTCTCCATCCTCCACCACATAGTGTCGCACTAGCAATTACTAGTAGAGTGCATAGCTAAGAGGTGCTCACGACCCTCATTCTACCGTTCCCACCACCTCATCCGTAAGACTAATCGTCCATCCGCCTAGCATTTTGGTACATAGAGGCCCGTGTAGTTTTCCATCCGCCTGGCAAAACATTGCGTAGCGGCATTGTATATGAGTAGTTTATTAGTGTTTTACTTTCTTTTTCCGCAACAATCAAAACCACCTTCGTAAACACCGACCTAAGGACTTCAACGTCAAGTCCTCGTCAAAATTAAATCCACCTTACTGTGTTCCTTTAGAGACCGATACTTGGGAAAATTCGCCCATTTTATATTACTTGTCCGACCGGTACACTTGTCGTAGACCGCATCAAGTTTTTAGCGCAATTTCCGGGGAACACAGTCGTGAGAGTTTTTGGAGAGGGAGATAGGGGATAGAAGCCCTTTTCCATTAGTTCATATCATGTTTCTTCTTTGTTTTAGTTTTTAGAATTTGTTGCTTATTTTTCTTTGTTCCTTTTCTGTTTTCCGCTTAGCAAGCGGATCCGTGTTACATTTTATTTTATTTTCAGTTGTTTAGCACCCTTGCTACAAATATTTTTGTTTGGAATGTATTCTGTAGCTGAGTGCCATCTCTATGACACTTTTTGCCAATACATTGACGGCTTGGCTATTTTAAATGCCGAGCATTGTATTAGGTGTTTGCTATGTCAAGGTATATGCCACATGTTTAAGGATTGCGCTCATTTGTGAGAGCCTTCTCCATCCGAAAGCGTGTGTGCAATAACACCCCCCCCCTATTTACAGAGACTACTATGGACATGCCTTTCACTGGGCTTCCTGGCCCATACACTGACATTGCACATCATGCTCGTTCCTTGCCCATTGAGATTACTGAAGAATCTCTCGCGGCGTACAGTTATTTCATGGGTACCTCGCTCTATTTTTACGGGCTTCCCTTGAGTCATGAAGATCACTCTGGTGTTAGCAAGCAATAAGAGGATCAAGGTCTTATGGGCACTCCTATATGGGACGATGAGATTGCTCCCATCAACGGGGAGGTGTCAGCGGATGATTTTTCGATGGGGCCTGCTCATTCAATGCCTAGTTTCAAGAGCAGTTTTTGCCCTATACAATTTTTGCCTGATGGTGCTACTCCATCTTTGTGTGAGTCGGCTGATGATGCCGTATTTTTGGATGATTCAGTGCCTGAGGTTATGCTAAAGTGGGATGAGGACTCTACTATCTTTGATGGAGAATGTGGATCTTTGGAATGCTATAATGCTCCCAGGTGGGATGAGGAATATCCCCATTCTGATGCGGAGATTTGCACCTCCTTATTTGACGAGGCAGTACATCTGACCACCGCGGACGACATGGTCTTGGCTTCCCCACGATACGACTCATATGATACCGACGATAATTTGTGCTCGGATCCTGCTGAGAGTTATACTGGGATCACTCTCCCATATTTTGTGTGTTTTAGTTCTTCCTCTCGTTTATTACTTGACCCCCCTTCATTATCTGAGCCTGTGCAAGCTGAGTCTCCGCGGGTGCGTTGGGATGACATTGAGACTTGTGCTCTTGCTAACGGAGAGTGCATCTGCAAATGTGAGAAGGTTTCTACCTCCTTCGCAGTGGAAGTCCCTGCCATCCCCATCACCTCCTGCGGACCTGCGGTGGATGATGCCTTGCAAGGCAAGGATTTAGCTGGTGATGAGATGAGCGAGGACCAGTGCTCCTCCTCTTCTTATTTCTTATTTCCTCTACTTATGTTGGGCATGTATTATTATTTAGGTAGAGGGTTAGCTGTTTTATCGCCGTATCGGTACCCGTTATCGAAACGGATAAAGGAACAGTTACTTGTGAATTTTTCTTTTCATAGGCCCATTAGCTAGAAATGTATAAAAATTAATAAGCTGTGGTTCAAGGACAGTAACCCCAGTAGTTATCTTACATTTCCAGCATTTTTATTTTTCATGTTTATCTTAGTTTTAGTATTTCTTTGTATTTTGTCTATTTTTCTTTTATTTTTGCGGAGCTCACCGCTGCAGGTATTCATGGCAAATTCATATTGGCGGGGGGTGTGATTCTTCGTTTTGCGGACCTGCTTCTATTTTTCACGTGTCTTCGGGTATGCTCACTGGCTGAGCATTGGGCATCCTCTTCCATTGTCTCTATCTGATTTAAATATCTATATCATATGTTGTGTAGCTTAGTTGAAGTCTGGGGGAGAGCCAGTATTTGTTACCTTTTGCACGCACACATTTCATTTGCATACTTAAAGCTTTTATTGTTTTATTTTGATTAGTTCATTGCATCGCACACCACTACACCCACATGAGCGCATTCTTAGCTGTTAGTGTGCTACAAGATAAACTCGTTTCTTTTGTTTGATTTGGGAAAATTATTGTGCTAGCATAGGATTGTGAGAAGGAGTAAAATGTTGACTCATGTAGTGCTGCAAGTCGAGTGCTCTCATTTCGTGTCAAAATTGGAGTAGATTTAATTTTTTTGTATGATTATAGTTTTATATTTTTCAAATTGCGTATAAACTTTTTAATCTACTTAAAAATTGGTGAATCCAGTGTGAATCGAACGAAAGTATAGGGATGTTTGTAGCCATCACTAGACTCATTTTGCTCGAGTTAGGAGGAAAGATCATCTTTCTCAGTGGCTAAGAACTTGCCCCAAGCTACTCTCGAAGCATTGGTGCGTGGTTAGTCAAGCGTGAGCGCGATGTAGGCCATCATGTTGGCCCGGTTGAGCTTTGTACCATTCCTAACATCTTATCCTCGCTAGCCCCATTGTCCCTACCCCTTCTTTTGATTTAGATCCACCATTATTTCACCAAAGCCTCATAGCCGATCCTAGTCGCACACCCAAGTCGAGCTTTAGTGTTTTACATTTTCATTTTGGGGTGTTTATGTTGTGAGATTCCTTGTGAATTTGTGGATGTGCTCCAAAGTTTTTATTTGCCGAAATTGTTAAAATAAAAAGATGATTTTAAAATATTATATAAAATTTAATTGTGAAAAAATAAAGTGAAAAGAAAAGTATAATTCAAAATTCTATTTTAGATGAGATTGTATTTGGAGTTGGCGGAGCATACACCCATATTTTTAAAAAATTAAGTCTGGGGGTGTGGTGTACCCGCATGTATTTTGGTTAGCAGATAGATTCTTTTTTATGCTAGCTCATTTGGGCTAGGCGTGTAGCCTTTTTATTTATCTTTTTTTACCTCAACGAAACCCAAGCCCCATCTCTTCACCTAAAGTCCAACGGATTCACTCTTGAGTCGAACTAGTACCGTGGAGAGAGTGTAAACGGGCAAGTATATGGTCCCCGAAATTGATGGATTTCTTTGGAGACAATCCTGAGGCCCGGTCTTTGGCATTGCTCACCTTAGTGGCCTGCCTACTTCCTCCCTACGCATGACCGGAAGATTCACCGTGATTATATTTTTGAGTAGTAATAAAATATTGATACACATTGTGAAAAGTATAAACTATTTTGTATACTTAGAAATTTCCTCTATTATATTTTTATGCGTGCGAGCATGCGACTTTGCATGGTACTTCGTATCTCAATTTCTATGTTAGCTAGTTTATTTTCCCTATCTGTATAGATTTTGTTTTCTCGGGACGCGCAAACCGGTAAGTCTAGGGCTTGATTTATCGTTGATGCACTATACATTAGAGTCATAATTTTTCATATTTGTTATAATGCCCATTCCGTGTTAAGTTGCACTTTTGTCCCGTTTTCTGTGTGATTTCATATTTATTATTCTTTTGCCCTACTTTGTGTTTTTCTGTGTTTGGAGAATGTAGTATGCCCATTTCGGTGGCTCGTCTATTTTCACTATAGGTACAAAGGGCATGTGCATGTCCCGGGATTGTTTGGGAATGTTTTCTGCCTAAGGGACATTGATCATGAATTTTTACACGCGCACGGTCAGTGGACTCCTTTTTGCACGACCGCTGGTCGTGCGCGGCCTGTTCGTCGAACCCCAAACAGTACAAGAACTTTTCGTACGATCATTGGATCTTTAGCTCACGACCACTGGTCGTGAACCAATGATCGTGCGCACTATTCTCCATTTTTTCAAGTTCTGTCTGAGGAATTTGCACGAGCATTAGACATAGTGCGCACAACCACCAGTCGTGCACCCTTGCTCGTGCGCATTTTTTCTTTTTTTTCTCGGAGTTCTGTCTGGGGAAATTGCACGACCATTGGACATAGTGCGCACGACCACCGATCGTGCGCCACTGCTTGTGCGTGTTATCCAAGTTTTTCTTTGAGTTCTGCCTTGCAAATACGCACGATCACTTGACAAAGTGTGCACGACTACTGATCATGCGCCACTGATCGTATGTATTATTATTTCTGCAATCTATATATTCGCAAGTTCCGCCATAATTCCAAAAGCTGGACTTTTTCTCCGCCATTTTCGTCTTGGAGGAGGGTTCGTCGTTTTCTTTCTTTCTCCACTGTAGGGAGGAACTCGGAGCAAGCTTTCAATGCAAAATTCAAGCTGAAGCTTCCTCTCGGCCTCCTCCTTCATCCTTGAGCTTCAAGAAGGGTTTGACCTAGCTTTCACCATCAATCTCGGTGGAGTTTGTGTCATCCTCCACCGAATTGTTAAAAAAAGAAGACGGGTCCATTGGGAGTTAGTGATAGCCTCCTTTACCCCAGACACTGTTGAGGACCATGTTTGGACGCGGAATTACAACCTGGCAATTCCTTCCATGAATCCTCAACAACACTTCAATTCCGGTCGATTTCGCAATTACTTATTCTCTTGTTGTGGATAGTGTAGTTCGATCTCTTTGTATTTGATGAATGGTGTTTAATTTGATATACGTTAGTGTACAATCATGTTTATGTGATTTTATATTCAGGTTATTTGCTTGAGGTGCGCCATTATCCATCCTCCACCACATAGTGCCACACTAGAAATTGCTAGTAGCGTTCGTAGCGAACAGGTTCTGACGACCCTCATTCTGCCATCCTCACCACCTCATCCGCAAGCCTACTCGTCCATCCGCCTAGTGATTTGGTGCATAGAGGCCCGTTTAGTTTTCCATCTGCCTGGTGAAGCATTGTATAGCGGCATTGTATAGGAGTAGTTTATTAGTGTTTTACTTTCTTTTTCCGCAACAATCAAAACCATCTTTGTAAACACCGACCAAAGGACATCAATCTCAAGTCCTCGTAAAAATTAACTCCATCTAACTGTGTTCGTTGAGAGATCGATACTTGGTAAAATTCGCCCATTTTATATTATTTGTACGACCGGTACACTTTCCGTAGACCGTATCAGTACACAAACACATAAATAGTATATTAAATATTTCAGAAGGCAGAAATAATGAAAGAACATCCAACATATGATTTTGATTAAACAGTAGGAATAATTGTTTTTATAATGTGCATAAAACAAAGTTCACACAATTCCTTCAGCCCTTAAGAAATATAAGAAACATTTTTAGGTTTCTGGTTCTCTTATCACTATACCCCTACTAGGCCTCTTGACTGATTTCTCTTTACTATCTCCTGAGTTCTTTTCCTTCTACCATTGGAAGTAGTTGTATGGCTTTGGGAAGTATTTGACAGGCTCCACAACATCTGGTAGCAAAGTACCTAGCCACTTGTCCTTTTTGAATTTTCTTCTATCCCTCTAATTCTTTTCAAGCTTAGCCAATTCAAGGGAGTTGTAGAGCTTTCCCATTTCTGTCTTCTTGTTCTTAACAAGATCACAGGAAAATAGAATGCATGTCCTAGATTGAGGAGTCCAATGTTCAAAGTCAGGGCTTGCTTCCATATCTTCCCTGAATCACTTCTTGCTTATCCTGATAGCATCCCCTTCCTCAGCAACAAACTTTCCCTTAGCCCTTAACTCTTGCTCAATAGTGTAATGAATGTAAGAATTATAGGAATGTTAGCAGTTATAGATGATTCAGCCCCTGTGCACCTTCATGATAGTATTTAAAATCATCGTGATATACAAAATCTTATTCTGCATTCTGATCATAATATTGGCTATCATACAAACCATCATGTTGAGCCATCTGCCCTTGATTCAGTGCATCTTGTACTTGGTCAGGAATCATAGGAATGTTGTCATATGACATTTGATCCATGAAAAAAGACCATCTGATTACAATAGATACCCAAACAATATTTTCTATGTTTGTCCTGATCACTTCCTTCTAAACCTTTTAAACATATTCACATAATGTCTTTGTCAGGGAGGTGCTGGCCTTAGTCAACTAACAATCTAGAAAGTTAACAGCTAGGGTGACATGGTTTTTTACATCGAGTAAAAGATCATCTAAAATCTTAGCACAGGCATCCATCCTTCTTTCAAGAATTATCTTGTGCTTTTTTAGCAGTGTCTTCTCTGTATTATGGATTGTCAGCATGTTTCTAGACAGAATATTCTGATTTTCCATGAGTGCATTGTTAAGAGTGTCGAGCTCTACAAACTTGTCCTGAGTAAAACAAACTACAAGAGCTGCTCTTAAGAAAAATTTGTCTGTCTAGGAATTTAGCAGTTTGACCTCAAATCTCATAGATTTTATCTTTGTTGATAGCTCATTCCTGAGGTTTTTGATTGAGTCATCAACAAAATTCACCAGCTATCTACTTTGGTCATCGAATAGCCCTTTCAGCTGAGCAAGAAAGGTTCCTGACATTTGATTAGTTGATTTACCTTCATTTCTGACTAGTACAGGTGATTGAACTGGACTGGGATCTTCCCTTATAGTAAAATAAGGCACCTCAAATTTAGATGAATGTGCATCCTTATTAAAATCAGTGGCATTGTTATCCTTCATTGATTCAGATGATTCTATAGTATAAATATGCCTTAAGCAGGGAGTTTAGGTTGAATCTCCACCTAAGTCTCTGTCATGTCCAAAGGGACATTCAGAACATCAGTTGTGATTACGTCTGTATATTGTTTATGTACAAGAGTAAGCTGAGTGTCTTGTTACAACATCTATATCTACTCCGCCTTAGCAAGTGCAATCACCATCACTTGCTCAAGAAGTTGCTCTCCTTCACTTAAAGGAGAAGTTTCCACTTTAATGGGAGCTATTGTTTTGACAGTCTCCCACTCACTTTGAGTACTGAAGGAACCTTGCTGGTCTTGTATTAAAGGTGTCGGTGCATTTTAAGTTTGAGATGGTGACTTGCAAGCCTTCCCCTCAATCACAGTAGATATCTTAGTTACTATGTCCTCAGCCACTTGTGCAGAAATTTCTACTGAACGTATCTCGAAAACATCTACTAGAGCCTCTTCAGAATGAGTCATACTAACCTGATTCCTAATTACAGGGTTTGAGGATATTGAGACTTGGGCACTTATGTCCTTCCTACTCTCTTCAGTAGACCCAAATAGATTAGGATCATGAGGCTCTTCATCTGATTTCTCTGATGAACTATTTTCTATACTTTCCTCTAGAGCAGGAACTGGTGTCTTCTTCTTCTTAGTAATAGTTTGCTCATGTGTCTGCAGAATTCTATCCCATCTATCTAGCATTTTCAAATCCATCCTCCTCATACGATAGATTTGTGTTCATAACCTTGTGTTAAGGATCCCTGGAACACTTTTGAGCAGAAACAGGGAGAAAATTCTTCCCTTGTTTGGTTCAAATATGCACTCCACTATTCTCTGAAATAGTATATTTCCCCCAATCAATCCTTTTGAAGAGTATTATCCTTGCCAGTAACTCGAACATTTTCTTGGATATCTTGTGGTGTGAGCCTGACTTGCATAAACAAAGCCTTTCTAATCACATCAGCCAAAAACTTACCATTCAGATTAAATTCCTTCCTTAGAATTGATCCAGTAGTGTGTTTAGATATTCCACACCACTTTAGTGTTGATTTAATATCATAATGATCCAGTTCCTTTTCTTCATCTGACTTTTAGTGTTGATTTAATATCATAATGATCTTGTTATTGCTGATTAAGGTCTTGATCTTACTAGTTGCTTAGTCAACCTTTGCATTGGAGAATAATTCCAGTTCTTATTGCTTCCACAGCAAATTGGTCTCTGACAGAACAAATTCTAAGTCAGCGACCTTAAGTAAGTGGAGAACGAACTGTACTTCTTCTAGTGCATCTTTTAATCTATTGCAAAAAAGCTTCGAGATTTCAAACAAGATGTCCAAACCCTTTGGTCTTACGCATATAGCCTTCTATTTATAAATATTTTTATTTTAGAAAGAAAGAGGCGCGTACCTGTTCCTGATCAAGAATTTATCAACGGATGAGATTTAATCCCAACACTTAGTCGCAAAATAGACTCACTCAGAGCATACGTGGAGTGATATCGACACACTCAATGCTCTCGATGCTTTTGTCCTTTAAATGCACTTGATGCCTGAGTGCATATACTCCGCGTATTCGATGCTTTTATACTTAGTCGAATTAATCTCTACTACCCTGTAGGGATTAGATCTACCTACTACAACACCAACCACATAAAATGTAGAGATCTAATGAAGCTTGACTAAATACAACATGCCTAATTCAAATTTGAAGGTTTTGAATTTGGCTTCATCTATTGGTTTAGTAAAAATGTCTGCAATTTGTTTGCTTGTAGGGACAAATTCAAGAAAGATGTCTTCCTTCTCCAAATGCTCTATAATAAAATGGTACCTAATCTCTTTATGCTTTGTCCTGCTGTGATAGACAAGATTCCAAGCAATGGAGATAACACATGAAGAATCATTGTACATTGGAGTTTTACTTTTCTGTATGTTGTAATCTGGAGCAGATGCTGGATCAACAGGTATTGAGAACATCAACTACATGTTGATATATATTCTGACTCAAATGTTTATATTACAACAGTGCTCTTCTTTTTGCTGCTCAGAGATACAAGTTTTCCTCCCAAAAACTAACAGGTGCCTGATATGCTTTTCCTTTCTTCTCTACATCCTGCAAAGTCTGCATCTAAATATCCAGTTAGTTTAAAATCCTGATTCCTAGGGTACCATAGGCCAAGATCTGGTGTGCCCTTAAGATATATCAAGATTCTTCTAGCTGTAGAATTGTGAGACTCTTTAGGGCCGGCTTGGTATCTAGCACAAAGACATATAACAAACAAAATATCTGGCCTACTAGTAGAAAGATATAGAAGAGAGCCAATTATACCTCTATACAAGGTTTCATCAACAGATATCCTTGTCTCATCCTTGTCCATTGACATATTTTCCCCCATGGGAATTTTCATAATGGAGGCGCTCTCCATTCAAAACTTTTTATTTAACTTCCTAGTGAACTATGACTTTGAGATAGACAATCCATCTTCCATCTGCTTTACTTGGAGGCCCAAGAAGTACTTAAGCTCACCTATACTGCTCATTTCAAGCTTCCCTTGCATAAGTTTGGCAAAATATTTCCAAAGTTTATCATCAGTAGACCCAAAAATTATGCCATCTACATAAATTTGGACTAGTATGATCTTGCCCTTGGATTCCCTCAGGAATAGATTCTTGTTTATCTTGCCCCTTGAGAATTTATTCTCAATAAGAAAGTTAGACATAGTCACATACCAAGCACTTCAGGCTTGTTTCAACTCATACAAAGCTTTCCTAAGTCTATAAACATAATTAAGAGTGTTAGGATTGAAAAAACCTGATGGCTGCTCAATATAGACTTCTTCCCTTAAGTCACCATCTAGCAAGGCTGACTTCACATCCATCTAGTAGACTTTGAATCCCTTGTGTGCCGCATTTGCAAGAAATAGTCTGATGGCTCCTATCCTAGATACATGGGCAAAGGTTTGATCAAAATCAACACCTTCTTCTTGTCTATATCCCTTAGCCATCAGCCTAGCTTTGTTCTTTATTAGAATGCCATTTTCAGCAAGCTTATTCTTGTAGATCTACATGGTACTAATTACATTATGTCCTTGTGGTCTGGGAACCAGCTTCCAAACCTTAAATCTCTTGAACTGGTTTGGTTCCTCTTGCATCGCCATAATCCAAAACTTGTCTATGTTGTCCTCTTTAAATCTTTTGTGCTCAACTTATGACAGGAAGCTTGAATACATGGATGTGTTGATACTTTGGCTCCTGGTTATAATTCCTTGGTTAACATTACCAATTATCTACTGTCTGGGATGATCCCTTAAATTCTTGATAACTGGAGGCATTCTTCCTTCAACATCTTGAGCTTCAGAGGTTGTAGCTTATTGTACTTCATCCTCATCAAGTTTGCAGAGTTTACTTTCTGGAAAGCACACTCCTTCATCTTCATCTTGGGCAATAGGAGGAGCTTCTTTGATAGATAATTTTTCCATCACCAATTATGTACCTGCAGGACTAGATGAGGAGCTTGGTATCTCACTATTAATCATAGTAGATTCATCAAACACTACATTAATAGACTCTTCCACAACTTGATTTTTCAGGTTGTAGACTTTATATGCTTTAATATGATTATTGTACCCAACAAATATCCCATCATAAGATTTAACAACCAACTTAGTTATGTAAGATTTCCCATTGTTAAGCACTTAGCATTTTCTTCCAAACTTTCTGAAATAGGCAAGGATGGTTTTCTTCCCTTCACTATCTTATAGGGAGTCTTATTGCGATCCTTGGTGATAGATGCTCCATTAAGGACATGACATGAAGTTTTTACTGTCTCAGCCCAGAAATATTTTGGGAGAGATGTGTCACTTATCAATGTCCTACCAGCTTCTATGAGAGTTCTATTTTTCCTCTTAATAATCCAATTTTGCTGGGGTGTTCTTGGAGAAGAAAATTCTTGGTGAATCCCTTGTTCTTCACAGAACATTATCATTCCTTCAGATTGGAATTCAGTGTTGTGGTCACTTCTGATTTTGACCACAGTACTGTCTAATTCATTCTGAATTTGTTTGACAAAGGCCCTAAAGATATCAAGAGTTTCAGACCTTTACTTAGGAAAAAAACCCAAGCAAACTTATAAAAGTCATCAACAACAATACGGGTGTAGACTTTCCGACCTAGACTATGAACTAGCGTAGGACCAAATAAGTCCATATGTAGGAGGCCTAAACACCTCACAGGGTCTTTGGCCCCAATGCTTTTAAAAGAAGCTTGGGTCTGCTTGTCCTTTTGGCATACAGAGCAAATTCCTTCTTTTGTGCATTTCATTTTGTGTTCATTCCTGACTAGCTCTTTACTAAAGAGCTTACTTATAGTCTTATAGTTTAAGTGAGCTAGTCTCTTATGCCATGTTACACAATATGAGACTTTTTCATTTGCAACTAGACATATAGGAGAGTATTTACTTAAATATAGAAAGATTAAACAATAAACTTTTTCACTCCTAGTGCCTGTCAAGATGACCTCTTGGACACTTGATCTCTTAATTTTGAACTCATCTTATGGAATTCAATGACATTGTTAAGATCATAGAGTTGGCTTATGCTTATCAGGTGGTGTTGCAACCCTTCCACATAAATTACTTTTGAGATTGAGACTATGCCTGTGGTAATCATACCATAACCCTTAGTGACTCCTCTATCTGAACCTCCAATGATAACTTCAGGTCCATTCTTCACTGGGATGTATTCCTTCAAGTTGCTTCATGTTCCAGGAATGTACCTGGGAAAACCACTGTCCAAGTACCATATTGGAGTATGGGCACTTAAACTATCCTACAAAACATAATTTATGTTACCTTTGGAACCCAATTTGTATTGGTTCCTTGGTTCTGGTAAAACTGAAAATAAAAATGTCTTCCTGTAGATTTTCTGGCAGGAAGATTAGTAATTGCTCTGGGAACAGTTGGATTATGTTAGCAATCTAGGGAAAAATGACCCACTTTTCCACAACACCAACTCTCATGTATATTGTATCTTCTTTTCTAAGCAAGACTAGAAGTTTGTAAGCTGTTTGTAGCTGACTGTTCAAAAGGAAGAGCAGCATCCTTATTCCTATTTCTATCAGCCACAATCTGACTGAAGGAGAGCTTGCTAGTAGAAGTGCTTAGTTTATCTTGAGTTCTACGGAAAGACTTGATTTCAAGAGCCTAGACACCTACAGGGGGGTTAATAGGCTCTAATTTTATTTAAGAATTTTAGGCAATTAGCTAGTTCAAACTCAGCACAAAAAATTCAATACACAGCACAGGAATCACAACACATCATACACCAGATTTATAGTGGTTCCCCAAGGTATGGGTGCATCCTCTTTCCCCCTTCGCCTATCCAGTAGAGAACTGAATTCATCCCCACTTTCTTTCACTTACTCAGATCAACATATCTTACAACTCAGAACCAGATTGGTTCCTACAGCTCATAGTTATACAAGTCTTACCTCAGATTATTCCCATGAACCCTATCTCAGGCCTCAGCCCTACCTCAGTCTTTATCACTATGCTTATAACTAAGACATTCACAAGTTCTACACCTCTGTCACTCAGCCCTACCTAACCCTTTATAATTATAGGCTTACAACTGAGATCTAATAAAAGATCCTATATGAAATCGAGAGTTTTAAAAGGTACAAAAGTTTTACCAGATCGAACTTTCTATTGGTGTGAGCTTCTTGATCAGTTATTGAATAAACAAAATTTTCAGATCCAACCTGACTTAGCTGTTTCAAAACTTCTTCATTGAAAAAAATAAGGTTGATCTTCACTTTATGTAGAAGCTAATCTTCAGATTTCTCCCTCCTTAAATTCAGAATAAGATCTTAATCTTTCTTACAGACTATTATGGTTCTGCCTTCTTAAGGGTTTCCCCTATTCTTGTTGTCGAATTCTCTTTCCCGTAATTGCTTGATTACTTCCTAGTTATCTCTGGTTGTCAAGGATCAGTCCCTTATAAATAGTTTCCTCATGATTACCGGCTGATCCGGTTTGTAACAACCTTTTGATAGTTCTAACAAAGGTGTCAGACCTGTTGGTTATAATAGTTATCGAGTCACCAGTCATGACAGTTGATTCCACAAAGACTTTATAACTCAGCATGAACCACTCATTAAACTGCTTCATATGTGTCGACACAAATATACAAAGTTTCGACACAAGTCTTGATGATGTCGACACAACACTCCATGTGTTGACATAGTCATTCTTCTGCTACTCGACACAGCTTCTATTAGATGTGTCGACACAAGTCCTGTGTGTCGACACAACTAATCCTGGTCTCGACATAACTGATGCTGACAGATGGCGTTGAGTGTTTGTCCAGATGTCGTTGAGTGTGTGTCGTGACGTCGTTGAGTGTGTGTCGACACAAGTCTTTTGTGTCGACACATGCCTTCACACTCAGTATAGCTATTGTTGTTAGATGGCACTGAGTGTTGTCCAGATGTCGTTGAGTGTAGACATAAGTCTTGTGTGTCGACACAAGCCCTTCAGACTCAGTATAGCAGTTGTTGATAGATGGCGTTGAGTGTGTGTCGATATAAGTCCTGTGTGTCGACACAAACCTTCTTCAAATGTCGACATAATTCTATGGTATCGACACATGCCTTTCTTCTGGTGTCGACATAACTCCTAGGTGTCGACACAGCTTTTGCTTCAGGTGTCGACATAATTCCTACCTCAGGTGTCGACACAATTTTGGGTGTCAACACAACTTCTTCTTCAGGTGTTGACACAATGCATGGGTATCGACACAAGCCTTGCTTCTAGTGTCGACACAACTTCTGTGTGTTGACACAATTCTTCACAAGTGTCGACACTTGTACTTAGAGAATTTTCTTGCAAACCTTACACCTGTACAATGAAACTCAAACATCCCATCAAATACAAACTGATTTATATCATTGAGTAAGGGGAGGCTTCTCCAAATCTGGTACATATTTTTCAGTGTGCCCAACAATCTCCCCCTATTTGGAGAAGTCATAACTCTTAGTCAAAGATATACATCACTCGTAATAAAACACAGAAAAATAGATGTACATACATTTCACTACAGGATAAGAAATAAAATCAATACTGAATCTGATTTCATTCATTAATCAGAAAATTCTAGGTTTACATGTTTTTCTTTAGAACATAAAAAGGATTACATTGTTCTAGAC
The DNA here is from genome assembly GCA_039513925.1 of Platanthera zijinensis. Taxonomy (NCBI): domain Eukaryota; kingdom Viridiplantae; phylum Streptophyta; class Magnoliopsida; order Asparagales; family Orchidaceae; genus Platanthera; species Platanthera zijinensis. The sequence goes on along the minus strand of CM077081.1, from coordinate 169,219,704 downwards.
ATTTGCCTATTTATCCTAAGATAGACTAGGCTCCTTAATTACAATTCCTTTCCCAGATCTTATCTAAGCCTGCACAGTTGGTTCAGTATCATCAGCTGGTTTCTTTCCTTTCAGATCCTTCTTCTTCAGTTCTTCAGCCTTTATCCTTTGCCTTTCAAAATAGTGAAAAGGCATTAGGAAGTACTTGCTAGGCTCCAGAGCATTAGCAGGAAACTTCCAAACTTTTGCACTCCTCCTGTACTGAAGAATGGCTTCTTGCCTGGCTTGATACTTATTCCACTCTTGCTCAGAGTACCATTTACCCATATCATAGGTCTTTTCCTTCAAATCTTTCCAGGCAGTCAAAATAATATTCCTGGAAGTAGGGCTCCATTGCTCAAAATCAGGCTTCAACTCAGCCTGTTCTCTGAACCTTTTCTTGGGCAGCTGTACTTCCTTCTGAGCTTCATATGCAGCTTTTAACATTTCTACCTTTTCAATGATAATATTTTATGCCTCCTGTGGAGGGCTATACATTGTCTGAACTTCTTGTTGGACTATGTCAAAGTCTGCTCGAGGGTAAATGACCTGTGCAATCTCTGGCTGATCCCCTTCATTGTAGGCAGGTTGCACTCCAGACTTAGCAGTATTATCATCCTCACATAGAGGTGGAAATCCAAGTGTAGCTCTGATGGTGTTAGATACCCATTTTGCATGATCGGAGCTGGCTTTGACTAACATTCTCTCCCCTTTATGACTTCTCTAGCTATATGATCCCTCAGATCATTCTTTTGAAACCTTATTTGATCAGCTAGATATTCTTTACCTTCTTGGTAGTAGGCTTTTAATTTAGTTAGGTAATCAGAAATAGTCTTTTGAGAGGCTCCAATGGCTTTGTAGATAGCAGCTAGATCTTCTTGTATTTTCTTTGATATTTCAGTTTTCAAATCAGTAGAAATACTTCCTTGTTTTTTGATAATTTCTTCATGGGAGTGTTTGAGATTTTCATTTGATCTGAACTGATTTTCTAAGATATATCCCTGCTTAACTTCTATGTCCTAAACTTCAGTCTTTATTAGCTATTGTGGCTCAGCCAAATATACTACAGCCTTACCTCCCTTGTGGATGCAATCAGTCATCTCTTTCTTATGCAGATTGACTTCAAATCTGATGGATTTTTTGTCTTATGCCAGCTGAAACTACAGTTCTTTATTTGATTCATCCACATATTTCTCTAAGGACTGCCTTTGTTCATCCAATTTGACTTACAGTTGGACCAGTAATGAACTAAAGTCCATGATTTGAGCAGGTGGTGGTGTGACTGTTTTCAAGGCTTTCTTGTAGCCTGAGCTCCTTTTCCTGATTGAGACCATCTTCCTCTTTGTAGCCATAGAGGCTTCCTCATCTTCAGTGGATTTTGATGAGCTTTCTATATCAACTGTTTCTTTATTAGAAGGGACATTCAATAGCTCCTCCCCCTCAGTTCCTAGCAGTTCTTTTTCTTCTATTAGCTGCTCCCCCTCAGTCCTTGGTGCAGGTAAATCAGGAAACAACTCTTCCATAGTCACCTCCTACTGCATCTGAATAGGAGGAACAAGATTAGTTTGGGAAATAAATGGTTCTCCCTGAACATCTAGATCTTTAAAGGAGATACGTACTTGCTCATCTTGAGTTATATCCTTCAACTTCACATCTTGTGCTTCATTCTCAGCAATTTCCAATGCTTCTTTGTTTAAATCTAATATAATGTCCATCACTGTATCAGCAGCATACTCACTCTCCAGAGTAGCTATAGCAATGCCTCCCCCTTGGATAAGGTAGCTCAGATAGTTCAGTGTCTTGTACTACTAGTTCAGGGTGTTCTCCGCTGGAGTGGTGGCTATCTGTTGCTTTGGGTGCTGACTGCTCTCAACTTGATCTTGAGCTTCTTTTTGTTGTTTGTCTTCATCTAAACTGAAGACTACATCCTCTTCAGAATCACTGGAGGATTCTTCTTGGTGAACAATTTCATTCTTTTTCTTATCCTTCTTGACCTATTTCTGTTAAGTTGAAACCACTTTGGTTAATACTCTATCCCATCTAGATAGAATCCTTACTTCCATCCTCCTCATATGATTGATCATGGATCCTGGTAGTTGTTTCATAACATCTGGTATTGTAGAAGCTAGACATAAACTTAGCATCCTACCCAAATTTGGTTTCTTTACTCCTTCTTTGATCTTGTCAAATAGTATTGATGCCCAGTATATTTTTACAGTGAATATGACCCTTGTCATTAGATTGAAAATGTAGATTGAAATTTTGTCATGTCCACCAGTCTTACACAGAATCACCTTGCCTACTATTTCAGACAAAAACTTTCTTTGGGAATTCATCCCTTTTCGGGAATTGGATGATCCAACTTTGGTATTAGGGTTCAGCCCGCACCAACTTAGTGAATCTTTAGTCATGGATGAAACTATTTCATCATCATCCTTAATCATGGGAAGTAGGAGTGATTTCCTGATTGTCTTTAGTGTTATTTTCACTCGGGAATCCTGAAATGTTGCTTTGATATTCTTCCCTTCAGTGTACACAGTTACTGATGAATAGAATTCCAGTACTTCCATTTTCCAAATTCTTGTTGGTTCTGATACCAAGAAATCCAAACCATTTTCCGAAATTAGGGTAATTACATCCTGGATTTGTTGTGAAGCTCATAAATCCCCCACGAATAAGCTAATAACCTTCATTCAACTTGTTGTCCTGGTGGGGCGCCATTGACGAGAGAGAGAGAAGAGAAGAAAAGTGAATATTTATGTCGACAAAAGGTCTAGAGTCGAGAAATCTGAAGGCGTAGTCGACCAGATTTTGTATCCCCCTATTTATAGTCTACTGGTAAAGGGGTAGGTCAAAGGACGCACCTTACTTAGGATTAATACTTGTCGACATAGTTGTACATGTGTCGACATAAAAGACTTCGGTCTCGACAAAACTTATTTTTAGTCGACATGTCTATGTGTCGACATATCTATGTGTCGATATACTTGTGTCAGTGTCGACACAGGCTGGTAATGTCTCGACATAGTTGTGTCGACACCTATTTTTCTGTCGACACAGATATTATTTCTGTATCGACACATCCTTTGTCTTTGTCGACACAACATACAGAGTGTGTCGACACAATTTGCTTGTGTCGATAAAAACTTTGTATTTAGACAAATTTCCTGAGAAATTTTGTGCTTACATATTCTACTTAGGGAAGTTTGTGCTAACCTATTCTAGGTTGAACATACCTAATTCAATTTTAAAATAATTGAATTTAATTTCATCAAGAGGTTTTGTAAATATATCAGTTATTTGATTATTTGAGTTCACAAATTCGAGACTAGTATCTTCCTTCTCAACATGTTCTCTGAATAAATGAAACTTAATTTCTATATGCTTGGTTCTACTGTGTGATAACGGATTCTTAGCAATAGAAATAACACTAGTAGAATCACAAAACAGTGGAATTCTACTTACCTTGAATTCATAATCTTCAAGTTGGTGCTTTATCCACAATAACTATGCATAACAACTGCATGCAGCTACATACTCAGACTCAGTTGTTGATATAGCTACACTTGTTTGCTTATTGCTGCAACATGATACCAGCCTTCCACCTAGGAATTGACAAGTTCCTGTAGTACCCCTCCTGTCTTATTTTCATCCTGCAAAGTCTTCATCTGAGAAGCCTATTAGTAAGAAATCTCTATTTTTAGGGTACCAAAGACCTAGATTAGGTGTGCCCTTAAGATATCTCAAAATTCTCTTAACTGCAGTATAAGGAGATTCCTTTGGGAAAGCTTGGTACCTAGCACAGAAACATACATGATGTCAGGTCTACTAGCAGTCAAGTAGCATAGGGAGCCAATTATCCCTCTATACAAAGACTCATCACCAAGTTTCCATGTTTCATCTTTGCCTATAGGCATACTTGTTCTCATTAGAGTTTTCATGGTGGAGGCTGAGTCCATTCCATATTTCTTAATCAATTCCTTGGTGAACTTAGACTGGGATATGGAAAATCCATCATCAGTTTGTCTAGCTTGAAGTCCCAAGAAGAACTTCAGCTCACCCATACTACTCATCCAAAACTTCCCTTGCATAAGTTTGGCAAACTTTCTACAAAGGTTGTTTTCAGTAGATCCAAAGAAAATTTCATCAACATATATTTGGACTAGGATTATCTTGCCTTTAGATTCCATAAAGAATAAAGTTTTGTCTATCTTTCCTCTAGAGAATTTATTCTCAATAAGAAAAGCAAACAAGGTTTTATACCAAGCCCTAGGGTCTTGTTTCAAACCATATAGAGCTTTCCTAAGGCTATATACATAATCAGGATAATGAGAATCTACAAAACCTGAGGGTTGTTCAACATACACTTCCTCTTTTAAGTCACCATTCAGAAATGCTGACTTTACATCCATCTGATATACCTTGAACCCTTGATAGGCAGCATATGCCAAGAACAACCTTATAGCCTCCAGCCATGCCACTAGGACAAAGGTTTGATTAAAGTCAATCCTTTCATCTTGCCTGTAGCCTTTTGCTACCAGTTTGGCCTTGTTCTTGATTATAGTGCCATTCTCATCAAGTTTGTTTCTGTAGATCCACTTGGTTCCTATAATGTTGTGATCCTTTGGTTTAGGAACAAATTCCTAGACTTTACATCTTCTGAATTGATTCAGCTATTCTTGCATAGCATCAATCCAGTTTGTGTCTAGCATGGCTTCTTCAAACTTCCTGGGTTCTATTTATGACAAGAAGCTAGAACATAGAACTGTGTTAATGCTCTTTCTCCTTGTTAGAATACCTTGACTTGCATCACCAATGATTTGGTGAGCTAGATGATCCTTCAAGTGTCTTCTTGCTGGGGGAAATCTGTCAACCGCATGCCCTTCTTCATTTTCCTCAAACTGATGCTCCTCATTGTCTTCTTCATCCAGTGAGTCTTGTTCTCCCCTGGAAAGCATGCATCTTTTTCTTTATCCAGCATAGCAGGAACTTCTTCATTGATGGTCAGCTTGTCCAGCCTGTCTGTTAGACCTGTAGAACTAACTGAAGAGCTAGAAAATTCACTGTTAATCAACTTAGATTCATCAAATACAATATGGATAGATTCTTCTACAACTTGGGTAATCAAGTTGTAGATTTTGTATGCCCTATTATTATTATTGTACCCAACAAATATTCCTTCTAAGGATTTGGCAGCAAACTTTGTTTGGTAGTGCTTACCATTAACTAGGACATAATACTTGCTACCAAAGATTCTGAGGTAGGAAATGTTTGGTTTTCTACCTTTCAAAATCCGATAGGGAGTCATCTTACGTTTCTTATTGATGGAGTCTCTATTGAGTACATGACATGTAGTATTTACTGCCTCTGCCCAGAAGTACTCAGGGAGAGTAGTGTCACTAAATAGTGTTCTACTTGCCTTAATTAGAGTCCTATTCTTTCTTTCAGTAACTCCATTTTGCTAGGGAGTTCTAGGTGAGGAGAATTCCTGATGAATCCCAAGTTCTTCACAGAACATTGTCATACATTGAGACTAAAATTCAGTTTCATGTTCACTTATGATTTTGACCAATGAATTGTTATATTCATTATAAATTTGTCTAACAAAAGTCTGGAAAACAGTAGGGGTTTCAGATTTCTGCCTCAAGAAGAAAACACATGTGTTTCTAGACTAGTCATCCACAATAACTAGTGTGTATGCTTTCCTACCAAAAATATGAACTGGCATAGGACAGAACAAATCCATATGCAAGAGATATAAACATCTAATTGAATCTTGGGTATCAAGTGCATGGAAAGAGGACTTAGTCTAATTGCCCTTTTCGCAAGCTGAGCGCACACCCTCTTAAATGTACTTGACTTGAGGACCATTCCTCACTAACCCCATGCTGAATAACTATCCTATTGACTTATAGTTTAGATGAGCTAGCCTCTTGTGCTATTTGACACATAGTGAAGCTTTCTCTCCTACAACTAGACAAGTGGGTGAGTTGTTAAACTCACAATCTAGGTTAAGACAATATACATTCCATTTCCTAGTGCCAGTCAAAATGATCTCTTACTCACTTGACCTCCTTATTTTGCACTCCCCTTTGAGGAAAGTGATGTCAAAACCTAGATCCCTAAGTTGACTTATGCTAATCAGGTTATGTTTTAGACCCTTCACATAAGCCACTTTAGTGATAGTAATTGAATCACTAGAAATGTTACAAAATTCTTTGATGATTCTTTTTTCTGATCGACCAAAGATTATTTTGGGTCCATTCTCTATGGGTACATAGTCCCTAAACATTCTTATTATTCCATTCATGTGTCTGGAACATCCATTATCCAAGTACAATATAGGGGTTTGGCCACTTGGATTCACCTGCATCAAATAAAGAATCACTTATCCTTAGAACCCAAATTGTTATTGGGTCCTAGGTCCTTGTTAGTTTGAAATCCTGCAGCTGTTCTTACAGGTAAACTATTCTTTTTTAGCACTTGTGTTGAACCAGTAATCCATGGCAAAGTCGCCCACCTTGCCACAACACCAACACTCAAATCTATTGTACCTTATTTTAGGTATAGACTTCATAACTTTGTTGCCAGCTGTCCTGTTAAGTGTAGGTGCTGGAGCAGCAAACCCCATGAATTCCTTTTGAACTTGATGGGCTTGCCTATAGAGTGACCTATTGGTATTTACACCCTTGCCCATGAGATCTCCATACTCACAGTAACCATGAGTAATATCATGATCATACCTGTTTGTCGGTTGCATCACTTTCCTTATGAAAATATTAGGCTTTGTAGCTAGTTGCTTAACAGGGACCATACCTTATCTATGAGAATTGGTGGCCCTAGTTCTTCCCTTAAAACCTAGACCAGTTTTTCCTTTATGAGAAATGAAATTGTCTATTAAGGGCAAGACAGATTTTGGATTAGATAATTTAGCCACTAACACTCTTTCTTGCTGAAGTTTTGCCTCCAGTTTCTTGATATAATTTTCCTTGAAAGAGATTGTGCCCATCTAAATAACAGTAATGTTTTTCAGTTTGACAACCTCCTTCAGTTTTAAATCTATCAACATGGCTGAATATGATGAAACTTGCTTAAGTTACTCTATTTCCTTGGCCTGCTCCTTGACATTAAACTTTCTCCCCTTCAGAGCTTGCAATAGCCCACCATACTCATTAATGAGTTGATGTACATCCCCCTCAGAATCAGAACTATCCACCTCTCTTGAAGTTGATGCTACTAATTCTGATCTAGTAAAATAATCAGAAGCTAAGGGAGAATTGCATACCTTACTTGGACCAGACTTATCCTGGCACTGATCATTTTCAGACAGAGCCATCAACGCTCTAAAACAATAGTTTTCCACTCCATTTATGGAGTCCAGCATTTGTAGGAATTCTAGTTCCCTAGAATCCCCTTCTGTTGAGAACAACCCAACATATGCTTCTGCATCATCTTCTTCTCCTGATCCTGAAGATGAAGAGTCTGTCCAACTCTTCTGCTTCTGAGCAACAAAGGATTTCTCCTTCTTTCCTTTCACTTGATGCTTCTTCTTGTCCTTAGATTCAGTCCTCTTGTCTGGACAGTCTGCTATGACATGTCCAGGCCTGTTGCAACATAAACAAATATTCATAGAATTAGTTTGTTTACTCGGTTTTGAGGCATACCTATCCTCTTTGGGAGTCTTCTTTTTCTTGTAATACTCATCCTTGGAGAAGGATGTTCAGGGCCCGGTTCTCAATTTTTTCTTTTTCATGAACCTTTGAAACTTCCTTGTAAAGGCAGCAAAGTCCTCATCAGAGGTGTGGCTATCTGATGTGCTATTGTAAGGATTTTCTTCTTCTGCCTCAGCCAACCTTCTTGGTGGAGAAGGAGACTTTCTCCTACCCTTTCTTGTGCCTTCAGCCTTGAAGGTTGCTGACTTCTCTTTGTACTCAGACCTACTTCTTTCCTCCTCCTATTTTCTAAAAGTGAGCTACATTTCATATGATAGTAGCTTTCCAAATAGTGTGGTTGGAGGTGTATCAGCAAGCCTAGCCACCTCTCTAATGGCACATATCTTTGTGTCCCAGTCCTTTGTTAGTTACTTGAGAAACTTGTCATTCAGTTCATATGTGTTGAAGACTCATCCATAGGTCATCAGCTCATTTACTATCCTTAAGAACTTCTTGTAACATTCAGCTATGTTGTGATTCTTGGCTTGTCTAAAGCTCTCATATTCTTGATTAAGCATAGATTTCCTATCCTCTCTAACTTCTTATGTTCCCTCCATCTAGACAATCAGGGTGTCCTACATTTTCTTAGAGGTTTTACAGTGCACCAGATTCTGAATTGTGGCATCATCTATATCACTTACAATAATGTTTTGTGCTCTTTTGTCTAGTGTTGCTAGGATGATCTCATCCTTAGTCATTTCAGAATAACTCTTTGGGGTTTTAACATTTACATCTAGAACTGATACCTTCATTGGAATGAAGAGACCTTCTTGTACTGTGTTTTAGATTCTTAGATCACATGCTTCCATGAACAACCTGACCCTTTCCTTCCATAAGCCAAAGCATTCTTTCCTACAGATTGGCAGTTTCATAGATCCAAATTCCTTCTGATTCTTATTTGAACCCATTCTTGAAATCTATTAATTTCCTTGGAGATTCACTAAGACTGTTAGGTCTACCTTTGAGTAACATCCCTCTGATACCACTTGAAAGACTTGATTTCAAGAGCTTAGACACCTAGAGGTGTGGGTGAATAGGTTCTAATTTTCTTTAAGAAATTTAGGCAATTAGCTTATTCTAACTCAGCACAGAAAATTCAATACACAGCACAATAATCACAGCATAGTATACAATAGATTTATAGTGGTTCCCCAAGTTATGGGTACATCCACTTTCCCCTTCGCCTATCCAGTAAAGAACTGGATTCAGCCCAACTTCCTTCCACTTACTTAGATCCACAGATCTTACAACTCAGAACTAGATTAGTTCCTACAACTCAGACTTATACAAGTCTTACCTCAGTTTCTTTCCAAGAACCCTACGTCAAGCCTCAGCCCTACCTCAGCCTTTATCACTAGGCTTACAACTCAGACTTTCACCAGTCCTACACCTCAAGCACTCAGTCCTACCTTAGCCTTTATAATTGCAGGCTTATAACTCAGATCTTACAAAAGATCCTACAAGAAATCAAGTGTTTTAAAAGGTACAGAAATTTCACCAAATAGAACTCTCTATTGGTGTGAGCTTCTTGATCAGTTCTTGAATAAACTGAATCTTTAGATCCAACCTGACTTAGCTGTTTCAAAGCTTCTTGATTGAACAAAATAAGGTTGAGCTTCACTTGATGTATAAGCTGATCTTCAGATAAATCCCTCCTTAAATTCAGAATAAGATCTGAATCATTCTTACAAACTGTTCTGGATCTGTCTTCTTATGGGTTTCCCCTTTTCTTATTATCGAATTCTCTTTCCCGTAATTGCTTGATTACTTCCTTAGTTATCTTTGGTTGTCAAGGATCAGTCCCTTATAGAGTGTTTACTCATGATTACTTGCTGATCTGGTTTGTAACAACCTTCTGACAGTTCATATAGTTGTCGAGTCACTAGTCATGACAGTTGATTCCTGAACAACTTTACAACTCAGCATAAACCACTCAGCAAACTACTTCACATGTGTCGACAAAAATAGACTAAGTGTCGACACAAGTCTTGATGATGTCGACACAACACTCCATGTGTTCACATAGTCATTCTTGTGCTACTCGACACAACTTCTGTTAGATGTGTCTAGACAAGTCCTGTGTATCGACACAACTGCTCCTGGTCTTGACATAACTGATGCTGACAGATGGCGTTGAGTGTTTGTCCAGATATCGTTGAGTGTGTGTCGAGACATCATTAAGTGTGTGTCGACACAAGTCCTGTGTGTCGACACAAGCCTTCCAAATCAGTATAGCTGTTGCTGTTAGATGGCATTGAGTGTTATCCAGATGTCGTTGAGTGTGTGTCGACACAAGTCCTATTTGTCAACACAAGCCCTTCAGTCTCAGTATAGCTGTTGCTGATAGATGAAATTTAGTGTGTGTCGACACAAGTCATGTGTGTCGATACAAACCTTCTTCAGGTGTCGACACAATTCATGGGTGTCGACACATGTCTTTCTTCTTGTGTCGACATAACTCCTGGGTGTCGACACAGCTTCTGCTTCAGGTGTCGACACAATTCCTGCCTCAGGTGTCAACATAATTCTAGATGTCTACACAACTTCTTCTTCAAGTATCGACACAATGCCTGGGTGTCGACACAGGCTATGCTTCTACTATAGACACAACTTCTGGGTATCGACACAATTCTTCACAAGTGTCGACACTTGTACTTAGAGAATGTTCTTGCAAACCTTACAACTGCACAATGAAACCCAAACATCCCATCAAATACAAACTTATTTATATCAATTAGTAAGGGGAGGCTTCTCCAAATCTAGTACATATTTTTCAGTGTACCCAACATCTACCAATAATGGTCTTCTTTGTAGAAGACCTATTGTTGATTGCCTTAGAAATACCTAAGTCATGATTCTTGACAGACCGTCCCTTGGTCTGAGTGTGTTCTGGGAGAACTAGAGAAAATTCCACTGCCTTGTTCTTATGTGTGGGGGATGGGGAACCAAAGATTAATGGTCTATGATGGGCCATCTGAATTTCCTCATTTAGGGCCTTGAAAGCACTCATCCCCTGCCATACCTTCCACCACAACTATGAAATTTTATTTTCACACTTGTGGATCTTCCATTCAAATAGTGACCATATATACTTTCTTGGTCATACTTGTTTGATGGTAAGAGCACTTTCTTAAAAGAGATTGGAGCAAGAATTTGAGATTTGACCTTCCCTTTGGAATTGGCAACTCTAGTGTTCCCCTCGAATCCTAACCCCTTCTAAGCCTTTTGAGAGGAGAAGAAGTCTCTCTAGGGCGACACAGTATTGGGCTTTGAATTTTTAGCCATAATTCTTTTCTCCCTTTAGAGCTTCTCTTCAAGATCCAGAATAATTGTCTTCTTATAATTAATGGTCCTAATATTGATGATTGTTATGATATTTACTTGGATAACTTCCCTTTTCTTCTGATCCAACAAGGTTGTTGTCTCAGCCTACTAGGACGCAGAAAACTATTGGGAGACAATCTCCTCACCTTGTTTCTTGGCCAACTTCTTGCCCCTTTTCAAAGCATAAAGAGGGGCACCGTACTTGTCAATGAATTGATTGACATCTTCCTCAGATTCTGACCCATCTTCATAATAGGATGATGATGTATTAGAATTTGGACTAGTCTAATAGTATGAATTAGAAGAAGAGATAGACAATGAATATACCTTATCTAGACCAGGCTGATCCTTGCTAGATTCTTCATCTGTCAAGTCCATGAGACTATAACTAATATTGGCATCTTCATCCTCCTCAGTGTCACTGTCTAAATATGACAGAGGTGCTCCGATACCTATCCTTGCTGTAAGATAGTGTTCTTCTTCATCATCAACAATAGCAAACAACCCAATATAGGCTTCTTTGTCTTCTTAAAAATCTGATGAAGATGAGTCACTTTAACTCTCTCTTTTCATTCCTAGCAATAAAGTTCTTTTCCTTCTTGACCTTGAGATGGTGGTGCTTCTTCTCACAAGTCTGTCTTCTCTTTACTGGATAATTAGCTATGACATGTCCTGGCTTGCTCCAACAATAACAAAAAATTTTAGAAGAAACTTGTATACTAGGTTTAGATTCATACCTGTCTACCTTAGAGTGTTTCTTCTTAGCCTTGTAGTGGTCCTTCTTGTCATGAGAGGAGGAGGAAGGTCTGCTCCTCCACTGCTTCCTCTTCATCATCTTCTGAAACTGCCTAGAGAAGGACACAAACTCTCCATCAAACATGTTGCTATCTGATGTGCTTGTCTCTGCGCTTTTTGAATAAGCAGGCCACCTTAGGGGAGAGGCTATCATCTCCTTGCTCTTCTTAGATCTCTTAGCTCTAAAGGCCAAAGTCTTTTCCTTGTCCTGAGATCTGTTGATGATCTCCTATTCCTTCCTGGCATATAGCTACATTTCATAGGAGAGAAGCTTCCCAAACAGTGTGTGAAAGCGAGTATTAGCTAGCTTAGCCACCTACCTGATGGAACAAATCTATGTATCCCAGACTATGATTAGATATCTAAGGAACTTGTCATTGAGCTCATAATTGCTGAAGACCCTTCCATAGGTCCTCAACACAATCACTATTCTGAAAAATTTCTCATAGCATTCAAATATGATATCTTTCTTGGTTGTCCTGAAGGCTTTATACTCTTGATTAAGCAGGGATTTCCTGTCATCCCTGACTTCATCAGTTACATCCATGTAGACCACTAGTGTATCCCACATCTTCTTGGATGTTCTGCAGTGGACAAGGTTCTGGAAATATGAATAATCAATGGCACTAACTATTATATTTTATTCCCTCTTGTCCATGGTTTCTAGTAAGACCTCATCCTTGGTCATTTCAGAGTACATCTTAGGAGTCTTTACAGTGGGATCCAGAAATGAGACCTTCAATGGAATGAAAGGTCCCACTTGAACTATTATAAAGATTTTAGGGTTAGATGCATCCATAAATCGTCTAACCTTTTCCTTCTAGATCCCAAAGCTCTCCTTCCTACAAATTGGAAACTTCATGGAGCCCTACTCCTTATGGTTCTCTCCTGAACCCATAAGGATAAACTTATGCTACTTTTGGAGATCAACTAAGACTATTAAGTCCTTCTTAAGCAACCTCCCCCTAATACCATTTGAAAGCCTTTAGTTTTAAGAGTAGCTAAACACCTAGAGGGGGGGTTAATAGATTTTTGAGTCTTTTTACCCTTTTCTATTGTAGGTGACTTGTGATTTAGTAGTACTTGGCTTTCAAGACAATCACAAACAACACACAAAAATTTTATAGTGGTTCCCCAGATTATGGGTACATCCACTATCCCTCCCTCCTTTTTAACAATTTGTTAGACAAGTAAACTCCTCTAACTCTAAGCCAAAGTGCTTACAACAGAGATCCCTCAGGATCCCTCAGTCTCCTCCAATACCTACTTTAGGCACAAAGCCCTATAACTACGAGCCAACAAAGCTCTTACAGCTCAGTGATCAAAAGATAACCTACGTTAGACTTATCACTAAGTCTTACAACCTGTCTAGGAGGATTTCCATACAACTCAGAGAGAATTACTCTCCTACCACATGCCAACAACCCTACAGCTCAGATCAATAGGTGGATCCTACCTTAGATTCACCACTTGAATCCTACCACTCAGATCTACTTAAATATCCTACACTCAGCCTTTATAAGATTAGGCTTACAATCAAATTAAGAAGATCTTATTGTAGAAATAAAGGTTTGTTGAAGATGTTTAGACACTAGAGAAGTATTATCTATGTCTTCCTCCTCCTTGTGCTTAGATAGATCAGTCCAGTCTTCTTCATAATTCCAGGAAAAGTTCTTCTGGAATGGTCAGTTAGAGCTGTTAAGTTGCTGCAGCTAGGTCTTGCCATGTTGCTTCTTATTCTGTAGAGAAATTACTCTGAACTTGCTATTGAAGATCAACAACTAAATGGTTACTCTTTCAGATCAGTGATTTGAAAAGCTTCTCCAAACTCTACAACAATGTCGAGAGGAGGAAAATAAATTTAAGTTCTTTCCAAAAGTTCTAGAAATCTTTTTTTGATTTTCTTTTCTGATTGCTTTTCTATCCCACCGTTCAATGGATCTTTGAGAATTAGGCCCACCTGGATTTGGTAGCTACAGGTCCACTTTTGCATTAAATGTTGTACAACAGGCATGCGACACCATTTGTCTTGTACTTTAGACTTCCCGCAACATTTGAATTTCTGTTAACGTCAACACCTGTGGACATAGTCAAATTCATACGATTCAACATATGATTTGAGTGAAGTCTTGTCACTCTATGCCAAAACAATTAACCAAATTTTCTGCAGCATCAAGCGTTGAGTTAGTTGACAATACTCAATGAATATAGGCTTTTGTCATCTAACAGTTTTGGCATTGAGTGAACCTTCATCACTCAATGCATTTGGACTTAACATACTTTCTCTGAATGGAGGCGTTGAGTGAGTTCTGTTCACTCAACGCTTTCTGCCTTAGCCTGTAATCTTGCTAAGGCATTGAGTGAACAGCTTTCACTCAATGCTTTTATACTTTGTTAAACTTCTGTTGAGTTGTCCTTGAGTGAACTGACTTCACTCAACGCTTCTCTATATACTTCTTCAAAGGATTTGACATTTCTCTATTCTTTCCTCGCTTTCTTCTTGAGGGGTTGAGTGAACTGTCTTCACTCAATGCTTCTGGACTTAGCCAGATTTCTTAGCAGATTCTTCTACGGTTTTGACTGCTTGAGATTTACTCAACGCACCTGTCTCTAAGCACTGAGTTAACTGACTTCACTCGACGCTTGTAGACTTAAGAAGATTTCTTTCTTGCCAATGCTGAGGATTTGACTATGTAGTCTTCACCCAACGCTTTCGGCTATTTATTGTTGAGTGAGCTGGCTTCACTCAACGCCTGTGGACTTAGGAGGATTTCTGTATTGTCAGAATCTTTCCTTGTGTCCACCTGCTATTGTTACTTAGACCACTTGTCTAATTAGTGTAACAAGTGACTACCTATTTTGATAGAACTTAAAGCATACATTCGATGCAAACATGTGTATACCATTATCCTGTAGGACTTCTTCAAATATAGTATATCAGGAACAATCACTACTAGAAAATAGGCTTTTGGCCAGGGCAAATTGCCCTGGCAAAAAGTCCTAAACTGTGTCTAAAATGCTTTAGCCATGGTCTATCGATGGGAAAACTCCATGGCTAAAAATTTTAATGGAACGAATAGTGTTTACGAGCTAACTTCAGGTACTCGTGTTTTATTTTAAATTTACATTCTTTTGACTTATCCATTACAGAGATTAGCAGGTGTTTGCAAGTTCACTTTTGTAACTCACGTTATATTTTAAATTTAACTGCTTTGGATTTCTCTTTTGGAGTGATTAGCAGGTGCTCGTGAGTTCAATTCAGGTACTCGTGTGAAATTTTAAATTTTCAAGCTTTTGACTTCTCTTTTGCATGGATTAATAGGAGTTCACGAGTTCACTTCAGGTACTCGTGTTATATTTTAAAGTTACCTGCATTTAACTTCTCTTTTGAAGAGATTAGAAGGAGTTTGTGAGTTCACTTTAGGTACTCGAATTTTATTTTAAATTTACCTGCTTTTGGCCTCTCTTTCGCAAAGATTAGCAGGTGTTTGTGAGTTCATTTTAGGTACTCGCGTTATATTTTAAATTTACCGGCTTTTGATTTCTTTTTTGTAGAGATTAGTAGGTGTTTGCGAGTTCACTTCAGGTTCTCGCATTATATTTTAAACTTATCTGCTTTTGATTTCTCCTTTGTAGAGATTAGTAGGTGTTCGCGAGTTCACTTTAGTTACTCAAGGTATATTTTAAATTTGCCATCTTTTGACTTCTCCTTTTAAGAGATTAGTATGTTTTCCCGAGTTTACATAAGGTACTCGCATTATATTTTATATTTATCGGCTTTTGACTTCTACTTTACAGAGATTAGAAGGTGTTTGCGAGTTCACTTCATGTACTCACATTAAATTTTAAATTTACCTACTTTTGACTTCTACTTTACAGAGATTAGTGGTGTTCGCGAGTTCACATAAGGTACTAGCGTTATATTTTAAGTTTACAAGTTCTTGACTTCTCTTTTGTAGAGATTCGAAAGTTTTTGTGAGTTCACTTCAGGTTCTCGCGTTATATTTTAAATTTACCTGTTTTTGACTTCTACTTTGAATAGATTAGCAGGTGTTTGCGAGTTCACTTCAGCTAATCGCATTATATTTTAAATTTACCTGCTTTTGACTTCTCCTTTACAAATATTAGCAGGTATTCGTGAGTTCACTTTAGGTACTCGCGTTATATTTAAAATTTAGCTGCTTTTGACTTCTCTTTTGTAGAGATTAGCAGGTGTTCTTGACTTCACTTCAGGTACTCCCATTTAATTTTAAATCTACCTACTTTTAACTTATCTTTTGTAGTGATTAGCATGTGTTCGTAAATTCAATTCAGGTACTCGCTTTATTTTTTAAATTTACTTGCTTTGACTTCTCTTTTACAAAGATTACCAGATATTTATGAGTTCATTTCAGGTAATCTCATTAAATTTAAAATTTACCCTCTTTTGACTTATCTTTTATAAAGATTTGCAAGTGTGCCTGAGTTCACTTCAGGTACTCGCATAGTATTTTAAACTTACCTGCTTTTGACATTTCCATTACAGAGATTAGTAGGTGTTTGCAAGTTCACTTCAGGTACTCACGTTATATTTAAAATTAATTTGTCTTTAATCTCTCTTTTTTAGAGATTAGTAGATGTTCACGAGTTCACTTCAAGTACTTGTGTTATATTTCAAATTTACCTGTTTTTCACTTCTCTTTTGCAGACATTAGTAGTTATTTGCGAGTTCATGGAATATAAAGCAGGACTGTTACAATTTAAAAGTTCTTGAGATTTATAGGAAAACAAACCTACTGGTTTCCATTTGACACCCGAACTTGCTTGTTTCCTCCATCTCCGCACAGCTCAGCTAGTGACAACGCCCAAATGCAACTCTTACAACGCCGACCGAAGACCTTCCCTCCATCCCGTCTCCGTATACTATGACAATTGCCCAGGAGAGCCCCTGTTGAAGCTTTCTCCACTGATTGACGTAAACAAAGATGCGCCCCTCCATCAATACGTGGCTGGTTCTGTTCAACTCTTGTGTCTTCGTGAGTTGGACCGAACCCCGATCTCTGCTTTTCAACTTTAGTCGTCGACTACAACAATTTTTTTGACCCGTCATTGGGCGACGGTAGGCCTTATTATTCCACCAAAGGATTTGGAAGGTTCACTTCTACCTTGTGTAAAATTCACTCGTTCCGCTCTTTCAAAATATCAAATTAGTTTATGTGTCTCAATTAAATATTGTTAAGCTTGCCTCGAATGTTCGAATCATTCCTATTACCATTATTCATAAGTTGTTGATTGTACTTCGGCTTGTGGTTGCATAAGTCTTGCAAAACATTCGATTCGAAAGTGCTCGAGAGATCTGAATCTAACTAAATGCAACGACTTTACTAACGTTCATTACGACGAGCGTGATTTTGCGCGCAAAAACTAGATTTGGCCAACTCGGCACACTGCGCAAAATAAAAATCCATTTTTTTAAAAGAGAAATATAATACTTAAGTTAATATATTTAATTTACAAAATTCTAGTCGATTATACATCAATCTCTGATAAGTTGTAAATATTGGTACTTTCAGTACGTTATATAAGTATTTTTACTTTATTTTTGTAGTTTTTTGTTATTTTTCACCAATAAATTGTTCCTTTTTGGTAAATACTCTTCAAACATAAGTTAATTTGGTTTTCCAAAAATTTTGCAGAAAAGTCCAAATTTCAAAGTACACGCGCGTGTCAAATTGGTAACACTTGTGACGTGGGCGTGTTACTTTGATTCCAGTGAAAAAGCGCTACATGTAAAGAAAAGAAGATGTCACACCCGTGTCATGTCTAACACGTCCGTGGCAATCCTGATCGATGTTCATTGATTGCTACTCGAAGTTTGTCGTTCGACACTCGACGCTCGACGCTCGACGCTTCCAGCAACCACTCAACTCCATCAGTCATGCCCGCGTCCAACCACTCAACTCCTCCAGAAAGCCAACCACTCAATTCCCTTAGTAGACTCGACACTCAACGCCTTGAACACGCCAGTGACTTATTCGACATGCCTATGTCAATCCCATTTGACATTTGACGTTGGTCGATCGCCGCTCTACGTTCGATGCTTGACGCCTTCTCCAGTCATACCTTGTTGACAAACCCGTGACAATTCCTTCACGCCCGTGATCGACACATGTCCCATTCCAGAAGCTTCTAGAATTCGACCAGTCATCGGGATCTAGACTTCTCCAACACACCTGCATGACATGACCCCCTATCACACCCGTGACCAGGGCGTGACACCCCCAAAATTTTTCTTATAAATGAAACTTTTCTGTAATGACCAAGGGTTCAAATTTTTGAGCAATTTTGTTGTTGGATTGCTGTTTGGTTGCTTTTTGTGCTACGTAAGGATAATTTTTCCCCCTCATCTTTGTATTTGTTTTATCTTATGTAATCCGACTTTTTACTTAACAAAATTTGTTAGGCTTTTCATCCATATATTGTACTGGAAAGTGTCCGAGTGTCTCGCTTTTTGTGATCTTATGTATCTTTGTTTTTTCTCTTTATATGGGTGTGTGTATGTATGAGAGTAACTTGTCCCTTTTTATGTTTACAAAATTATTTTTGTTTAGCTTTTGGTCTAGGTTTTCTCTTATAAAGTTTAGTATTTTTAGGATATTTTTTCCTAGCAAAACTTTTAGCTTTTATGTTTTTTTAGAGCTTTGCATTTATCCTTATGTTTTGTAAAAGTGTATTCAAAGTGGATTTTATTTCTCTTTAACATAGATTTTATTTTTTTAAATTGTAAAACTTTTTGTTGTTTTAACTTTCTTCCACTTTTTAAGCATTTTTATAAAGTTATAAGAATGTATTAGTTGTTATTTTAATTTTTCAAACACATGGATTTTTGCATTTATTTGAAAACTTTTTTGCTCCTTTAATTTTTATTTCTACTTTTTATGCATTTTCAGCAAATTCTAACATTAAAATGCAATCGTTTTAATTTTTTGATCATTTTTATTTGTGTGTGTCAGTGTATTAGTTAGGTTTTCATAACTTTCCTTCAAGTAGAGTGTGTGCGTGTATGAGATAGCTTTTACTGCTTTCATTTCCCGCCTACTCGTTTGAGTAGGACTTGTAATTTACCGCTTTGATTTCCCGCTACTCGTTTGAGTAGGACTTGTCAATTTACTACTTCCATTTCCTGCCTACTCATTTGAGTAGGACTTGTCATTTCCCGCCATATCGTTTGAGTAGGACTTGTCATTTCCCGTCTACTCGTTTGAGTAGGACTTTCAATTTCCCGCCTACTCATTTGAGCAGGACTCGTAATTTCAATTATGTTTTCCTTTTGTGTAACTAAGTTTTTTCTTAAATATGGGTTTGATGTGCGTGTGAGTTCTTTGTTAGCAATTAAAGTTTTTAAGCTTTTGTTCCTAACATTACGTTATTTTTATGCCCTCTTTTTATAATCATTTAGCGATTAGTTTTGAACTTACGCCTCATCAAACTGATAAGCCGTCCCCATACCGACGAGTGGTTAATCATTCTTATCCCTTGTCATCGAAGAACATTGGGACATATAAAATCACTCTAAATAATTTATGGTCTTTTTCTCATTTTAATATAAGGACATAAGGTTTGCCCGGAGTATACGATGGGTAGAACCACATATCATTGTGTGGGCTCTATTTTCGTTATCCATACGCTATCTAGCCAATAGGTCGTGTGTATGGACCGATCACCCTTGGGTATAAATAGTGGTGTGCATACCCTCGATAGAGGAGAAGCGTAATTCTTTCGGATTGGGTTCCCCACCAAACAACGGGGTTCTTAGCGTAAAGCGGGCATTAAGAGGAATCCTTCGTCGGATGAGAGTTCGGTTGAATACTCTTAATGTTCAGGTGAGCGATATTCCTAGAGATATGTAAGCTCATGTTTGTGAAACCTCCACGGCGAAGTTTCTTTTAATTAATTTGAAAAGTAAGTTCTATAATTATTAAGAGTTATTTTAGTATCGATCTGATTAATGTCGAGCGTTAACCCTGTTAACCAAGAAATTGGGGATCCCCCTAATGGTAGCCAGCTCACAAATCAAGGCCTACTCATGGTTCCCTCTGGAGGTCGCGGCCTGTCAACCCTCTTTTCTATGGATGGGCAGACAAACTTCTCTGCCCGCTCAGGCCGCGCAGCTTGGGCGGTCACACAGCCAGACCGCACAGGTCACGCAATAGCTGCTCATTCTAAAGGGGCTACGGATTGCTTCATCAGTCCGCCCCTACAAGACGCGTGATTAGATCATCTAACCGCGAGCAAGTTCTATTCCATCAGGTCCAACAGAATTGCGGACTCACATTGCCATCTACATAGACCGACACATTGCCAAGCGACCTGCCTCCAGGTCGCCAGCCATTATGCGACAAGGCTATCCATCCAATAGGAGACGAGCTTCTTCCACCAAAGAGAGCGACCTTCACCTATTCAACAGGAGGTGGAGGTCTTAGTCTTCAGTCCGCCTAACGGAGGAGGAATTGCTCCTCCCTCCAGCTCTCCATCCTGCACAACATCCAAACGGAGACCAACTCTCCAGTTAACCAGCAATGGGTGGACTCTCTCTCAAACTGCCTATAGAGACGGCAACATGTCCAACCATGCTACACCAAACCGCGCTATAGCACGCAGACTCAACTCTAACCCGCAAGGAGGAGGTGGACTGTCTTCATCCAATAGCAGTGGCGACCTGCCTCTAGGCCGCCAGTCAGCAGTGCGGAACCTGCCTCCTCAGCCCGCTAGGTTGCCAAGCAAGTGTGATTCCTTCAGAAGGAGGCAGCCTGCTCAATCCGTCTGCTGCGAGTTGGGCGGACTCGTTGTGCAGTTTTCCAAAAAGAACCCCAAATCAGCATCCGGCGATCTGCCTCATCCTCTCCGCAGTGGACTAGGCGAACTGATTCTATAGTCCGCCAGCTAGCCCTCCAGCTTCTCAGCTCCGGCCACTTCTCACCAGCAGGCGAACTGCTCCTCAGCTCGCATAACTCGATGCGGGCTCGTTTAGTACAGTTAAACGGACTCGTCCCAGTCCGCCAATAATAGGATCAGCTCTAGTCCATATCTACAAAACATGGTGCGAACTCGGCGGACTCCCTCTTTAATATGGGCGTATCGTACGTCATACAAAACCGTAATTAGTTGTACGTCGTTTTGATTAGAATATGACAAAGCGTGTCATCTGCCCGTAGAACTAGAGCATCGCGCTCTTTGGTCTTTAAAACTCGTAAACCTCGATGCTAACTTAGCCGCTAAAAATATAAAACTGCAACTAAACGAGCTTGATGAATGGCGTGCAAACTCTTACGAGAGCAACAAGTTCTATAAGGAGCGTTCTAAGTTCAATTATGATCGAAAAATCAAGCCATAATTTTTTTTCTCTAGGCATTCTTGTCCTTCTTTATAATTCACGTCTTAGAATTTTTCAGGGTAAACTAAAATCACATTGGTCCAGCCACTTCAAAGTTTAAGAGGTTTGGCCAAATGGGGTCGTGCTCGTCTCTCACCCAGATAAAGGGACGTTTAAAGTAAACGGTAATCGATTAAAGTTACATATAGCGGGCGATCCAGTGATCAGTGTTAACAAAACCATAACCCTCCTCGACATTATAACCCCGCCAAAATAGTCAAGCTACATGAATATAAACAAAACGCTCCTGGGAGGCAACCCACGTCTACCTTTTTCACAATTTATTTATTTTGTTTGCTATTTGTCTTAATAATGCATGTTTTCTAAATGGGCCTCCCTGAACATGTTACAGGGAAGCTTCTACCCTCCCTTTTTATTTGTGTACATAACTGCATATCCTTTTTTTCTTCTTTCGTTCCGCATAATAATATTCCAACATTGGGGACAATGTTGGAATTGAGCATGGGGGTGTTCTTATGTTTTCCTTTCCCGCAATTCTATATTCTGCAATCATAAAAAATTACAAATAAAATATACACAAATTAAAACTCCAAAAATATTATTTTATCATCAAAAAATGTTAATAAACAAAAAATAAATTATAAAAAAAAATACAAAAATATTTTTTTTTACTTTGTAAATATTCTTTGTAAACAATATTTGTAAATAATTTTTTCTCTTTCCCCTATTCCTTTCTCTCTCTTATCTTTGTAAAAATTTTCTCTTTCCTCTCTTGTAGATATTTGAAAAAAAATTTAAAACACAAAAACATTTTAGAAAACTCTAAAAAAAGAGTTCAAAAAATATATATATAATTTTTATGTCTTTCTTTAGTATGTATATATTAAAGAAATATGTTCAAAAATCCAAAAAAAAAGATATTAAATCAAAAATACAAAAAAGGATGATAACCCTAAAAATAAAAAAAAATTATGAAATAAATAAATCTAATATAACATTCATAACCCTTTTTCGCTATCCAAAAATCTAGTTGCGAGTATATTTATAAGCGAATTTCATTAATTCTTTTTTTTATTATTCGTTTATTAATTAGAGATTGATAGATTTAAATATCCATGGTTAATTTTTAAAGAATATCTTATGTCTTTCTTCTTTAGATAGGGGACTTCATTTATGCACTACTTCTAATTTATCTAAAATAGAGGCACGTGTGATATTTTAGAAAAAACATTCTTACACTTTTATTATGTTTACATCAATATTTTTGAAATACAAGAACGTTCAATTTATCAAATTTGTTGTGAAATTTTTTTTTATTAAAAACTAATTTTTTTTTCTTGAAAAATAATAAATCCTATCTACCCATATTTATCATGTTTTACTTGGCATGATAAAATTTTTATCCTTAAAAGAACCTATGTTAATGGGAATAAGATTTCATTCCATAAACATAGGAATCCAACATTTTAAAATATTATATGTTACAGAGTAAGAGGATAAAATTCATTACTCCAATACATATACAATAGGTTATATTAAGATGTTCAAAATATATATGTATGTTAAGAAAATAAGATTTCATTTTTCTAAAACATTCAAATTAAAATAAAAATCCTTTAGAGGTTTAAAAAAAAAAATACCACACCTATAAACCCAAGCCCTCATCATAAAACAAAACAACCCCCTTTGACAATTTCAATGATTCTAGAATTAATTTAAAATCTTTTTGAGAGCATAATTTTTAAATTGCATTATTTTTTTTAAACTCTTATAAGCAAAAGTTCCTATAATTCCAAATCTATTTTTTTAGCTAACGATTAAAATTTATGCTTATTATTTGCTTACTTCAAAAAGTCTTTTAGGACAAAACTTTTCCTCTATTTAAATCATTTTCATGGATTATGTTGGGTACATTGGAAAATGTGTACCTGATTTGAAGAAGCCTAACTTAGCTTAATGATATACATCAAGGTGTATTTGATGTTGTTTTAAGTTCACATGTGCAGGTGAAAAAGTATTAAAGAATACAGGAAATTATTCTAAGTCCATATGTCGACACCTGAAGAAATTGTGTCGACACTTCAGAATAATTGTGTCGACACTTGAAGGAATCAGTGTCGACTCATAGAAAGATAGTCGACCATATTTGTGTCGACACTGGGAAGCAGTGTCGACTCACAGAAAGATAGTCCACCATATTTGTGTCGACACTGGGAAGCAGTGTCGACTCACAGAAAGATAGTCGACCTCAACTATGTCGACACCTGAAGGCAGAGTCGACACATACTGAGTTCTGAATCTTCAACAACTGTGTCGACACACAGGACTTGTGTCGACACACTACAAAGTCAAGACCAAGTTATTTTCTGAAGAAAGATGAAATGTTGAGTCGACACAAATTCTCTGTGTCGACTCATTCTCAAGAAGAAGTTCTGAAGAAGCAGTGTCGACTTAAAGGCAAACTAGTCGACATCATCAAAGGCTATGTCGACACCAAAGTCACTTGTGTCGACATATATAGACAGTTGGTCTCGACACTTTCTGACAGTCTGTCTCAACACTTTGCTGTCCAAGACTAATGCACAGGATCTGTTTGAAGACTTGACAGCTTTGGGTTGCAACCGGTCAACTGATGTTGTCAGACTTGTCAGAAGTCAGTTAGAAACCGGATCAGCCGGTTACCATGAAGAAGATCTATAAATAGACAGATTTAGAGAGAAGTAACGGAGATTGAATTTTGGCAATCAATTTGAGAAATCAAATCAAGAAGAAGTAATACACAAAAAGAAGATCTTCATCAGAAGATCTAAGAAGACGATCTCAGGATCTGTCTAAGTAGAGTTCTTTCAATAATTCAGAAGTATCATCAAAGGTGTTGGATAGAGAGGGATCCAGCCTCTTGAAGAAGAAGAAGGAAGCCATCATTGGTTTCTCAAGAAGCTGTTTGGAAATCAACTCAGCTAAGTTCTGATTCAAGAAGCTTTGAAGAAAGCTCAGATACAGTTGATTTCATCAGCTGATCAAGATTTGTCTTGTTCTTTTCTCTCTCAACAAAGGCAAGACATTAAAAACTTCTTTTCTAATTTCTGTAGGATCTGTCAATGTAGATCTGAGTTGTAAGCCTGTGTTATAAAGGCTGAGTGTAGGAGAGTTGATCTCTGAGTGGTAGGGCTGTTTGCCTGAGTGTAGGAGAAGGTTCTTCTCTGAGTTGTAGGCTTTGTGATAAGGCTGAGGTAGGGCTGTTGAGCTTGAGTTGTAGGAACCTTTTTAGGTTCTGAGCTGTAGGATCTGTGGATCTGAGTAAAGAGGAAGTTTGGCCGAATCTAGCATACTGCTAGATAGGTGAAGGGGGAAAGTGGATGTAGCCAGACCTTGGGGAACCACTATAAAACAGTGTGCAATCTGTGATGGTTAAATTTCTGTGACTACTGTGCTGTGTGTTTTAATTCTGTAATTGAATTCTGCGAAAAAGTGTTAACAAGCTTTAGAACCTATTCACCCCCCCCCCTCTAGGTGTTTAGGTTGTCTTGAAAGTAAAACTATCAAGTGGTATCAGAGGGAGGTTCCTCAAAAAGGACTTAATAGTCTGAGGTAGATCTAAAAGGCAGAATCAAGATTTAAGAAGATGGGTTGTGGAGAAAATCACAAGGAATTAGGGTCAATGAAGTTACCCATCTACAGGAAGGAAATCTTTGGAATTTGGAAAGAAAGAGTCAGATTGTTCATGGAAGCATCATACATCATAGTTCAGGAAGGACTCTTCATTCCAATGAAGGTATCAGTTCTTGATGCTAATATTCAAACTCCAAAGAGTTATTCTGAAATGACCAAGGATGAAATCATTTTGGCAACCATGGATAAGAGAGCTCAGAATATTATTGTGAGTGCCATAGATGATTCTACATTTCAGAATCAGATTCACTACAAGACCTCCAAAGAGATGTGGGACACCTTGATTGTCTACATGGAGGGATCTGAAGAAGTAAGACAGGATAGGAAGTCTATGCTCAACCAGGAATATGAAAGTTTTAGATAAGGAAAAACTGATAGCATAACTGAATGCTATAAGAAATTCTATAGAATTGTGAATGAGTTAAAGTCCTATGGAAGAGTATTCAATACCTATGAACTGAATGACAAATTCTTAAGATCCTTGACAAAGGATTGGGACACAAAGATCTGTGCCATAAGAGAAGTGGCTAAACTGGCAGAGATTTCTCCTCCAACCTTATTTGGAAAGTTGCTATCCTATGGAATACAACTTATGGTGAGGAAGGAGGAGGAAAAGAATTCAAAAGGAGAGCATAGAGAGAAGACAGTGGCCTTCAAGGCAGAAGCCACTAGAAAGAATAGGAGGATATCACCATCTCCTCCTAAGGAAGTTGCAGAAGTTAGTTCGGAAAATTCAGATAATCAGGGTTCAGAAAGCTGTGAGTCAGATGCAGATTTTGTTGCATTTACATGGCAATTCCAGAGATTCTTAAAGAAGAAGCAGTGGAAGTCTAGGCCCTCCTCATCACAGCAAGTTGATGACTATTATCAGAAGAAAAAGTCATCAAGGAAAGAGAAGAGCAGAACAATGCCCAGCAAGGCCACTACTTCAAAGATTGTCTACTATTGTTGCAATAGGCCTGGACATATAGTGGATGACTGTCCTGATAAGAGAAAGGAGTAATCAGACAAGAAGAAGACTTATCAAAAGGGCAAGAAGGAAAAATCCTTTGTTGCAAAGAAGTAAAAGAGCCTAACAGATCAATCAACTTCAGAATCAGAATCTGAAGTTGAAGCATATCTTGGACTGTATGCTGCTACTGAAGAAGAGGAGTTCATGCAATTGCTAGACTCCATCTATAAACAAGAAGATCATCAGTACATGGGACTGATGGCAGGATTAGAAGAAGACATGTACCAGAATCAGTCTGGTCCTTGTAAGGTACTATGTCCTTCAATAAAATCTGTTTATAGTACAAGTGCAGAATCAGCTACATCTACATCAAGTGATGTAGATGAATCTGAATCTAAAGGAGATGTCTATCAATTGATAGATAAGTATGGGGACTTGTTGCAGGCCCTTAAGAAAAGCAAGAACCTGGTTAAATCTCAGGCTCAGGAAATTGCTGATCTAAAGGTAGCTACAACTGAGTTTGAAAAAATAATTGATCAGAAGTTAAATGAAATTGCCAAACAGAAGAATATAACTATTATTCAGATGGGCACAATCAATTATACCAATGATCAAGTGAAGAGTCTGGAGGCCAGACTAAGAATAGAAAAGGAGTTAGTGGCAAGTTACTTTAAGCCAAAGTCTGTCTTACCCTTGATAGATGAATTTGTTACTCAAAAGGGTAAGGCAGGATTAGGATTCAAAGGTAACCCTAGGGCAGCCCAATTCAAGAGGAAAGACAAAGCTCATGTCAAGCCACTGAACTTTTCAATCCCTATTAAGTTTAGAAAGGTGCAAGTGCCTTCTAACCAATATGATCATGAAGATATTCATGGTCATTTTAAGACTAATGTTCTGATAAACAAGGGTGTAAATGCCAACAAGCCTATCTATGTTCATAAACCCAATGGTTATAAGAAATCAGTGGGTGAAGCTGCTGCAGCACCAGCAATGGATAGAAATTCCTCTGTCAAGGGTGTATCTAGAACTAGATACAATAAATTTGAATGTTAGTGCTGTGGCAAGAGAGGCCATTTTGCATTAGACTGCTGGCATAACACAAGTGTTAGAAAGAACAATAGTCTACCTGTTAGAAAAGATAATGGTAGCTTTTTTAATGCTAACCTGAACCAAGGACCCAAGACTTACTTGGGTTCTAAGGGTAAGTAAATCTGTGTTACAGGAAAGTCCAAGTGGCCATGCCCCTATATGGTACTTGGATAGTGGTTGTTCCAGGCACATGACTAGAACAAAGGGGCTGCTGAAGGAGTATACATCTGTCAAAGATGGACCTAAAGTGATCTTTGGTGGATCAGAAAAAGGAATCATCAAAGGGTTTGGTAACATTTCTACTAACCTAATTACTATCACCCAAGTGGCTTATGTAAAAGGTTTGAAACACAATCTAATAAGCATAAGCCAGCTGAGTGATTTAGGATATGACATTTCATTTGTTAAGGATGGATGTCATATCAAAAGGTCAAGTGATCAAGAGATCATATTGACTGGATATAGGAAGAGAAATGTATATTGTCTTAATTTTGTATGTAAGAGCAAGGCTTCTTCCATCTGTCTTGTAGCTGATGATAATGCTTCTCATTGTGTCAAGTGGCACAAGAGATTGGCTCATCTTAAATACAAGACAATTGGCCAACTCTTTAGCAAAGAGTTAGTAAGGAATGGTCCTCAAGTTAAGTGTATAAAGGAAGGGATATGCTCAGCTTGTCAAAAGGGCAAGCAGACAAAATCCTCCTTTCATAACCTTGAAAACAAGGATTCTGTGAGGTTCTTATACCTCTTGCATATGGATCTTTTTGGTCCTATGCCAGTTCATAGTCTAGGTAGGAAGGTCTACATTTTGTGGTTGTAGATGACTATTCTAGATTTACATGGGTGTTCTTTCTGAGACAGAAATCAGAAATCCCAAGTGTCTTACTTAATTTTGTGAAGCAGATTCAGAATGAACTGAATAGTACAGTGGTCAAAATCAGAAGTGACCATGGTACTGAGTTTTAATCTGAAAGCATGACAAAGTTATGTGAAGACTTTGGGATTTTCCAAGAGTTCTCCTCACCTAGAACACCACAGCAAAATGGCATTGCTGAAAGAAAGAATAGAACATTAATTGAAGCTGGTAGAACTCTATTGAGTGACACCTGTCTTCCAAAATATTTTTGGGCTGAGGCAGTTAACACTGCATGTCATATGATCAATAGGGCTTCTATCACCAAGAACCACAAAAAGACTCCCTCTGAGATTATGAAAGGTAGAAAACCAAATCTATCCTACTTCAGGATCTTTGGTTACAAATGCAATATACTTAACAATGGCAAGACATACCTAACTAAGTTTGCTGCCAAATCCCAAGATGGGATATTTGTTGGGTACAGCATAAATAGTAAGGCCTATAGAGTCTTCAACTTGACTACTCAAGTTATTGAATAATCTGTACATGTTGTGTTTGATGAAACAAGATTAATCAATTGTGAGTTGTCTTGTAGATCAAATGATTCAACAGATATAAGCAAAAAAATGGACAAGCTCTCCATTGCTGAAGCATCAAAGGAAGATGGAGCATTGGAAAATGAAGGCTACTGTCCAGGGGGAGTACAAAACTCAATAGATGCTGATGAAAACCAAGAGGTTCAGCATGAAAAAGGAGCTGGAGATGTTCAACCAGAAAGGAACCTTCCTCCAGCTACAAGACATTTAAGAGATCATCCAGCTGATCAGATTATAGGTGATCCAAGACAGGGTGTGCAGACTAGAAGCAGAATTCAAAACACAGACCTGCATTCAAGTTTCCTGTCTCAAGTGGAGCCTAAGAAGTTTGAAGAAGCCATCCAAGACCAGCACTGGACTAATGCTATGCAAGAGGAGCTGAATC
Source organism: Platanthera zijinensis (assembly GCA_039513925.1). Classification (NCBI taxonomy): domain Eukaryota; kingdom Viridiplantae; phylum Streptophyta; class Magnoliopsida; order Asparagales; family Orchidaceae; genus Platanthera; species Platanthera zijinensis. Next base: position 169,190,932 of record CM077081.1, on the reverse strand, counting down.
AATTCAGAAGGTGCAATGTCTGGGAGCTTGTTCCTAAACCAAGAGGCCACAACATAATTGGCACAAAGTGGATTTATAGGAACAAATTGGATGAGAGTGGAATAATAGTGAATAATAAAGCAAGATTGGTTGCAAAAGGATACAGGCAGGAAGAAGGGATTGACTTTGATCAAACCTTTGCCCCAGTAGCAAGGCTGGAGGCAATCAGAATGTTCCTTGCCTATGCAGCCTATCAAGACTTCAAAGTGTACCAGATGGATGTGAAATCAGCATTCCTGAATGGTTATTTAAAAGAGGAAGTCTATGTAGAGCAGCCATCAGGTTTTGTAGATCCTCTTAAACCAGATTATGTCTATAAGCTTAGGAAAGCTTTGTATGGGTTAAAACAAGACCCAAGGGCTTGGTATGAAACCCTGTCTACTTTCCTTATTGAGAATAAATTCTCAAGAGGAAAAATAGACAAAACTCTATTCCTTAGGGAATCCAAAGGTAAGATCATCTTAGTTCAGATCTATGTTGATGACATAATCTTTAGATCTACTGAAAACAACCTTTGTAAAAAGTTTGCCAAACTTATGCAAAGGAAGTTTGAGATGAGCAGTATGGGGGAACTTAAGTTTTTCATGGGACTCCAAGTAAGACAGACTGATGATGGCCTGTCCATATCCCAGTCTAAGTTCACCAAAGAATTAATTAAGAAGTATGGTATGGAGTCATCCTCCACTATGAGAACTCCTATGGGAACAAGTATGCCTATATGCAAAGATGATGCAGATAAACCTGTTGATGAATCATTGTATAGAGGGATAGTTGGCTCTCTACTATATCTCACTGCTAGTAGACCAGATATTATGTATGCTACATGTGTCTGTGCTAGGTACCAAGCCTGCCCTAAAGAATCTCATTATACTGCAGTCAAAAGAATTCTGAGATATCTTAAGGGCACACCTAATCTAGGCCTTTGGTACCCTAGGAATAGAGATTTTCTACTAACAAGTTATTCAGATGCAGACTTTGCAGGCTGTAGAGAGGATAGAAAGAGTACAACAGGTACTTGTCAATTCTTGGGAGGAAGATTGATATCATGGAGTAGTAAGAAGCAGACCAGTGTGGCAATATCCACAGCTGAGTCAGAATATGTTGCTGCTGGCAGCTGCTGTGCACAGCTATTGTGGATACAGCATTAGCTTAAAGATTATGGTATTCAAGTAAGTAGAACACCTCTTTTGTGTGATTCTAAGAGTGCAATTTCTATTGCTAATAATCATGTTTCTCATAGTAGAACTAAGCATATAGAAATTAAATACCATTTTCTTAGAGAACATGTAGAAAGAGAAGACATACCATTGGAATTTGTTAAAACAGATTATCAAATAACAGATGTATTTACTAAGCCACTAGATGAAACAAAATTCAATAAATTTAAAATTGAATTAGGCATGCTGACCATTGATTAGGTTATCAACAAACTTACAAGTGGCATTAGATTATCAAGTGGTATTGACAAAAACAGAAATTGGCTAACTAAAATTGTGTCGACACATTCAGTGAAAATGTGTCGACTCAGTAAAGTCATGTCGACTAGTCAGAGAATATGTGTCGACACAGAGAATTTGTGTCGACACTTAAGAATCAAATAGTCGACTCATCCAGGAATGTAGTGTCGACTTCACCAGAATAGTGGTGTCAACACTTACAGATTTTGTGTCAACACTTATCCTAAGAGTCGACACAGAATTTCTGATGCTCTACTATGTCTTTCAGGTATCGACATATCCACAATTGGTGTCGACACATAGTAGACAGACTTGCTGTCAAGAAAATAGAAGTTTGTGTCGACACACTCCATCTGTGTCGACACATATAGACTGTTTTTGCCCGCCTTTTGATTTTCTTTCAATAGAAGGTATAAATAGGTCAAGAACTTATTCTGTCGACACGCTTATAAGGTTTTCGAGACTGAAACCCTGTGTCGACATTCTCTCTCTCTTCTCTCAAGCTTTCTCGTCTGATCAATGGCACCAAAGGTTGAAGATAACATCAACGAAGGATATGAGTTGGTACGCAATGCCTTTGCTGATGCCCCGACAGATATTCAAAGGGTAACTCTAATCTCCGAATCTGGAATAGAGTTTCTAGTTTCTGAACCTTCAAAGATATGTAAGAAGGAGGTGCTTGAATTCTTTACCTCTGCATCAGTGGATTTAGTTGGTCTCAAGATAAAATCCATAGTTCATGGGACAAAGGTGAAAATCACACCAAGAAGTTTGAGAAAGATTCTACAATTGCCTATAGTTGAGAATGAAGAAGAGATCCCAGCTTCTAAGTCAAGGGAGGCTCTCCAATGGTGTGGATTGGATCCAACCCTGAAGATTGGAGCTGCTTTCAACAGAAAAGGAATGAATCAACAAGGAAAATTTTGTCTGAAGTAGTTGGGAAAGTAATTTTGTGCAAACCAGGTGGACATGATAGGATTTCAGCCTATATGTTCAGCCTAATGACCAGAATTGTGTTTACAATTCCAACTGACTGGTCAGCTGTAGTATTTGATAAGATTAAGGAAGAAATCAAGAAGCCAAATCTGGCTAGAATTGTGAGTTTATACCTGACTGGGGTGATCCCCGAGGTTATGCAACAACTGCCTGGGACAAAAATTAATCACATGAGGAAAATGGATATAAGATTATTTTTAAGGTGGGATAGGGTGCTGTCTAAAGATGTGCCTGATGAGAACAGGCAGGACACCCGTGTGAGATCCCCTGCACATGATCTAGGCACTGCCCAGCATCAAGAAGAGCAAGTGAGAAAGAAGGTTGAAGATCAGCCTGAGTCTGTTCAAGATGAAACCATTCCTGCCCAAATGCAGGGGGAGCAAGCTCACTCTCCTGCCCAGAATGTATCTACTTCAGAACAGGTAAAGGGAAAGAAAGTGAGTTTTCCTGCCAAGGACATTCCTAATATTTTTACTCCTGCACAGGTATAGGGGGAGCAAGTACATTCTCCTACCCAGGAAATTCCACATACTGAACAAGTGCAGGAGGTGCAAATGTATGAACAAGTGCAAGAGGAAGAACAAATTGATTTATCAAAAGATTTGAATATTGCAGATCTGGATGATTCAACATCTATTCAAGCTCAGAAGGAATACACTCTAGATGAGTTATTTCCTAATATTGAAATTGCTACTGATAGAATTGAGGAGGAGCAAGACAATGAGAAGGCACTAGATATGGAGATAGAGCAAGAAGCTGAGAAGGAACAAGGAGTTGAGAAGGAGCAAGTAGTTGAGGGGGAGCCTGTGCATGTTGAGGCTGAACAACATGGCACTGAGACAGATATTCCTCCTACTTCTCCTGACAGAGTTCAAATTGAAAGTTCATCTGATTCTGAGAATGAAGAAGCCATACTGGCTAAGAAGAAAAAGCTCATGGTCTTTAAGAGAAGGAGCAAAAGCTATGAGCAGACTCTACAAACTACACCTCTCCAATCTCCTTCTGAATTTAATTATAACAAGTTTATGATAGACTTGCAAGTTAAGTTGGATGAACACAGATTGGCTATTGAAAAGTATGTTGATGAGAGTAATAAATCCCTTCAATTTGACTTGGCTCAAGATATTAAATCTATTAGATTTGAAGTAAATATGAATAAGAAGGAGATGACAGATTGCTTCCATAAGGGAGGTAATGATGTAGTGTTTTTGGCTAAACAACAGCAGTCTATCATCACTAAAGTGGATGATATTTCTTTAAAGCAAGGTTATGTTTTGGAGAATCAGCTAAGGATGAATGATAATTTGACTGAATCTCACCATGAAATTCTTGAAGAGTTCATAAAGGCTACTGCAGGGATGACTAAAGAAAGAGCAAAGGAGATGGAAGAGTTTGATAAGAAACTTCAAGAAGCCATTGAATCAGTTAAGACTGCCATCACTACATCTCAGAAGGACATATCTGACAAACTACAAAAATTGAAACCATATTTTAAAGAAGGTGTGAATTATCTAGATGGCCAGATCAGATTTCAAAAGAATGATCTAAGAGATCATATTTCCAGAGAAGTCATAAAGGGGGAGAGGTTGTTAGTTCATGCTGGCTCAGAGCACACCAAATGGGTGACAAATAATATTCGAGCCACATTGGGATATCCACCTTTGTGTGATGATGCTATGGTGGCTGAGTCCAGAATTCAAACAGGTCTACTTGAAGGCAACCAACCTGAGATTCCCCAAGTCATTTACCCTCCTCCTGATTTTGATATGATTGATCAGCAAGTTCAGGATATGTATAGTCCTCCAAAGGAGGTTACCAAGGTTGTTATTGAAAAAGTTGATAAGCCTGATACCAACTTGCAAGAACAGCAAGATGCTCTACTATCCAAGAAAAGATTTAGAGAGCAGGCTAAACTTAAGCCAGATTTTGAGCAGTGGAGCCCTACTTCAAGAAATATTATACTAACTGCATGGAAGGCTGTAAAGGACCAAGTACATGATAGAGGGAAGTGGTATAATGAAATGGAATGGCAAAAGCATGAAGCTAGACAAGAAGCTATAGTACAGTTCAGGAGAAAAGCCAAGCTGGGAAGGCTGCCACCAGATGCTCAGGAGCCGAGCAAGTACTTTCCAAAGCCCTTTCATTACTTTGAAAGGCAAAGGCTCTAGGAAGAAGCACAGAAGAAAGCTGGGCTAAAAGGCAAGAAGCCAGCTGAAGTTGTTGAAGCTCCTATGAAGGCTCAAATCCAATCTAGCAAAGGAATTGTCATAAAAGAGCCTGATCAGTCTTAGTTCTAAGTTCTTTCAAAAGTGTTTTGTAATGTTTTGTTTAATCATTCAATGTAAACATCTGTAATCAAACATTACCAAGTTATAAACAAAATTTTGTTTGGAATCATATATTCCTGTTCACTCTGTGATGAATTGTTAATATTTTGTTTATATTAAGTATTCCTATAATGTCATATATCATCATATTATATTTATTATAAATGGTGTATATCATTAACTAAAAGGGTTATGACTTCTCCAAATAGGGGGAGATTATTGGGTACATTGGAAAATGTGTACCTGATTTGAAGAAGCCTAACTTACCTTAATGATATACATCAAGGTGTATTTGATGTTGTTTTAAGTTGACATGTACAGGTGAAGAAGTATTAAAGAATACAGGAAATTATTCTATGTCCATATGTCGACACCTGAAGAAATTGTGTCGACACTCTAGAATAATTGTGTCGACACTTGAAGGAAGCAGTGTCGACTCACAGAAAGATAGTCGAACACATTTGTGTAGACACTGGGAAGCAGTGTCGACTCACAAAAAGTTAGTCGACCATATTTGTGTCGACACTGGGAAGCAGTGTCGACTCACAGAAAGATAGTCGACCTCAACTATGTCGACACCTGAAGGCAGAGTCGACACATACTGAGTTCTGAATCTACAACAACTGTGTCGACACACAGGACTTGTGTCGACACACTGCAAAGTCAAGACCAAGTTATTTTCTGAAGAAAGATGAAGTGTTGAGTCGACACAAATTCTCTGTGTCGACTCATTCTCAAGATGTAGTTCTGAAGAAGCAGTGTCGACTTAAAGGCAAACTAGTCGACATCATCAAAGGCTGTGTCGACACCAAAGTCACTTGTGTTGACACATATAGACAGTTGGTCTCGACACTTTCTGACAGTCTGTCTCAACACTTTGCTGTCCAAGACTAAGGCACAAGATCTGTTTGAAGACTTGACAGCTTTGGGTTGCAACCGGTCAACTGATGTTGTCAGACTTGTCAGAAGTCAGTTAGAAACCAGATCAGCCGGTTACCATGAAGAAGATCTATAAATAGACAGATTCAGAGAGAAGTAATGGAGATTGAATTTTGGCAATCAATTTGAGAAATCAAATCAAGAAGAAGTAATACACAAAAAGAAGATCTTCATCAGAAGATCTAAGAAGACGATCTCAGGATCTGTCTAAGTTGAGTTCTTTCAAGAATTCAGAAGTATCATCAAAGGTGTTGGATAGAGAGGGATCCAGCCTCTTGAAGAAGAAGAAGGAAGCCATCATTGGTTTCTCAAGAAGCTGTTTGGAAATCAACTCAGCTAAGTTCAGATTCAAGAAGCTTTGAAGAAAGCTCAGATACAGTTGATTTCATCAGCTGATCAAGATTTGTCTTGTTCTTTTCTCTCTCAACAAAGGAAAGACATTAAAAATTCTTTTCTAATTTCTGTAGGATCTGCCAATACAGATCTGAGTTGTAAGCCTATGTTATAAAGGCTGAGTGTAGGAGAGTTGATCTCTGAGTGGTAGGGATGTTTGCCTGAGTGTAGGAGAAGGTTCTTCTCTGAGTTGTAGGCTTTGTGATAAGGCTGAGGTAGGGCTATTGAGCCTGAGTTGTAGGAACCTTTTTAGGTTCTGAGCTGTAGGATCTGTGGATCTGAGTAAAGAGGAAGTTTGGCCGAATCTAGCATACTGCTAGATAGGTGAAGGGGGAAAGTGGATGTACCCAGACCTTGGGGAACCTCTATAAAACAGTGTGTAATCTGTGATTGTTAAATTTCTGTTACTGCTGTGCTGTGTGTTTTAATTCTGTAATTGAATTCTGCCAAAAAGTGTTAACAAGCTTTAGAACCTATTCACCCCCCCCCCTCTAGGTGTTTAGGTTGTCTTGAAAGTAAAACTATCAGATTAGGACTTAACTTTTATAACTCAGATGTTTATTTAGATCTCTCTTTTAATTAATTTAAGCGGTAGCTAAATTGAGGATTTCTTTTAATTCGCTATAAGTTTATCTCCAACTTTTGCTCTAGAATAGAAAAAGCTTAAGTATGAGGGTATTTGATAAGTTATAAATATTCATATTTTTCAGTATGTTATATAATTAATATTATGTTATTTTTGTAGTTTTTTGTTATTTTCTCCAATAAATTGTTCCTTTTTTTAATTACACGCCCATGTCAAATTGGTCATGCCCGTGACCGGGGCGTGTTACTTTGATTCTAGTGAAAAAGAGTTGCCTACAAAGAAAAGAAGATGTCACGCCTGTGTCCCGTCCAACACGCCAGTGGTAAGCCTGTTCAATGTTCGTCGATCGCCGCTTGACCTTCGATATTTGACACTCGACGCTCGACGCTTCCAGCAACCACTGAATGCCATCAGTCACGCCCATATCCAACCAGTTAATTCCTCCAAAAATCAAACCACTCAATGCCTCCAGCAAATTCGACACTCAACACCTTGAACATGCCCGTGACCTATTCGACATGCCCGTGTCAATCCTGTTTGACGTTTGACGTTCATCGATCGCCGCTCGACGTTCGACGCTCGATGTCTTCTCCAGTCATACCTTGTTGACATGCCCGTGATAATTCCTTCACGCCCGTGACTGACATGTGTCCCGTTCCATAAGCTTCCAGAATTCGACCAGTCACCATGATTTGACTTGTCCAACACACCAACATGACATGCCACCCGTCACGCCCGTGACCAGCGCGTGTCACCCCCGAAATTTTTCTTTTAAATAGAACTTTTCTGAAATGACCAAGGGTTCAAATTTTTGAGCTATTTTGCTGTTGCACAGCAGCTTGGTTGCTTTTTATACTACGTAAGGATAATTTTTCCCCCTCTTCTTTGTGTTTGTTTTAGCTTATGTAATCGAATTTGTTTACTTAATAAAATTTGTTATTCTTTTCATCCCTATATTGTACTAGAATAACTCTGAGTGCCACTCTTTCAGCGATCTTATGTATCTTTGTTTTTTCTCTTTCTATGGTTGTGTGTGTATGAGATTAACTTGTCCTTTTTTATGTTTTCAATCTTATTTTTGCTTAACTTTTGCTATAGGTTTTCTCTTATAAAGTTTAGTATTTTTAGGATAATTTTTCCTAGTAAAACTTTTAGCTTTTATATTTTTTTAGAGCTTTACAATTATCCTTATGGATTTGTAAAAGTGTATTCAAAGTGGCTTTTATTTCTCTTTTAATTAGATTTTCCTTTTTTAACTTGTAAAACTTTTTCTTCTTTTAAACTTTCTTCTACTTTTTAAGCATTTTTACAAAGCTATAAGAATGGATTAGGTTTTATTTTAATTTTTCAAACACTTTGATTTTTGCATTTATTTGAAAACTTTTTTGCTCCTTTAATTTTTATTTCTAATTTTTTTGCATTTTCAGCAAATTCTAACGGTAAAAATGAAATCGTTTTAATTTTTCGATCATTTTGTTTTTCTCATTTTTTTTAGTGTGTGTGTGTGTATGAGTTAAGTTCTCATTACTTTCCTTCAAGTAGACTGTGTGTGTGTACGAGATAGCTTTACTCCTTTCATTTGCCGCCTACTAGTTTGAGTAGGACTTGTAATTTACAGCTTTGATTTCCTGCCTACTCGTTTGAGTAGGACTTGTCACTTTATTGCTTTCATTTCCCGCCTACTCCTTTGAGTAGGACTTATCAATTTACTGCTTTCATTTCCCGCATACTCATTTGAGTACGACTTGTCATTTCCTGCCTACTCATTTGAGGAGGACTTATCACTTCCCGCCAACTCGTTTGAGTAGGACTTGTAATTTCATGTCTACTCGTTTGAGTAGGACTTGTAATTTAAATTATGTTTCGTTTTGTGCAACATAGTTTATTTCTTAATTATGGGTTCGATGTGCGTGTGAGTTCTTTGTTAGCAATTATAGTTTTTAGCGTTTTGTTCCTAACATTATGTTATTTTTATGTCCTCTTTTTATAACCATTTAACGCTTATTTTTGAACTCACGCCTCATCAAACTCATAAGCCGTCCCCATACCGATGAGTGGCTAATCGTTCTTAGCCCTCAACATCGAAGAAAATTTGGACATATAATATCACTCTAGATAATTAAAGGTCTTTTTCTCATTTTAATTAAAGGACATAAGGTTTGCCCCGCTTATACGACACATAGAACCACATATCAATGTGTGGGCTCTATTTCCGTTAACCATATGCTAGCTAGCCGAGAGGCCGTGCATTTGGACCGATCAAACTTGGGTAAAAAGAGTTGCGTGGATACCATCAAGAGAGGAGAAGCAAAATTCTACCGAATTGGGTCCCCCACCCAATAACGGGGTTCTTAGCGTAAAGCGGTCATTAAGAGGAATCCTTCGTCGGACGAGAGTTCAAACGAAGAGTCTTAATGTTCAGGTGAGCGATATTCCTAGAGATAAATGAGCTCATATTAAGAGTCATTTTAGTTTCGAAAATAAAATGAAAAATAAAATCTGTAATTATTTAGAGTCATTTTAGTTTCGATCAGATTCGATACCGAGCGTTAACCCTTCATCGAATTTTTCTAAGTCTTTTTTACAACTCTCTTTTATAACCGCTTTCGTTAACTAAAACCCGACAAGTTATTTTCGGTAAAATTATAGTCCCTCCGAAAGGATAAGGTGTAGTCCTCAAGGAACTCCATCCATCTTCGTTGTCACATATTTTCTTTCTGATCCAACAGATACTTTTAGCTCTTATGATCTTTATATGTATCCACCTTTAAGCCATATTGATAGTGTCGCCACAATTTCAGCGCAAAGATCACCGCCGCCAACGCCAAGTCATGGACGTGATAATTCCGTTCATGCACTTTCAACTAGCGTGAGCCATAAGACAATCACTTTTCCAAACTGCAGAAGAACAAAGATTAAGTCGCACCCTAAAGAATCACTATTGATCTCATTGCCATCTGTACCATATGGCGATGTCAGAATAGGCGCTGTGGTTAAACGACTCTTCAGCTCTTCAAAAGCTCGCACGCACTCCGGCGTCCATACGAACTTCTAATCTTTTCTCGTCATCGTGGACAGAGGCAAATCCATCCGTGAGAAGTTTTCCGCAAACCGTCTGTAGTAGCTTTCAGGTCCAAGGAAACTCCTGACCTCGGCCACTGAAGACATCTCTAGCCACTCTCGGATGGCACTTATCTTTGACAGATCCACTGTTATACCCTGTCCACTTATCACATTGATAAGAAAAGCCATCGAAGACAGGAAAAACTCACACTTTGAGAACTTGGCACTCCAATTCGTGATATGAAGTCCTTAGACAGAAATGAACGTGAAGCACCCATATCAAAGAGGGCTTTCGCTAGGTTGTTCCGAATCAGGACAAAGCCTGTAGCACACACATCATGCACAAGCTACATAGAAAGTATGCAATAAAAACAAAACAAGCAATATCTTAAATCGTACTTGTGACGACATCACATTGCTTTATAGCCTCCTGCTGGCCAATATTATAAACTCTGAGCTGCGCCTGGGATGCAGAGGACTCTACCACAGCTTTTCACTTCTCATCATAAGATGTGCCTGTCTTCTTTTCCCCCTTTGGCTGAGCAACCCGACAATCATGGTCTCTATTGTCACAACCCGCATTTTCTCAACAATTATATAATATCAGAGCAAGGGAAAATATGTATCATGATGCCATGTCGTGCAGGGGATAACTGCACAAGCTTAGTCCAAACCCCATAGTCCATCCCTTTCGAGAAATTAAAGTTTAATATGTGTGAGAACCCGCCCACCCATATCGCATCTCAAAACCCAGGTGTTGAGATGAAGTGTGGCGGGGTATATAAACACGGAGGAGCGAGAGCTGCGAGCGATGTGGTACTAATCCCAACCACAGGACCGCGGGGATATTCCGCCATAGGGGGTCTAGCGGGGTCAACACCCAGACCAGGAACACTATGGGGAAAGCAACGGGGTCGGTCCCACAAACACGTGTCCTGCTCGCAAATTATTCCAACACACCCCCACAGTAGGACAACAATCCTCTGATACCATGTGTGAACCCGCCCACCCATATCGCATCTTAAAACCCAGGTATTGAGATGAAGGGGGCGGGGTACATAAACACAGAGGAGTGAGCGCTGCGAGGGATGTGGGACTTATCCCAACCACAGGACCGCGGGGATATTCCGCCACAGGGGGCCCATTTGGGTCAACACACAGACCAGGAACGTGATGGGGAAAGCCATGGGGTCGGTCCCACACACACGTGTCCTGTTGGCAAATTACTCCAACACACCCCCGCAGCAGGACAACCATCCTCTGATACCATATGAAAACCCGCCCACCCATATCGCATCTCAAAACCCAGGTGTTGAGATGAAGGGTGGCAGGGTACCTAAACATGGAGGAGCAAGCGCTGCGAGCGATGTGGGACAAATCCCAACCATAGGACCGCGGGGATATTCTGCCATAGGGGCCCATCGGGGTCAACACCCAGACTAGGAACGTGATGGGGAAAGCCACGGGGTCGGTCCCACACACACAGGTCCTGTTGGCAAATTATTCCAACAATATGAAAGAAAATCATTTAGGTTTGTTGGCCTAATCCCTCGGCAAAGTGGCTTAGCTAGTCCACAATTAAAAGTTTATGTATACGCAGCGGAAAATGTAACATCCCTCAAACAACTAGACCCCTAAGAGTGTTTTGTCATGACTAAGTCATGACAAAACCCTAGGAAACCCAAAGAAGACCAAGTGGACAAAGCCCAAGGTGAAAATCACCTTGGTCTACAAATAGTAGAATCCCAAGTACAATCCTAGGCATGACTACAGGGTTTAACTTGGTTCCATGATCCTATCATGACACCTCAAACCCTAAGGGAGGCCAATATATCACTATAGACCCATTGGGGTCAACCAGAAAGAGGCAATGATAACTCAAGTCTGGGAAACGTTAAGTGAGTCGATAAGACTCGACGAGTACATCAGGTATCTACTCAGACAGAGTTTGGGCTTGGGAGTTGAGTGCGAGGAGTACACTCAACGCCATTGACTGAATGGCGTTGAGTGAGCTAATCTCACTCAACGCCATAGACTGAATGGCGTCGAGTGAGCTGAGCTCAGCTCACTCAATGCCGTCTTTTCATATACGGTATAACGTTGAGTGAGCTGAGCTCACTCAATGCAATAGAATAAATTGCGTCGAGTGAGCTCAGCTCACTCCACGTCGTCTTACCATATACGGTATGGCATTGAGTGATCTGAGTTCACTCAATGCCATAGAATGAATGGCGTCAAGTGAGCTAAGCTCACTCCACGCCATCTTGCCATATACGGTATGGCGTTGAGTGTGCGGAGCCCACTCAATTCCATAGACTTAATGGCATTGAGTGAGCAAAGATCACTCAATGCCATAGACTAAAAGGCATCGAGTGAGCTCAGCTCACTCAACGCAGTCTTGCCTTATACGGTATGGCGTTGAGTGAGCTGAGCTCACTCAATGCCATAGAATGAATGGCGTTAAGTGAGCTGAGCTCACTCAACACTATAGACTGAATGGCGTCGAGTGAGATGAGTGAAGAGTGAGCTGAGCTCACTCAACGCCATTGTACTTAGGAAAATTTCTGGAGAATTTCAGCCGGTTTGCTGGTTCGGTTGAACCAGGTCTTCTCGGGAATTGTGCTAAACTAAAGTAATAAGCCCCGGTAAATTTATTAAGTCTCATTTTAAGCAATAACACACATGTATCAATGCTGACACGCCCGTGTCACCAATTGACATGCCCGTGTTAGCTCACTCAATGCATTTTCCTAAGTCTCATTTTAAGCAATAACAAACTTGTATCACTAATCGATATGCCGATGTTAGCACTATTCCTTGTTAACGAAGAGAGAGAAAGTGAGGAGTTGTGCCATGCATGGCCTGGGAGGCCAAGGGCCCACTCTCTTGCTGGAATCACCTCCCCCAGCCATTGCAGCAACTAAGAGAGAGAAAGAGAAGGGGAGTAATGAGGAAAGACTTTGGGCTCATCTTTCCCTTCCCCAGCCACCCCCATTAAATTCACTAGTACAAGGGGAGTGCAGCCAGCTGTTCTTTGACTGCTTTGAGCCATGTTTCACCCCCCTACCTACCATGGCTGCCAACTTTGACTAAGGCCAATAATGGTAACGCAGCCTGCAACCACCTAACACCTCATCTATCTATCTTAAAAGCTTCATTGGACTCTAAGGATAAATTCCCACACTTTTCCTGAATGAGAAAACGGGTTTTCTTGGTTGTTGTAAGAACCCGACCACCACAACCACCATGACAATCTGGCGATCGACAAGGCTACAGCCACCCCCACAGGTCCTCCCCTTCCTCTTTTTCTATGGTTAGATCTTAGGAATCTTTAGAGATAAGAATCGGGATCAATCGAGCCGATCCAAGTGAGAAAAATTGAGAAATTCCAAAGAAAATCATGGTGGCGGTTCTCCGGAAACCACCACCACTTGCGGCCAAACAACCGTCGGGCGTTAACCACCACCTCGACGAAGGTGGTGGTGGTGGTGGCTGGCCGGAGTAGTGGACGGATGGCCGGCGGTGGCTAATGGAAAAGCTACAGGAAATGGCATTTTTTTAGGTTCTGTTCGGGCTTGGAAGAAGATGAACAGTAACTTATATTAATTAATTATTATATTTATATATATAATATAGTTACTTGTTAACCCTTTAACCTTCACATTTTGATGTCATTAAACGAGGCACTTAGAGGCTAGATCAGGAAAAACTATTAACATGAAAATTGTAGATCTATGGGTCTACTTTATTTTAAAATTAAATTTAACCAATTTTGAGTCCTGGTTAGATCACAGCACTCATTTTGGTGAGATTTATACATAGGGTGGACCAGAGAATGAATTGGATGCCCACTCCAAACCAGACCTCTAAATGGCTTGAAATTTCGGGTATAGGCTATTCATATCTATATCCATGAGATATCCAAAAATTAAAATTTTTGGAGAACATTTTTCTTTGGTTTTTAGAAAATTTTAACAGAGGCTGATATTTTGGCCACTGAGTTTATATGGCATGTAGCAGACTCTAATGGGATTTGGGGTGGGGTGGGTAGGATATCCCTAGAACTCTAGGGTAGGTCCTTTTACGGAGAATTTTATGGTATGAAGGTCATGCGGTCAAATGACCTTGGAATGGCTTGAGACTTGGTGGAAGGGATCCTATTGTGGATATGGTCCTCTGGTTTAAGTTTTATTGAATTTGGAAGCCTTTAACCCCCCTAAATCCCTAATACTTGTTTAGGTCACAAGCCCAATAGTTGGGTTTATGCAATCAAAACACCTCACAATAACTTGAATCTTGAGCAGGGTATTTCTCTGATAAAAAGAGTCCTAAAAAAATTTTGGTGGAATTTTTGGATACATTTTAGTAGTACCTACTTCACAATTTCATTTACTTGGAAAATTGTTCAATAATTTGCTTAAAGCTCATTACTTGTTAATAAATTATGAAACTTGACTAAGAGAATTTGTATACCCATAGAATCATCCTTGAATTTTCTCTGAATTTTAGGAAGTAAAATTATTATGCTTATCTCTTTAAATAATTTATAGTGGGATGTATTAAAAATAAAAATTAGGGGCCTAAACCTTGCTGAATTATTGGTATACCTTGGATTGTAAGATAAATATTCAGAATGCATATAACTTAAATTTGGTGGAAAATTATCTTATCTGAAATTGGTACCTCATTTTCAATCTTGGAATTTTTGCTCACTAGAATAATTAAATAAATTATCAAATAAATAGGAAAATTGTGAATCTCTGTATTCAGGCCTATATGTCCATAATACCCCGCCAATAATTATTATAGGAGTATTGGGTGATTATTTGATGCACCTCCTATTTAACATGTCATATAGCCTCAGTGGTCTGCATATAGTAAAACTGCAAAAATTATGTTTGAGTATAAATTTGGGCACATGAGTCAGGTTTAGTGGTTTGTTGGTTTGGATAAATTAAAATGAGTTCATCACTGGAGGTAGGATGAGGAGAGGGTTTTATTGGTTAGTGCTAGATGGTGCTCGGGATCGACGAAAGATCGTCTTTCCCGCAGAGAGGAAGTGTCAATAATACTAGGGTTAGATCCAATGCATTAGTTAATGGACTAGGGTTGGGTATTAACCAATAAGAATAAGTTCCTTGCGAAAGGGAGCTTTGGGCATCAGCCCATCGTAGCTCCTAGTGCGCTTAAGAGCCCTTCACGGGGAATACCATGGGCAGTCCTGGGTTAAACCTAAATCGTAGGCAAAAACTGAAATACAAGAGTATCTAGTAGATCTAGGGTTTCACCTTCTCACACCTCGATGTCTTGGGGAGATAGGTTGGGTCACTCGGGCAGTAAGATCAGTTTTTTTGGTGATGGGAAGGTTATCCCGGTGAGATTTGGCTCGGAATTGTTTGTGATGGGCAGGATGGCCCGGCGAGCTTTGTCTTGGTTGTTGCTTAAGACGGACGGGATGGTCCGGGGAGCTTTGGCTTGGTAGTTGATACATAAGGTTGCATCTGCATAAAGTATAAAGTGGTGAGTCTTTGGTATTGGAGGGTCGATGCACCGACACCAACACGTTGACTCGGCAAGTGTGGTTTAGCACTTGGCCAAATAAAGTCCGGTGCGCCAGCCGGCAAGAGTACGTAGGAACTCTGCTTAGTGCACAAGAGTATAGGCATATGATAGGTCTGACTGGTAGTGCTATTACCGATTTGGAGGTGGGCGAGGCCCAACCCACCGCTTCTATTTGCCACTACGGAGGTATCCTGGGAGGTTCGGCTACATAATGGGGGAACTAAAGGTCTGTGTACACAGAGTCAAGTGGGTGAGTTGCACTTGCATGATCACATCATGGCATAAATGTATTTCATTGCATATAATCCAACACCTAATGTATAAGTGGAATGGGACGCTTTATACATTAGGCCCTGCAAAACGACCCCTTGATTTATAAGTTCGTGCGAGCGTGCTTGTAAGTTAAGGTTTATTTCAGTATTATATATTTATTCTTGCTAATAAAACCGACACCTTATCGTATAAATCGGTATGAGACTTTTTATACGATATGATCCCTGCAAAACGACCCCTTTATTTATAAGTTCATGCGAGCGTGCTTATAAGTTAAGGTTTTATTCAGTATTATATATTTATTCTTGCTAAAAAAACAGACACCCTTTCGTATAAATCAGTATGGGACTTTTTACATGATAGGAGCCCTGCATGAGATCCCTTGGCTTATGTATCTTCATATAAGTTAAGGTTACATTCTTATTGAATTTTTCATACCATTATCACCATCTTATACACCTTAGAACCGCTCAATTAGTTCCGCTGCCATCTGCTTATTTTTTATTCTCCACTATCATGTCCTCCCCTTTTTTTCTCCCCGCTCGGTGCCTAAGAGCCATGGGGGAAGGGGTGGGGGATGATAGGACTCAGTCTTTTAGAATAACGGTTTTCGAGCCACATCATTTTAGGGGACCATGGAGCCCAGTATGGAGGAGCAGCCCCGGAGGTCGGCACGCTTGGAGATCGGGTAGTCTAGTACCGGACTTAAGATGGCAGGGACTGTGAGTCCTGATTTCTAATAGTTATATTAGTTTGCTTTCGCGATGAGAGATATGTAGTGAGGACTTGATGTAATGGGCATAAGCCCAAGATTAAGTTATATGTTATATCTATGGAAACTCCCTTCATGGAGATTATTTTCCATATGTGATTTCTATAGACTTGCTAATTATTTTGCTACAGTTGTGATCAATTTGGCCGGTAGAATCGGCGTTTTGTAGTGATGACCTTCCTGGGTGCGAAGGTGTCACCGCAAAGCGGTGGTTCTGGGCCTAAGACCCCGGTGTTTTAAAAGGAAAAAAATGGGGGTCTTATAGAAAATACTTTAGTTAGCTTGATTTGACATCCTACATGAGTATAAACATCCCCAAAAGACTACTCATGAAATGCAAGACTCTAGATTTATCCTAGAATAAGAAAATAGCTTTTACGTTCTTTGGAAAGTAATACTTTAGGTTTTATAAATATGAGATGCATGAGGTACATATATTAATACTTTTAGGTGTCAAAATACCTAACATGCAACTAAGCATAAACCATTCCCAGCAGCAAGTAAACAACCTCCAAAATTGGCAAAATAGCAGTTATTAGTTCAAATATAGCATCACAAGTAAACCATCAGTGGTAGACAACAACCTGACATGAACCCACTAGTGAGTATGTATGTCTATCCAGAAAGAAGTAAACTACCTCACAAGGTCGAAGAACAATGATCTCAGCAACCAAGGAGGTCACAAGCAAGCTCCACCAAAACACTAGTCGCTCAACCGGCTACAACTTAAACCTAAGGCATTCAAAGAAAGAACACCTCAGCAAATAAATAATAAAATGAAACTGGAGCAGTAAAAATAAGGGCTTACCAACCCAACAAAAAGTGCTATTAAAAGAGAAAAAAGGAACTAAAAAATACAGTAAGGGTAAAAGACTTCCCAAGGCAATAACCCAATGCACCAAGTTAGAGAACTAAACAACATGCCCTGCTAAAAACTGCAGAAGCATAAGGCGAGCATATGCCAAAATAACCACTTAAACGACCGGGACTACCAGTGTGAAGCATTAGCAGTGGTAGAGTCATGGATCTGGGTTGGTGACAAAAAATAATCCACATCCAAACACCTAGACCATAAATACTCAAGGGTACAACTGTGGCAGCCTAAAGGTCTAACACACCCACAAAACAGCCAAAACCAGGGCCAAAATGGTACCAACACACCAACAAAACCAGCCTAAACCAGGGCCAAAATGGTACCAACACACCAACAAAACCAACCCAAACCAGGGCTAAAATGGTGGGACCACGACTCTACACCCAAACCACCCCAAAAGAGTCAACAAGCAAACCACTTGCTATAATTCACGACTCGGCCTACATAACCAGCCGAAAATATCAACAAATCGACATAAACCCACCCTAACCATACTCGGGAGAAAACACCAGCTTAAGGTAAAAGCGTCGAGTCCACTCGACGTCCAAACGCTAAGCTAGAAATGACATCGAATCCACTCGATGCCAAAGACTTAGCCGCACAAGATGATGGCGTTGAGTGCGTTCAACTCACTCAACGCAAAAAGACATAGAGAAACTTCTTTTGGATAGATGGCGTTGAGTGAGTTCAGCTCACTCAATGCTAAAAGACTTAGAAAAATTGACTGGACAATGGCGGTGAGTGAGTTCACCTCACTCAATGCCAAAGCAGACGGCGTTGATTGAGCTCCACTAACTCAACAACAAAGGACTTAGAGAAAAACTTTGGCGAGATGGCATTGAGTGAGTTCATCTCACACATTGCCAACAGACTAGACAATGGCGTTGAGTGAGTGCAGCTCACTCAACGAAAAAAGCAGACGGCGTTGAGTGAGCTCCACTCACTCAATGCCAAAAGGCTTGGCAAAACTTTTCTGGGCAATGGCGTTGATTGAGTACATCTCACTCAATGCCAAAAGTCTGACACCATTTAGTGAGCTCCACTCACTCAATGCCAAAAGACTTAGACAAATCCTTTGGGAAGATGGCGTTGAGTGAGTGCAGCTCACTCAACGCCAAAGGCTGACAGCGTTCAGTGAGCTCCACTCAGTCAATTCTTTTGGACTTAACTTGTAGAGCAAACCGCCAGGCGTTGAGTGAGCTCCACTAACTCAATTCTTTTGGACTTAGAAGCAAAACCACATCAGTTAGGCGTTGAGTGTTTCCACCACACTCAACTCTTTTGTACTTTGCTAAAAATCCACACAAATCCTGCAACCCGAGAGCTATTACTTGGCTAAAAATATTTCCTTTCTACCCCTTCTACCCGGCTACAGCTATCTACTAAGCTGGTCTAAACTTAGTAAACTAACCAGATACCTACAACAACTTCCTAAACACAAGGTCGGCATCAAAGAGAGAGAAAGACAATAAAATCATGGTCAAAAATTGGTCTCTGGACAAAGCAGGCAGCAACCCTAGCTTCTAAAGTGAACCCACGAAACAAAAACACTAAAAATACATATGTAAGGAAAAGCTTGGCAAGGGTAAAAAGCACCGCTTGCCTCCACTTTCCGGATAGCAGCTGCTCTCCCAATCCAGCACAGTTAGGCCATACACCGGCCACAAAATAGCAACCATAAGATAAAACAGGGGGAAAACCTGAGAAATCTGATAGCCTCAAGCGTCTAAAACAGCGCTAGAGCACGAAAAACATACCTAGGATGGAAGACCTAAGAGTGAGCAGCCAAAATCTGCCAATTCCCGAGGAAACCGAGCTTGAACTCTAGCGAAAAAGTCGGCCAAAAGCTGCAGAAATCTGCTGCCCGAAACCAGAGATGGAGGCTAACTGATTTTCTCTTTGGGGAAGAAGAAGACGGATATATTAAACTAAGCTAGCAGCAATATTATATATTATCACCAGCCATCATGCTAATAAAAGAATACTCGTTAGGCACTAGTTATTAAAATATGCTATATTATAAAAGTTATACCCACTTGCTGCCACAAAAACCAAATAACATGCCAAAACGACGTGAAAATTCCAACTCGCAGAATTTAACGAAATTCACACCGTAGCTAAATATCCACGCTATGAATCTAGTGGCGACGTCAAAACAATCATCCGAGAAACCAAATCTCGGGCTAAAATTTCTCGAAGCAAAAACACAAGCATTCCTGAAGTGGCTCTATCGAGTCACAAAAACAGACTCCGGCTTGCTAGGGAATCTTGCAAATAGGCTACAAAACAAGCCACTCATGGGCTTAAAGAGCTAAGACCACGCTCTAACAATGGCAAATGCCCAATATATGCCAACATAACGCCAATCAAAGATTAAATAGCCACAGAAAAACCGGGGGAGTTACAGTCACTCCCCCTAAAAGAATGTTTCTCCCCGAAACTTTACGCACAACACTTTTACCAAAGAAGGACTATAATAATGAAGAGGTAAATAGAAGAAAACATAAGAAACTAAGAGGGAAACATACCAGGTAACTCAAGGAAACAAATGAGGATGAGCCTTCCTCACAGCCGACTCCAACTCCCAAGTCGCACTTTCAACGTTCTGGTTCCTCCATAAAACTTTTAACATAGGAATTCTCTTCTTCCACAACATGCGATCTTGTGAATCCAAAATGCGGACATGCATCTCCACATAAGATAGATTTGGCTCCAACTGCAGCATAGAATCCAAACCCTGTCTATCGCTTAGCACACACTTTCGCAATTGGCTTACATGAAAAACGTCAGGAAATCCAAGGAAGTTTGCGGTCATATCTAGCTTATAAGCTGACACACCAATCCGCTCAACAATTTTGAACGGTCCCACAAAGCGGCAAACTTCATAAGCAACAAACGATCATCCCACGCTCCTCCGTGGTATAAAATGTAGCATCTAATCATATCCTCCACTATTTGATTCACTCGCTCTGTCTGACCATTGGTTTGCGGGTGGTATATGGTAGAATATCTAAAATCCATACCCAAACCTTCTTGCAAACTCCTCTAGAAGTGAGATGTGAACCGAGAGTCTCGGTCTGAAATGATGCTGACTGGAACACCATGCAGTCAGATAACCTCATTCACATACAGATACTGCTATCTTCTTAATCGGATAGTCGATCTTATAGGGGACGAAGTGAGAACACTTTGTTAATCTATCCACAATAACGCAAACTGAATCATATCCCCTAGGAGATCGCGGTAGACCCGTGATGAAATCCATCAAAATGCTTTCCCATTTCCAAGTTTGAATCTCCAACGGTGTCAACTTTCCACCAGGCCTTCCATGATCGGCCTTCACATGCTTGCAAGTATAACACTCTAAAAAAAATCTAGCTATATCACTCTTCATCCCATTGCACCAGGCAATCTGCTTCAAGTCATGATACATCTTGGTAGATCCTGGATGATAGGCAACGCTCAAACCTTGAGCTTCTATGCATAACGTATCTTGGATGTCCATAACTGCGGGGATACAAAATCTGACGCAGTACTTCAACGTACCTGCATCATCAATCGTAAAATTAGGTAACTCCCCTTTCTCTATACGAAGATATAAATGCAGTAGATCTGAATCATCTTTTTGATGTAATCTCGTCAGCGCAATCCAAGAAGGCTCTGCCGCCACCAAATTGCTCTGTAAATTGTAACACCCCACAGAAATGTCCATCAAAAGAAATTCTTCCACCAACCGCTCGGTGGAGAGATTAAAAATCTTCCCTGTCTTTTGACTTAGGGCATCGGCCACTACATATGCCTTTCCTGGGTGGTACTGGATTTTCAACATCGTAGTCGGCAACAAACTCCAATCATCGCCGCTGTTGCAAATTTAATTCCTCCTGGGTGAAGTCATACTTTAAAATCTTATGATCAGTAAAAAATAAACACTGAGCGCCATAAAGTAGATGTCTCCACAACTTTAGAGCAAAAATTACAGCTGTAAATTACAAGTCATGCGTAGGGTAGTTCTTCTCATGAGTCTTCAATTGCCTTGACCCATACGCAATCACTTTCCCGTCTTCCATCAACACTCACCCATGTCCAACATGCGATGCATCCACAAAAACATCATGACCCATGCCCTCCGTAGGCAGAGTCAATATATGAGCAGTGCACAATCTGCTCTTAAGCACAAGGAATGCTTCCTCACGCTTATCATTCCAAAAAAAAGCCATATTTTCCTGAGTCAATCGAGTCAACGGTGCAGCTAAGGTAGAGAAACCTTCCACAAATCTTCTGTAATAGCCGTCTAACCCTAAGAAGCATCGAATCTCCTTGGGTGTGTCAGGTTTCCTCCATTCCAACACTATAACTATCTTCTCTGGGTCAACTGTGTAACACCCCTATCCGTCACATAGCATATAGCAGTAGGTCCGGCCGGGGCCCGACGCCATATACTACGGACAGACCGGTTGGTTACGCGTTGAAACCACACAACCAATCAGAGCGTCCTACACAACACCTAGCGGAAGCAATTTAATTAAGTTGCAAAAGATAAGAACCCTGCCACAGAGCATGAATGTCCACTACTACCCAGGAATGAGTACATACAAAAAGAGTTCACGGCCTTAAGGCCTTACAGAAATGTTCGCTTAACAAAAATAGCGTCTTTCATACATCGGCACGCAGGCCGGCCATACATGAATATGAAAAAGCTAATATCTAAGCCTTCGAGGGCTGGCGCTGCAACTTGGGCTTTAGCCCGCTATTTGCCGCTTGGCTCCGCAGCAGCACCTGTAGAAAGCAATCCACCCAAGAGGTGGCAATACAAAAGGGCAACGGTCAGCAAAGCTAACCAAATTATAATGACCCCGTTCCGTTTCTCGGGACGGCAGTGCTCCTTCCCTGCATATAAAACTACCATAGCAATTCTATAAGGTATTCTATTCGCCACAAGTGTCGGCACGCACGGCCGCACACTCCGTGCTCTCAGGGCACTAATCGGTGAACCCGGTCCGGACCCAGTCCGACACCGCGATTCCACCACCAACCCTCGGATGGCAACACTCGTGAGCATTTAGCCCTTTCAGCCGAAGCCTAGGCCCGTTTCCAGCCCCCCGGGAAGTCCCATGTACTTTAGGTCGCTTCTACCGAGACCACTTGGAATGGGTAGAGTTCCACCCGCCCGTTGCTCACTTCACCACGGTCATTTAGCCATCGGTGCGGGCCAAGTTTCTCCTCATTCCCACAATCGATCAAAACACGCACATAACCCCGTTATGTACCGATTTGCCCTCCAAGGCAACATTGCGGCGGCAATGCGATTCCGCCCAAGCTTTCCGGGTGCGCCTCGAGGTTAACCCCCAAGGATCCCTGTATGCAATCTACTGCGTAGAAATTTCGGAAAACTAAAATCATCGGCACGGAGTCTTCTCCAGCCATGCAATGCAAACATCACCGATCCGGGTTAAACCCGAATAGGCTTCACACACAATGCCCACGCCCGTACTCTGATTCCGGGCTCTAACAACGGGGACTTTACATATCTACCCGAAGGGATTCCGCGCCTCAACGCTCACTCGCGAGAGGGGGGATTTCCCCATGCATGGAAAGAAGGGCGACTACACATGCCCTATGAAGAGGATCGTTACCCTCGCATTTTTCCGCGGCGCCATGAAGATGTAGTCGGATGGAAAGCTTCGCCTCGCCCTTGCCTTCGAGAATCCGGACTCGGATCGCGAATCGGTGCTTCAAAACTCCTCCGGCGGCCGGATCTTGGGCTCACACCACCAAGGGAGTTCTCCCCTCTCTCTAAGATGAAGAAAGAGAAACTCAAGATGAAAATGAGGGTTTCTCCCCCCATTTCCCGGCTAATAACCCCCCAGGAGCAGCCCCCACCGTCGGATTTAGATCTAAGGGAACGAACGGCCGAGATTAGATCCAAAATCCCAAAAACTGGGCCGAACTCGGCTTGACACACGGCCGTGTGTCTGGCTGTGTAGCTCATTCGCCGATCGACACGGGTCCTGACACGGCCGTGTACCACGGGCCATGTACCACGGGCCGTGTTACCTGGAGCTTCAGGACGATCGTCGGGCTTCCAGAACACGGCTTCGAACACAGCCGTGTTCGAGGCCGTGTGCTCCACACACGGCTTGAGACACGGCCGTGTGTCTCAGGCCGTGTACCTCTCTGACTCGAGACAGCACAAAACACAATAAAATCACTGAACACGGGTAGGCACACGGCCGTGTGCCCCTGTTCAGACCTCCAAAAGAGCCGTTTGATCGCCCCGCGATCATCTCCGAGGTTGGGGTCTTACAACTCCCTCCCCCTTAAGAGAATTTCGTCCCGAAATTAAGAACAGAGACTACACAAAACAAAAACATAACGAGTACCTGAGGGGAACAACTCGGGGTACTCCTCGCGCATTGTCTGCTCTCGCTCCCAAGAGAGCTCCTCGCGCCCGCAGTTATCCCAACGGACCTTCACCATTCTGATTTCTTTGTTCCGAAGCCGCTTGACTTAGAAATCCTCAATAGTTATGGGCTTGACTTTCGTTGTCAACCCTTCCTCAACCGGTACTTGATCAGCCGCGATCACCTGCGAAGGCTCTTGCACCGCCTTCCGCAACACAGAAATGTGGAACACATCATGTAATCCACTCAACTCCACCGATAGCTTCAAACGGTATGCCGCTTCGCCGACTCGCTCCAGGACCTCAAACGGCCCAAGGTATCTCGGACTCAACTTTTTCAAGCGTCGAATCCGTGAGACACCCTTGAACGGCTTGATCTTCAAGTACACCCAATCTCCCACCGCGAACTCCACGTTCCGGTGCTTGGCATTGTAGTACTTCGCATGCCGGTCCTGCGCGATCAACAAGCGCTCCCGAATGATCCGCACTAACGAGGTAGCACTCTCCACCTCCTGCTTCTTGTACAACCTTGCCTCACCCGCTTCAAGCCACGATAACGGCGTGCGACACTTCCTACCATACAGGGCCTCAAAGGGCGCCATTTGAATGCTCGCTTGGTAGCTGTTGTTGTACGCGAACTCCACCAAATAAAGGTGGTCTTCCCAATGCTACCCGAAGTCTAGAACACACATGCGGAGCATGTCCTCCATCGTTCTATTGACCCTCTCGGTCTGCCCATCCGTCTGCGGATGGAAAGCTGTGCTGAACTTTAACTTTGTTCCTAACATCTGCTGCACCAACCTCCAATCATTTGACGTGAACCGCCCATCGCTATCACTCACAATGCTACGAGGCACACCATGCAGCCTAACAATATTGTCAACGTACAACTTTGCCAATTTCTCGACTGGATCATCCTTCCTATGCGGAATGAAATGCGACACCTTAGTTAGCCGATCTACGATCACCCAGATGGCGTCGTTCCCCTTCGGTGACCTTGGCAATCCGTGCACAAAGTCCATGGATATGTCGTCGAATTTCCACTCCGGTATAGGCAAGGATTTCAGAAATCCTCCTGGCTTTTGGCACTCCGCCTTCACCAAGGCGCACGTTTGGCATTTAACCACGTACAACGCCACATCTTTCTTAAGCCCCGGCCACCAAAACAACTTCTTGAGATCGTGATACATCTTCGTGCTCCCTGGGTGGATTGAGTACTTGGTATGATGAGCCTCGTACATCAACTCCGCCCGGAGGTTACCCCCACTTGGGACGCACAAACGATGATCCTTCCTTAATAACCCATCTTCTACCGAGAACTGGGAATTTGACCCATCCAAAGCGGCCTCCAAAAGCTCCTTCATGGAATCATCCAACTCCAATGCCTGCCGAACCCGGTCAGCCAGGTCATACTGCACCTCCGTCCAGTTTAACATTGCTTTGGCGCTCGTCTGCTTGTCCATGCAACAGATCTCAAGCTCCTCCAACTCCCGCACAAGCCGCTCATCATGCACCGACAACCAGTTGGCTCGGGCGGGAGCCCTGCGGCTCAGCGCATCCGCAACTGCGTTGCCCTTCCCGGGTACATAATGTATCTTGAAGGTGTAGTCCCCCAGGAACTCCATCCACCTCCTCTGCCTCATATTAAGGTCCTTTTGATCCAACAAGTATTTTAGGCTCTTGTGATCGGTGTATATATCGACCCTTACTCCGTATAGGTAGTGCCTCTACAACTTGAGTGCAAATATCACGGCCGCCAACTCCAAGTCGTGCACCGGATAATTTCTTTCATGCACCTTTAGCTGACGCGATCCATACGCTATCACGCTACCATGCTGCAACAACACGCAGCCCAAACCGCTACCGAAGCGTCGCTATACACCTTAAAGCCCTCGGTCCCACTCGGCGAACTAAGCACTGGCGCCGTGGTCAACCGCCTCTTCAGCTCCTCGAAAGCCTGCACGCACTCTTGCGTCCATAAGAATCTCTGATCCTTTCTGGTCAACTTTGTGAGAGGTAACGCTATCCGCGAGAAGTTCTCCACGAAGCGCCTGTAATAGCCGGCAAGCCCAAGGAAACTACGGACTTCCGCTAATGAAGACAACACAGGCCACTCCCGTATCGCAACTATCTTCGCCGGATCCACCGCTATACCCTCCCCACTCACTATATGACCCAGGAACGCTACCGAGGGTAGCCAGAACTCGCACTTGGGGAACTTTGCGTAAAGCTCATTCCTCCTCAAAGTCTCTAACACCAAATGCAAATGCTTGAAGTGGTCTTCTTCGCACTGCGAGTATACCAAAATATCGTCAATAATGATGATCACAAAGCGATCCAGGAAATCTCTGAACGTCCTGTTCATCAGATCCATAAACACCGATGGCGCATTCGTCAGTCCAAACGGCATGACCGTGAACTCGAAATGCCCATACCTCGTACTGAACGCCTTCTTTGGGATATCACATTCCCTGATCCTCAGCTGATAGTACCACGACTTCAAGTCCAACTTGGAGTATACAGATGATCGGACTAACTGATCAAAGAGATCATCAATCCTCGGGATCGGGTACTTGTTCTTTTCCGTCAACTTGTTCAATTCTCTGTAGTCAATGCACAGCCGCATACTACCGTCCTTCTTTTTAACGAAGAGGACCGGTGCGCTCCAAGGCGACGAACTTGGACGCACATAACCTTGCTCCATCAGTTCCTCCAACTGAACCTTCAACTCCGCCATCTCCTTTGGCGCCAACCTATAAGGAGCACGTGACACGGGTTTGGCACCCGGCACGAGCTCGATCGTAAAATCAATCTCTCGCTGCGGTGGGGCTCCGGGAAGGCTATCCGGGAACACATCGGGGTATTCGCAAACCACGGGGATGCTATCCAACGGGGACTTTGGCTCCACAGCCCCCACTATCGCAAAGAACAGCTCTGCACCAGCACGAACCGCCTTCACCACCTGAAGAGCAGACATTAGTGTCTTGCTCGACCCCTTAAGCCCCTCGAAAGTAGTCTCCCGCCCTACACCCAGCTTGACCTCCTTACGGTCGCAATCGATCCAAGCCTTCTGCTCTGAGAGCCAATCCATTCCAAAGATAACATCGAACTCTACTAGCGGCAGCAATGACGCTAACAAGTCGAACTCTTGGCTCCCAATGTGAACCTTCACGGCGCACACTCTGTCCGCACGCATCGAGCACCCATTCGGTAGCAGCACATCCAACTTGTCCTTCGCCATCGAAGAAGGGACTCCGATGCGCGATATAAACTGTTCGGACAAGAAAGAGTGTGAAGCTCCCGTATCGAACAGTGCCCGTGCCGGACTATCGCTAATCACCACAAAGCCTAAGAAAAAGACATTAGCTTAACAAGCAATAGGTAATGGTATTCTCAAGTCAACTTGCATAAATTAACTCATACCTGTCACCACATCCGCTTGCTTAATGGCCTCCTGCTGGCCCAAGTTGTAGACTCTAGGCTGAGTCGGAGCATAGTGGGACGCGGTCGACTCCACCGCTTTGCCCTTTTCCTCGTAGGTAGCTCCTTGATTCCTTTCGGACTTTGAGCGTCCACTCCAGCAGTCACGGGCAAAGTGCCCCGGCTTTCCACACGTGAAGCAAGCGCCCGGGGTTCGATTGGTAGTTGCCCCCGAGGCACCTGCAGAAAGAGCTGGACCCGACGTCCTAGACTTCTTGGAGAATCTGCGGTAGCCCGACTTCGACGTAGTCGGCGCCTTGAACTCTGATCTCTTGCCACCAGATTCCCTCTCCTTCTTCGCTTGCACGTTTCTCATATCCATCTCCAAGGACCGGGCCGAACTGACCAGGGTCATAAAACCCTGCGCCTTGGGCCCCGATAGCAGCAACCTCAAATCATCCCTTAGCCCTTCATAAAAGCGGCTCGTCTTGCGCTCCTCGTCTGCGAAGGTAGCGCCGGCATATCTCCCCAACCGAGTAAACTCGTGGAGGTATTCATCAACGGTGCTATCGCACTGCACCAACTTCTGGAATTCGCTCTCTAGCGCAATCCTCTGCGCCGAGGGGAGGTATCGAGCCATAAATAGTCTCGCAAACTCCTCCATCGGGACTTCGGCCAATGGCCTTCCCCTCAACTGATGCAGCTCTAGGCCCTCCCACCACAGCCTTGCGTCCCCATCCAAAAGGAACGTCGCTATAGTGGTCTTCTGCCACTCTTCAGTTTGCGTCACAGTCATCACCCTGTTGACCCTTGAGAGCCAATCCTCTGCTTGGGTCGGGGTTTCTGCCCCCGTGAATACCGGTGGGTGAAAGCCCATCACGTGCTTCAGTTGTCTTTCAGTTGCTCTCCGCGGC
This sequence comes from Platanthera zijinensis, assembly GCA_039513925.1. NCBI lineage: Eukaryota > Viridiplantae > Streptophyta > Magnoliopsida > Asparagales > Orchidaceae > Platanthera > Platanthera zijinensis. The sequence continues at coordinate 169,162,917 of CM077081.1, read as the reverse complement.
AACTCTGGTTCCACCACAACTTGCTCAACCCTCCTTCGCTCTGCCGTCTGAAGCGGTACCTGTTCCACAGCAGGAGCAGGCTGCTGCACCTGCCTTGCAGGCTGCGCATTGATCATTGCCATGACCGCTTCTACCACCAACCTAATGGTCTCAGCAAACAAAGGTGTTGCAGGAGCATCGCTTGGCGCACTGCTCGCCTCAGAACCTGGCCGTTCAGACGGCCCAGCACAACTTCTGGTCACCTAAAATCGTGCAAAACACCGATAAGCGACCCAAAAATTACTGCAAACAGCAATTATAGGAACACGCAGGTTCCTCAATCATGTGTATTTTCATTCCTAAGTGGACATTCATGGGTTCTTTTCATGTTATAACGATGACGCACACAATGTGCTCACCACCACTTAAAGTGAATTCGTCCACGAATTCATTTAAGCTTGACCGAAACCAGAAGTCTGATACCAATTTGTAACACCCCTATCCGTCACATAGCATATAGCAGTAGGTCCGGCAGGGGCCCGACGCCATATACTACGGACAGACCAGTTGGTTACGCGTTGAAACCACACAACCAATCAGAGCGTCCTACACAACACCTAGCGGAAGCAATTTAATTAAGTTGCAAAAGATAAGAACCCTGCCACAGAGCATGAATGTCCACTACTACCCAGGAATGAGTACATACAAAAAGAGTTCACGGCCTTAAGGCCTTACAGAAATGTTCGCTTAACAAAAATAGCGTCTTTCATACATCGGCACGCAGGCCGGCCATACATGAATATGAAAAAGCTAATATCTAAGCCTTCGAGGGCTGGCGCTGCAACTTGGGCTTTAGCCCGCTATTTGCCGCTTGGCTCCGCAACAGCACCTGTAGAAAGCAATCCACCCAAGAGGTGGCAATACAAAAGGGCAATGGTCAGCAAAGCTGACCAAATTATAACGACCCCGTTCCATTTCTCGGGACGGCGGTGCTCCTTCCCTGCATATAAAACTACGATAGCAATTCTATAAGGTATTCTATTCGCCACAAGTGTCGGCACGCACGGCCGCACACTCCGTGCTCTCAGGGCACTAATCGGTGAACCCGGTCCGGACCCAGTCCGACACCGCGATTCCACCACCATCCCTCGGATGGCAACACTCGTGAGAATTTAGCCCTTTCAGCCGAAGCCTAGGCCCGTTTCCAGCCCCCCGGGAAGTCCCATGTACTTTAGGTCGCTTCTACCGAGACCACTTGGAATGGGTAGAGTTCCACCCGCCCATTGCTCACTTCACCACGGTCATTTAGCCATCGGTGCGGGCCAAGTTTCTCCTCATTCCCACAATCGATCAAAACACGCACATAACCCCGTTATGTACCGATTTGCCCTCCAAGGCAACATCGCGGCGGCAATGCGATTCCGCCCAAGCTTTCCGGGTGCGCCTCGAGGTTAACCCCCAAGGATCCCTGTATGCAATCTACCGCGTAGAAATTTCGGAAAACTAAAATCATCGGCACGGAGTCTTCTCCGGCCATGCAATGCAAACATCACCGATCCGGGTTAAACCCGAATAGGCTTCACACACAATGCCTACGCCCGTACTCCGATTCCGAGCTCTAACAACGGGGACTTTACATATCTACCCGAAGGGATTCCGCGCCTCAACGCTCACTCGCGAAAGGGGGGATTTCCCCATGCATGGAAAGAAGGGCGACTACACATGCCCTATGAAGAGGATCGTTACCCTCGGATTTTTCCGCGGCGCCATGAAGATGTAGTCGGATGGAAAGCTTCGCCTCGCCCTTGCCTTCGAGGATCCGGACTCGGATCGCGAATCGGTGCTTCAAAACTCCTCCGGCGGCCGGATCTTGGGCTCACACCACCAAGGGAGTTCTCCCCTTTCTCTAAGATGAAGAAAGAGAAACTCAAGATGAAAATGAGGGTTTCTCCCCCCATTTCCCGGCTAATAACCCCCCAGGAGCAGACCCCACCGTCGGATTTAGATCCAAGGGAACGAATGGCCGAGATTAGATCCAAAATCCCAAAAACTGGGCCGAACACGGCTTGACACACGGCCGTGTGTCTGGCCGTGTAGCTCATTCGTCAATCGACACGGGTCCTGACACGGCCGTGTGCCACGGGTCGTGTTACCTGGAGCTTCAGGACGATCGTCGGGCTTCCAGAACACGGCTTCGAACACAGCCGTGTTCGAGGCCGTGTGCTCCACACACGGCTTGAGACACGGCCGTGTGTCTCAGGCCATGTACCTCTCTGACTCGAGACAGCACAAAACACAATAAAATCACTGAACACGGGTAGGCACACGGCTGTGTGCCTGGCCGTGTGCCCCTGTTCAGACCTCCAAAAGAGCCGTTTGATCGCCCCGCGATCATCTCCGAGGTTGGGGTCTTACAAACTGAAATTCCATGCCTATTGATCACATGGCCCAAAAATTAAACCTGAGGCAACCAAAACTTGCACTTACTCAACTTGGCGAATAACTCATGGTCCCTCAAGTTAGATAAAACCAAACACAAATGCTTGTCATGCTCCTCAGCATTGCGGGAATAGATCAAAACATTGTAGATAAACACGACTACAAATTTATCCAAGAAGTCCTTGAATACCAGGTTCATCATATCCATAAAGGCTGAGGGCGCATTGGTCAAACCAAATGACATAACCAGGAAATCAAAATCCCCATGCCTCGATCGAAAAACAGTCCGTAGAATATCTGACTCACGGACCCTGAGCTGATGATAACAAGAACGAAGATCAATCTTTGAAAACACTGCGCTACCGCGCAACTAATCGAACAAATCATCGATCCTTGGTAGGGGATACTTGTTCTTAATCGTAACTTTATTTAGCTCTCGATAATCTATGCAAAGCCGTATCGATCCATCCTTCTTCTTAACAAACAAAACAGGAGCACTCCAAGGTGACGAACATGGCCTGATAAAACCCTTTTCTATCAACCCATCCAGCTGGATACGCAACTCTGCTAGCTCTCGCGGGGCCATCCGGTACGGCGCCTTCGCAATAAGACGCATACCCGGCTCCAAATCGATCACATACTCAACATCTTGATCAGGTGGAAGACCAGGAAGATCATCAGGAAACACATCAGCAAACTCGCGCACAACCGGAATCTCTTCAAGACGCGGTAGAATACCAATGGTCCCCACAACTGGGACCAAACAAGCAAAACAGCCAGAAACTAACAACTTCTGAGCACATACTGCAGAAATGACTGGAGAATCCTCGCGCGAATCACCATAAACACTCCCAGGCTGACCGTTTTCCTTTCTGAAGTCCAAGCGCTTTCCCTTGCACTAGATCACAACATCATACCTGGACAATCAATCTATTCCCAAGATAACATCAAAATCTTCAAAGGTAATCAACTTCAGATCTGCCCTTGATAGAAAATCCCCTAACATAATCAGATAGTCCTGAATTCCCGGTTTTTAAACCACAGAATCACGAGAAGGAAACCTGATGCAAAGGGCATCACCAACTCGATCTAGATCCAACCGGTATCGATCCACAAAGGCTCTAGCCACAAATGAGTGGGAAGTGCCAGAGTCGAAAAGAACACGTGCCCAGGGTTCTTTACCTTAAAGCTTCATAAAAGTTACGCACGCATCTAAGGAAACAATAACTATAACGACAAACAAAAACATTTAAAACTAGAGAAAAAGTCTAACCTGAAATAACCTGAGTCGAAGTCTTCGCTTCTTCTAAGGAAATCACGTTCAGCTTTCCCTTACCTTTATACAATTTCTAAGGTGGTGGCAATGCCTGGAGTGGAAATGCCTGGAGTGGCACTGGCTGCATCACAGGCTGGAGGTGTTGGCACTGAACCTTAATGTGTCCTTCCTGAACGTAATGAAAATAGTTTCTTGTCTTAATCTTGTCCTTTCCCCAGCAATGGGCAACATCATGCCCTAGCCGCTTACATGCCAAATAGAATAACTCTTTCCTGGGAGTACCTTGAATTGCATGCACCAGTTCCATCTTCTGCGCTCCTGACCTTTTGAAACATCTCTCAAAGGGGTGTCCAGATCGGCCATAGAAGCTACAAACCTCCTTGCTTTTCTTATTAGAAGTAGCACCAGGTACCTGAAGGCTCTTTCCTTCCACCAACTTCCTCTTATCTTTTCTCATCAACTGCCCTTTTTGCTTGGCATTCTTAATTGCCTAAACTCTCAAAGCAGCTTCCACCACTCCAGCATAGGTTGCTGATCCATAAGCACTTGCTAATTGCTAGACATCACTTCTTAGGCCACCAAGAAAACGATTAACTTGGTCCGCCTCGGAACCTACCATTCTAGGGGAAAACCAACTCAGTTTGCTAAACTCGATCTCATACTCACTAACTATGAGTTGTCTCTGCTTCAAATGTAAGAACTCATTCCTTAGGCGGTCCTGCTCAACCGAGGGTAGAAACTTTACCAATAGCATTTCCTTAAAGGACTCCCACGAACATCCTTCCTTCAAGCTCTCCTTTTCTCGCAACCACCACTCTTTGCTAGCCCCTTAAGCTAAAATGCTGCAATCATCACTCTCTGATCGTCTGTGACTCCAGAATAAGAAAATAGCTCCTCAATTGCTATCAGCCAATCATCCAAGACCATAATGCCTGCTTTTCCATCATAAGTATGTGGTCCAAGTCGCTGAAACTGAGAGATAAACATCAACTCTAGTGGAACCACTACTGGAGGCACTAGAGGAGTAGGAGGGGAAGGAACACCTGGAACTATAGTAGGGTTATTCACTCTCGGAGCTATCACATACACAACTAATACCAAAGACTGAATCTAGTACTACATAACCACCAATTTCCTGGACAAGGCCTCGTTACTCTGTAGCAGACCATCTATCATAGCATTGTTCTGAGCCCCTAAAGACTCGCCCTCATATTGGGGAGTCTGCCTCGTTGCAGGATGCTTTGACATACTATAATCGAATTAGCATGAATCAATACCTAGCCCAACAGCTAGCATAAAACTACCTGGTACAGACAAACATACTGTAATATGAACTTCAACTGCTAACTTGCTCTGGGAGTTTTTAATGATAATGTTATGCCTAACATAAGTTGATTCACCATCATCGCACTAACTCATGTGCCTAGACCATGAATGCATTAATTTATCTTCCTTTTGACTCAAAACCCATGTGTGTACATGTGTCATCATGTAAATCTTTAGTGTGGAACGTTGTGCTTACACTATGTTATGTTATGCATGTGGTGTTAAGCAGTCTACAAAGGCCTTAATGCATGTTATGAGCGGTGTACACATGCAATGTTATGCATTCCATACTACATAACATTACATGCAATGAAAAGTGAAAACGTGCTAATGGGCATTCATGTGGTGAGGTTATGCATCTCATACTACATAACCCTCACATGTTGCCACCTATGGTGGATCCATATACAAACACATATTATGTATCCCTCCTACATAATATGCCCCATATACTTCTTGTCATGCTAATGAGTATAGTGCTCATGCTTTAGCGAAGACGTACTGATGACACATTGGTGTGTGTATGATATGACACTAAACAACCAACACTAATAAGGAAAGGTTGCCCGACAAATTGTCAAGCAACCTCCCTCTGATACCTACTGTCGCAACCCGCATTTTCTCAACAATTATATTATATCAGAGCAAGGGAAAATACGTGTCGTGATGCCACGTCGTGCAGGGGATAACTCCACACGCTCAGGCCAAACCCCAGACTCTATCCCTTTGGAGAAATTAGAGTTTAATATGAAAGAAAATCGTTTAGGTTTGCTGGCCGTATCCCTCGGCACGGTGGATTAGATAGTCCACAATTAAAAGTATATGTATACGCAGCGGAAAATACTTTAGTTAGCTTTATTTGACATCCTAAATGAGTATAAACATCCCCAAAGGACAACTCATGATATGCAAGACTCTAGATTTATCCTAATATAAGAAAATTGATTTTACGTTCTTGTGAAAGTAATACTTTATGTTTTATAAATATGAGATACATGAGGTACATATAGTAATACTTTTAGGCGTCAAAATACCTAACATGCAACCTAGCATAAACAATTCCCAGCAATAAGTAAACAACCTCCAAAACAGGCAAAATAGCAGTTATTAGTTTAAATATAGCATCACATGTAAACCACCAGTGGGCATCAACAACCTTACACAAACCCACTAGTGAGTATGTATGTCTATCCAGAAAGAAGCAAACTCCCTCACAAGGTCAAAGAACAACGATCTCAGCAACCCAGGAGGTCACAAGCAAGCTCCACCAAAACACAAGACGCTCAACCGGCTACAACCTGAACCTAAGGCATTCAAAGAAAGAACACCTCAGCAAGTAAATAATCAAATGAAACTGGAGCAATAAAAAGAAGGGCTTACCAACCCAACAACAAGTACTATTAAAAGATCAAAAAGGAACTGAATAATACAGTAAGTGTAAAAGACTACCCAAGCAAACAACCCAATGCACCAAGTGCGAGAACTAAGCAACATGCCCTGCTAAAAACTACAGAAGCTGTTGGAACACCTAGTTGGATTTGGGATAGGTTCACTAAGTTAGGATATGACCCAACATGTATAGATCAGGGTCATAGTTATGTATTAGAGTCTAGGTCTAGTCCCTTAAGGCAACAGTTCAAAGGACCAGCCTCATACACCTACAGAGATTCAAGACTTAGAAGATTCAAGACTTAATAAAATGGAGATCTGCGTTCGTCGAACTCCGGTCGATGATCGTCGTGCTCAGCTCGACTAACCCAGAGACATTTCCCTGAGCTGAGTTCGACGAACTTAGATCTCAGCTCGACGATCTCTAAACATAGTAATAACTCCTCTATCAAACATCAGTCGATGAACTAAGAACATCAGGTCGATGAACCCTGTCCTCAGGTCGACTAACACTTCAGCTCTCAGCGCCAAAATTGACTCAGCGCCAAAGTTCACTCAAAGCCCAAGATCTCTCAATGCCACAATTTATTCAGAGCTAAAGTTAACTCAACGCTCTCAACGCTATCAATGACTCAACACACTTAAAGGACTCAACTCCAGAATGGTGATCTAACACTCAAAGCCAAAGGACATCTCACTCAACGCCAAGATCAATACTTTAATACTCAACATCAGGAAATATTCTAAGTCCAGACTGCAGACTCAGCTCGACGATCTTGGATCTTAGCTCGACGAATAGCCGTTCTCAGGTCGACGAAATCACAGGTTGACGAAAACCATTCTAAGGTCGATGAAAGCTGTTCTCAGGTCGACAAAAACTATAAGGCATATTGTCATTTATTCTTTCCTTTTCTGTCTCCTTGTCTTATACTATTATAAGCCGTTAATTTCCTAGATAATCAATGCTCTTATACCTTTTGAATTGAGTCGTTACTAGCAGCATTGTTGATAGTTTTACTTTCAAAACCACCTAAACACCTAGAGGGGGGTGAATAGGTTCTAATTCTTGTTTTAAAATTAAGACAGAATATCACTCCAATGCTGTAATATAAAACAGAAAATTCTACAGCAAACTCTGCACACACAATCACAGATTCTACAGCTACACAATTCACAGATTGCACACAGTATTTATAGTTGTTCCCCAAGGTCTGGGTACATCCACTCTCCCCCTTCACCTATCTAGAAGTATGCTAGATTCGGCCTTACTTCTTCCTTTATCTCAGATCCTCAGATCCTACGGCTCAAAATAAAAAATGATTCCTATAACTCAGAATGTTTCAACATTCCAATAACTCAGGCTAACAAGCCCAACCTCAGCCTTAGCACAAGGCCTACAACTCAGGCTCAAACAGCCCTACTTCAGCCTTGCCCCAAGGCCTACAACTCAGGCTCAAACAGCCCTACCACTCAGAGAATTAAATCTCCTATACTCAGCCTTTATAACACAGGCTTACAACTCAGATCTATGAATAGATCCTACAGAATTTGATAAGGAATTTTATAATCTCTTACCCCTATTTAGAGAGAAGGGATAAGAACTTTCTTGATCAGCTTCTTGAAGAGGCTTATGGCTGAAATCAACTTGATCTTAGCTTTCTTCAATGCTTCTTGAATCTGAACATAGTTGGGTTGATTTCCTTTGAATTTAACTGATTTCCAGCTTAATCCTTAGATTCCAGAAATAGATCTGAATCTTCTTGACAGATTAGTTCAGTATCTGCTTCTTGAGAGACCTGTGATTGTCTCCTTCTTGACTTCAAATAGCTGGATCTCTCTCTCCAAGCCTCTTGAAGATACTTCTGAATTCTTGATTGAATTCAACTTAGACAGAATCTGAATAGATAACTACTTCAAACCGTCTTCTTAGATCTTCTCACGAAGATCTTCTTCTTTGTGACTTGTACTTTCTTGATCAGAGATCAATCTTACAATAGTTGTGTGTCAATTTATCATCTTCTTCTTCTAAATCCATCTATATATAGACTTTATCCATGGTAACCGGCTGATCCAGTTTATAAATAACTTCTGATATGTCTGACAGCATCAGTAAACCTGGTTTAACTCACAGCTGTCAAGACTTCAAATAGTTGTTGAGCCTTTGTCTCTGTCAGCAAAGCGTCGAGACTGACTGTCATAAAGTGTCGAGACAGTCTGCAAATATGTGTCGACACATGTGACTTAAGTGTCGACACTAACTTTGGTGATGTCGACATAGCTGCCTTGATGTCGATACAGCTTCTTGACACTGCATCTTTAGAATGTGTCGACACTGATTATTTGTGTCGACACAATCACTTCTCCACTCCATAGCAATCATTTATGTTGAACCCTTGCTGAGTTTCGACACAAGTCCTGTGTGCCGACACAGTTGATTTAGTCTCAGAATTTGTGTGTCGACACTGCCTCCAGGTGTCGACACAGTTGATGTCGACTCTACTTCTGTGTATCGGCACTGCCTCCCGGTGTCGACACATTTGATGTCGACTATAATCTTCTGTTTGTCGACACAGTTTCTTCTGGTGTCGGCACTGCTTCCCCAAGTGTCTACACAGGCTTTCTGATGTATTGACACATGGACTTAAAAACTTTTCTCTGTATATTAGCCAATACTTAACCTGCACATATAAAACCAAAATAACATCAAATACACCTTGATGTATATCATTGAGCTAAGTGAGGCTTCTCCAAATCAGGTACACATTTTCCAATGTACCAAACAATCTCCCCCTATTTGGAGAAGTCATAACCCTTTAGCCAATGATATACACCACTTAGAAAATAAACATGATGATGTACATAAGCATTATATTACAGGGTACTTTATAAACAAAACACATATCATAGTTACATCACAGAATAATGATGTAAAAGAAAATGATCACAGAATAATGTTTTGTATATTAACTCAAAAATGTTTGTTACAAGATTTTTACATTAATTTCTTTAACAAACTAACAATTACATAGTTCTTGGACAAAAACTAGTAAAACTTAGACTAAGGCTGGACTGGCTCCTTTATGACTATTCCTTTCCCTGGTTTAATCTGAGCCTGCACAGAAGGTTCTATATCTTCAAGGAGCTTCTTGCCTTTCAAATCAGCCTTCTTTTGAACTTCAGCTTTAATCCTTTGCCTTTCAAAGTAATGAAAAGGCTTAGGGAAATACTTGCTAGGCTCCTGTGCATCAAGAGGTAGCTTCCAAATCTTAGCCTTCCTTCTGTATTGAACTATAGCTTCTTGTCTAGCCTCATACTTCTGCAACTACTGCTCATTATACCATTTACCCTTTCATGAACTTGGTCTTTGACAGCTTTCTAGACAGTTAATATGATATTTCTAGAAGTGGGGCTCCATTGCTCAAAGTCAGGTTTTAATTCTCCTTGCTCTCTGAATCTTTTCTTTGATAATTGAGTATCTTGTTGAGCTTTCAGACTAGCTTCTGGCATATCTACCTTTTCAATAATAACATTAGTAAGTGGTAGTGGAGGTTTATACATGGACTGAACTTGTTGATGTATCATTTAGAAATCTGCAGGGGGTAAATGACTTGGGCAACCTCAGGTTGATCACCTTCAAATTGAGCTGGTTGCACACCTGACTCAGCCACATTATCATCATCACAAAAGGGTGGATATCCCAAAGTGGCTCTAATGCTGTTGGTTACCCATTTAGCATGATCAGAGCCAGCATATACTAATACCCTCTCCCCCTTTATGACTTCTCTGGTCATATGTTCTCTCAAATCCTCTTTTTGAAATCTGATTTGCCCATCCAAGTAATTGACTCCATCTTTAAAGAATGGCTTTAACTTTTGAAGCTTGTCATTAATTGACTTCTGAGATGAAGTGATGGCAGTTTTAACTGAATCTAGGACAGCCTGTAGCTTCTTATCATAGTCTTCCATTTCTTTAGCCCTTGCAGTAGTCATTCCAGTAACAACATTTTTTAACTCAGTGACTATCTCATTGTGAGATTCAGTCAGATTGTCATTCATTCTTATTTGATTTTCAAGGACATAGCCTTGTTTGACCGCAATCTTATCCACCTGCTTCTTTATTTCTGCTTGCTGCTTTGCAAGAAATACCACAGCATTGCCCCCCTTGTGGAAGCAATCTGTCATCTCTTTCTTATTCTTGTTTACCTCAAATCTGATGGACTTTATTTCTTGTGCCAAATCAAACTGGAGTGTCTTATGACTTTCATCTACATATTTTTCCAAGGCCAGTCTTTGCTCATCCAGCTTCATTTGTAAATTCACCATAAGCTTGCTATAATCAAAATCAGAAGTAGATTTTGAAGTAGGTATTTTCAGAGCCTTCTTATAGCTTTGACTTCTTCTCTTAAAGACAAATAGTTTTCTTTGCTTGGCTTCCCTGACTTCTTTGTGCTCAGACTCTGAAAACTGTCAATATTAACTCTCTCTTGAGGAGTAGAAGAAATTTCTTTCTCAGCTCAATGTTGCTCCTCCTTAATATTAACCTGCTCTCCCTAAATCCTTACTGGCTCCCTTTCAGATCTTAGGGTAACCATTTTATCTGCTGCTCCTTCAAGATAAGGAAACAACTCTTCAAGAGTGAATTCTTGTTGAGTGTGAGCAGGATATAGTACTTTCTCAGCAGTAGCAGCAACTCCAGAAATATCAAGACCAGTTGGAGAAACTATGTCTTCTGATAAATCGATTCTTTCTTCCTCCTGCACTTGTTAAGAATGTGGATCCCCCTGCAACTGTACAGTAATTGGCTCCCCCTGCACCTGTGCAGATATAGTCTCTTCCTAGACTTGGGTAGTCTCAGTCTGATCCTGAACTTGTTCTCTAAATTGTGCTTCCTATTCTTGTGCGTCTTCATGACCATGCTCAGAAAGGTCATGTGCTGGTGTTTTTGCCATTAGCTCTTGCCTGTCCACATCAGGCATCTCTTTTGAAAGAACTCTATCCCATCTTGAGAATAACCTTATGTCCATTCTCATAATGTAATTTATCTTTGATCCAGGAATCTGTTGCATCACCTCTGGAATCATTCCAGTCAGGTACAGACTCATGATCCTAGCCAAGTTTGGCTTCGTAATTCCTTATTTTATCTTATCAAACAGTACTGCAGACCAATTTGTGTGAATCTTAAAGATTATCCTTGTTAGCAGGCTGAACATATAGGCTGATATCCTATCATGGCCACCTGGTTTCATAAGATCACTTTTCCTACTATTTCAGACAGGAATTTCCCTTGATGATTCATGCCTTTTCTGTTGATGGCTGCTCCTATCTTTAAGGTTGGATCCAATCCACACCATTGAAGCGCGTCCCTGGTCCTTTGGGATGGGTCTTCTTCCTCATCATGTATTCTAGGAAGATGGAGAATCTTGCTCAACCTCTTCTGAGACACCATGACTTTTTCTCCATGTACAATGGATTTGATCTTCAATCCTGTTGAGTCCATTGATGCAGCAGTATAGAACTCGAATATTTCTTTCTTCCATATCTTTGTAGGTTAAGAGACAAGATATTCTAATCCGTTTTCTGCAAGAAGAGAAATGACCTATTTGATCTCCGTTGCGGCATCGTCGAATGCATGTCTAACCAACTCATATCCTTCATTGATGTTGTCTTCAACCTTGGGCGCCATTAGAATGAAGAGAAAGCTTGGTTTGAGAGAAGAGAGTTTGTAGACACAAGGAATTTGTCTCGAAACCCTGGTGATCGTGTCGACAGAATATGTTCTTGACCTATTTATACCCTTCTAATCAAAGAAGGTTAAACGGCGGGCAAAAAAGTCTAAAGGAGTCAACACAGTTGGAATGTGTCAACACAAACTCCTAATGTCTCGACAACAAAGTTGACCTCTATGTGTCGACACAAATTGATGATGTGACGACACTTGACTTACAAAGACGAGGAATAGATATTCTGTGTCGACACTTATTCGAAGTGTCGACATAAAGTCTGAATGTGAGGACACCACTTCTCTGGATGTGTCGACACAACTCTTCTGGATGTGTCGACACTGCTTGTCTGGATGTGTCGACATATTATCCCTTAGGTGTCGACACTTTTACTCTGTGTCGACACAATTTCCCTAAATTGTTGACATAACTCCTCTATGTCGACACTTTATTACTGAATGTGTCGACACCATTTTACTTAGCCAATTTTTTGTAAACTAACCTATGGTCAGCATTCCTAATTCAATTTTAAATCTATTGAATTTAGTTTTATCCAGATGCTTAGTAAATACATCTGTAATTTGATAATCAGTTTTAACAAATTCTAATGAGATGTCTTCTTTTTCTACATGTTCTCTAAGAAAATGGTATTTTATCTCTTTATGCTTAGTCCTACTATATGAAATAGGATTGTTTGCAATAGAAATGGCACTTTTAGAATCACACAATAAAGGTATTCTATTTAATTGAAAACCATAGTCCCTTAGCTTATGCTGAATCCACAACAGTTGTGCACAGCAACTTCCTGCTGCCACATATTCAGACTCAGTTGTGGATATTCCCACACTAGTTGGCTTCTTACTGCTCCAGGATATCAACCTTCCTCCCAAGAATTGGCATGTACCTGTAGTAATTTTTCTATCTTCTCTACAGCCTGCAAAATCTGCATATGAATAACCTGTTAGTAGAAAATCTCCATTCCTAGGGTACCAAACTCCTAGATTAGGTGTGCCCCTTAGATATCTCAAAATCCTCTTGACTGCAGTATAATGTGATTCTTTAGGGCATGCTTGGTACCTAACACCGACACATGTAGCATACATAATGTCTGGTCTACTAACAGTGAGATATAGTAGAGAGCCACTTATTCCTGTATACAAAGACTCATCTACAGGATTACCTGCATCATGTTTGCATATAGGCATACTTGTTCCCATACGAGTTCTCATGGTAGAGGATGATTCCATACAATACTTCTTAATTAACTCCTTGGTGAACTTAGACTAGGATATGGACAAGCCATCTTCAGTCTGTCTTACTTGGAGTCCCAAGAAGAACTTAAGTTCCCCCATACTGCTCATTTCAAACTTCCCTTGCATAAGTTTGGCAAACTTCTTGCAAAGGTTGCTCTCTTTAGACCCAAAAATTATGTCATCTACATAGATCTGAACTAAGATTATCTTACCTTTAGATTCCCTTAGGAATAGAGTTTTGTCTATTTTTCTTCTTGAGAATTTGTTCTCAATAAGGAAAGTAGACAGGGTATCATACCAAGCCCTCGGGGCTTTCTTTAACCCATACAATTCTTTCCTATGTCTATAGACATAATCAGGTTTCAGAGAATCTACAAAACCTGATGGCTGCACTACATAGACTTCTTCTTTTAGATCACCATTTAGGAATGTTGATTTCACATCCATTTGGTATACCTTCAAGCCTTGATATGCTGCATAGGCAAGGAACATCCTAATTGCTTCCAGTCTTGCTACTGGGGCAAATGTTTGATCAAAGTCTATTCCTTCTTCCTGCTCTTATCCTTTTGCAACCAATCTTGCTTTGTTCTTTATAATAACTCCACTCTCATCCAACTTGTTCCTACAAATCCACTTTGTACCAATGATGTATTGGTCTTTTGGTTTAGGAACTAACTCCCAGACCTTGCATCTTCTAAACTGATTAAGCTCCTCTTGCATAACATTAATCCAGTGTTGGTGTTGGATAGATTCTTCAAATTTCTTTGGCTCCAGTTGAGTTAGAAAACTTGAGTGCAGGACTGTATTCAGATTTCTGCTTCTTATTTGCAAACCATGACTTGGATCACTAATTATCTGATTTGCTGGATTATCCTTTAGATGTCTTACAGCTGGAGGTAGACTTCCTTGTTGCTGAACACCTCCAGTTTCTTCATTATGCTGCACCTCTTGGTTGTCATCAGCTCCTAGAGAGTCTTGTACTCCCCTTGGACAGTAGCCATCATTTTCCAATTCTTCATCTGCAGTTGAGCCTTCTACAATGGAAAGCTTGTCCATTCTATTGCTTATACCTATTGGACTACATGAACTACAAGGCAACTCACTATTTATTAATCTAGTTTCATCAAATACAACATGTACAGATTCTTCTACAACTTGAGTAATCAAGTTGTAGACTCTATAAGCCTTACAATTGTTGTTGTACCCAACAAATATCCCATCTTGGGATTTGACAGCAAACTTAGTTAAATAAGACTTGCCATTGTTAAGGATATAACACTTGCAACCAAAGATCCTAAAATAAGATAAATTTGGTTTTCTACCTTTCATAATCTCATAGGGAGTCTTTTTGTGGCACTTGGTGATAGAAGCTCTGTTGATCACATGACATGCAGTATTTACTGCCTCAGTCAAGAAATATTTTGGGAGAGAAGTGTCACTCAATAGAGTTCTACCAGCCTCAATCAATGTTCTATTCTTCCTTTCAGCAATACCATTTTGCTGTGGTGTTCTAGGAGAGGAGAATTCTTGAAAAATCCCAAACTCTTCACACAGTCTTGTCATACTTTCAGATTGAAATTCAGTGCCATGGTCACTTCTGATTTTGACCACTGTACTGTCCAGTTCATTCTAAATTTGTTTGACAAAACTATGTAAAACACTTGGGGTTTCTGATTTATGTCTTAGAAAGAACACCCAGGAATATCTAGAATAGTCATCTACTACCACAAAAGTATAGACCTTCCTACCTAGACTCTTAACTTGCATAGGACCAAAAAGATCCATATGTAAGAGGTATAAACACCTCACTGAATCCTTGTTTATAAGGCTATGAAAGGAGGATTTTGTCTGCTTGCCCTTTTGACAAGCTGAACATATCCCTTCCTTTATACACTTAACCTGAGGACCATTCCTCACTAATTCTTTGCTAAAGAGTTGGCCAATTGTTTTGTAGTGAAGATGAGACAGCCTCTTGTGCCATTTGACACAATGAGATGCTCTCTCATCAGCTACAAGACAAATAGGAGAAACCTTGTTCTCACACACAAAGTCAAGACAATAAACATTTCTTTTTCTAAATCCAGTCAATATGACCTTTTGATCACTTGACCTTTTGATATGACATCCATTCTTAACAAATGAAATATCATATCCTAGATCACTCAGCTTACTTATGCTTATCAGGTTGTGTTTCAAACCTTTTACATAAGCCGCTTGAGTGATGGTAATTTGGTTTGAAGAAATGTTACCAAATCCTTTGATGATTCCTCTTTCAGATCCACCAAAGATTACTTTAGGCCCATCCTTGATAGGTGAGTACTCCTTCAGCAGCCCCTTTGTTCCAGTCATGTGCCTGGAACATCAAGTATCCAAGTACCATATAGGGGCATGACAACTTGGACTTTCCTGCAATTCAGAATTACCTAACCTTAGAGCCCAAGAAAGTCTTGGGTCCTTGGTTCAAGTTCGCACCATTCCTATCAAATCTACCACCAACTCTTCTAATTGGTAGACTCTTGTTCTTCCTGACACTTATGTTATGCCAGCAGTCTAAGGCAAAATGACCTGTCTTGCCACGGCACCAGCATTCATACTTGTTGTATCTAAGTCTAGATACATTTTTGGCAGAAAAATTTCTGTTCTTTGCTGGTGCTGCTGCAGCTACACCAACTGTTTTCCTTTGAACATGGTGTTTATTGACATGGGCTGATTTATTGGCATTAACACCCTTGTTATTCAGAACATTTGTCATATTATGACCATGAATGTTTTCAAGATCATATTTGTTAGAAGGCACTTTTACCATTCTAAACATTACAGGAACTTTAAAATTTACTGGCTGGACTGGTGCTTTGCCTTTTCTCTTGAATTGGATAGCACTGGTGTTACCTTTAAAGCCTAATCCTGTCTTACCCTTTTGAGCCACAAACTCATCTATTAAGGGTAAGACTGATTTTGGCTTAGAGTAACTAGCCACTAGATCTTTCTCCTTTTGATGTCTGACTTCGAGACTTTTAATTAGATCATTTTTATATGTGATTGTACCCATCTGAATAACATTTATAGTTTTCAGCTTGGCAACCTCATTCATTTTTTGATCCAATTCTTTCTCTAAACCAGATGAAGTCATCTTAAGATCTGCAATTTCCTTAGCTTGGCAACCTCATTCATGTTTAGACTCTGTTTAGTCTCCCTAGGGCAGTTTATAAACTGACCTAGAGCTTAGGTTAGAAGTTCTAGATGTTTTTGTGGTTAAGGCTTTTCCGTTCGACTATCGTCGAACGAGGCCTCGCGATCGTCGATCATTGATCGACGATAGCAGGGCTATCGAATCGTTGAGTCAAGACAATTATCGTCGACCGATGGTCGACGATCTCAGAGCAAGCCTCTTATGCTCTGAAGGTTGGTCGACGATCTGCCATCTGCAGTTCAACGATCTTGTTCTTGTTCGACGATATCTGTCTCGACAGATCTTTTGCTTTGGTCGACGATAGTTTGAGCTGGTCGACGATTTCCGTTCGACGATTTCTGTTTCGACAGACTTCGGTTTTTAGTCGACGATCTATTAGTAGGTCGACGATCTTCGAACTCCTGTTCGACGATTTCTGTCTGCTTTTATCTTTTTGTATTTATTCTATTCCTTGGTTTATTTCCAAGTGTTTTAGTTGGTGGTTAGATTGATTCTCTGATATTATTGTTGGTAAATTTATGGTTTAAATTCAAATAAATTGATTACAATATGTCAAGCATAAATCACGGGATTCAGTATTCTTGATAAAGCATTTTGTCCTATTATACAAATTGCGTTGACTTTATCTTTCCAGCCTGTTTTCTAGCCGTTGGTACTATGTACTATTTCCAAGAATGGTACGTATTTATGCTGAGATATTTTTCCCGCTTATTTTATTCCTTATTGGGACTGACAAAAAGTTAATAGGCCATTCTATTCCTATTGCTATATTCTATTTTGAGATAATCTGTTGCAGGGCTCGAGAATTCAAATCAATAGAGCCGTTCCAAAGGAAAAACGTGAAGACATATTTAAGAGAGATTCTTCTCTCAGCAAAAGAGAAGTTACAGACACAGAGAAATATTATTCATTCGCTCAAGCATCATCAGAGCAGCTCTTCACAATCTCACAATAAGAAGAAGAAAAGTTTTCCTGAAGCAAAAGCCCAAAGCAATCATCTTTCATTCTCAAGTCTCCTGAGCATCTGCTTAGAGTTTTCAAGACTTCAGAAAGAGCTCCAGTTCTGCTTCAAGTGCTCCAGAATCTAGAAAACTGATAAAAATCAGTCTACAGACTTCTGAGAATTTAGTTTCAGTTTATCTGAAACTCCTTCATCCTGAAGCAAAGGCTTTCCCTGGACTTCCACTGAGCCAGGGGGAGACTTTGATTCTTTAGAGAATCCACAAATCTTCTCTAATCTGTATTTAAAACAGAGAAGATAATCTAACCCTCTCAACCCCTTTTGTAAAAAGAGTTTGTTCACACCTCTTCAAAAGTGAACATTGGTGACAGGGCACCTTATCAACAACCTGTGGTTGAGCATCCTTATCAAAAGCTCAAAGGGTCTGTTTGATCTACCTGAATCAGATCATTGGTGGCAGGGCACCTTAGCAAAAACCTGTAGTGGATTCCTACCAGGGTGGTAGAAGAGTGGATGTACCTATTTAAAGGGAACCACTATATATCCTGTGTCTCTCTGGTTCTTGCTGATTTGTTTATTCTGTGGCTGTGTTAGAACTACCTAGGGTTGCTAGTTGCTGTGATAGGCTTGTAGTTAACTGAAATTTCAGTCAACTTCTTCACTTGTGCACTTCACTGTGTTAGGCTCTTAGGGTTCAAGTATCAGATTTTTTATTCCGCAAATAAACTCCAAGGGAGCTGACTAAGTGTTCATAAAATTTTGAATACTCTATTCACCCCCCTCTAGAGTAGTTTACAACTTATCCCCTCACTTTCAATTGGTATCAGAGGGAGGTTGGCTGTTCATACAGGCTAACACCTGAGTTAAAAGATCCTGTGATAAGTTGTTTCCTGATACCATTCACAAACACTTTCACACATGGCCCAGTCTAAGGATTATTCAAGCACCAGACCTCCTGTATGCAACTTGTCCAAGTTTGGCATATGGAAGGCCAGGATAAGACTATACATGAATTCTATTGATGAAGATATTTTTTCTTCTATTTTAACAGGACCACCTGCTAGGCCTGCTGCTGCTTCCACTTCTGCTGATCTCAGTGCTGTGCCACCACCTGACTACAATGAAAGCTACAAGAAGGCAAAGGCAGCTGATGCAAAAGCAATGAATATCCTAGCTCAGACAATGTCTGATGAGATATTCCAGAAGCTTGCTGAATGTACCTCAGCCAAAGCTATGTGGGATTCCCTCAACCACATAGTTGCTGGCTCAGCTGATGAGAGGAAGGACAGGAGATCCAATCTCACCTCTCAGTATGAAAACTTCAAGAAGGATGATGCTGAAGACATTGACACCATGTACACAAGACTCAGTTCAATAATAAGTGAACTGAGGTCTTTAGACAAGGAGATAACCTTGTCAGAAGTCAATGACAAGATCCTGATGTGCCTTCCCATCTCATGGGACTCAAGGATATGGCCCATCAAGGATGGAAGAAACACTGTGGAACTCTCCACAGAAGCTCTGCTGGGAAAGCTCAGGTCATATGAGCAAACCTTAAAGAGTAGAGCTGCTGTAACTGAAGTGAAGACTCCTACTCCTACAAAGAAAGAGCACTCTCTAGCTCTTAAGGCTGCTGAGACTTCTGAAGGAAGTCAATCAAATGAGGAGTTACTGGCACTCATTGCCAAGAGATTCTTCAACATGGGAAGAAAAGACCTCAGAAAGAAGTTCTCCAAGCATGAGGACAAGCCAAGGTATGACAAGACTCCATCTAAAGAAGTCATTTGTTATGTTTGCAGCAAGCCTGGACACATTGCCCCAGATTGTCCAGAGAAGAAGTACAAGGAAAAGAAACATGAGAAAGAGTACAGGAAGCACCACTCCAAGTCCTCATCACACAAATACAAGAAGAAGGACAAGGGATTTGTGGCTGCTACCTGGAGTGAAACAGAAGAGGATACCTGCTCCTCTAGCTCTAGTGATTCTGAAGAAGAAGAAGAAGAGAAGAAAGCCAAAGAGGTCTGCCTCATGGCCATTGATGCCTGCAGCTCTCTGTCAGCTGCAGAGAATTCTGAAGAAGAAGGAGACAATGAAGAAGATTCCTTTATGGAGGACCAGGTAATCGACTCATTTGATTTCTCATCTCCTGAGTTCAAACTAAAATTTAAAACTCTATGTTTAGATTTACTATTATCTGAAAAAGAAATTAAGTCACTTAGATTAAAAATAATGGAACTAGACATGGAAGGTACTGAAATAATCAGATTAGAAAAGGAATTAGAGAGCTCAAAAGAAGAAGTAACATTCCTAAAATTAGAACTAGCTAAATCTAAGAGGTTAGAAGAACAATTAAATGGCAGAAGCCTTAAATTATCTGAAATAACCTGTATAGCAAACACTAGGGTTGGTAATGATAAACTAGGCTTAGGTGCTACACCTAGTGAACCCATCCTCCTCACAAAGGAGAGATTTAGCACTCCAGTAAAATTTGTTTCTGAATCAGGAATAAAGAATACTGAGGAAATTGAAAAATGCAAGAAAATTCAGAATAAGATTAAGAAAGAGAATAGGAAGAAAAAATTTCTAGCTTTACAAAAATCGTCGAACATTAATCGACGATCGTCAAACCAATCGTCGAACGACTATCGACGATCGCTGAACACCTACACTGAGTATAATAGCTTTGGTGCAGGAGGTCGACGATCTCATCTTGAGTCGTCGACCAGTGATCGACGATCGTGGAATCCAGAACATCGTTCTACCATAAATGATCGATGATATGGCTTGCGATCGTCGACCAGTGATCGACGATCTGGACTTAAGCTGGAAAATAAATTTCAAACTTCCAGAATTGCAAATTCAAATCACTATCCCAGGTTGTTTAATCATTCAACTGAATGGATTATCCCACCTAGGAGATCACACCCTTTAGGATATAAATCTAAGCCTGCAAAATCTTTTATATCTAGTTTTTCTTTTGTAAAGAATACTGGACCCAAGGTAACCTGGGTCCACAATGTATAACTGTTCTTTCTGCAGGTGAAGACCTATCCAGTCATACATGACAAATGGTATCTGGATAGTGGATGCTCAAAGCATATGACAGGAAAGAAGAAGAACCTGTCAGGTTTCAAAGCTAAGCTGGGACCAAAAGTTGTATTTGGGGATTCCAGTTGTGGACAGACTGAAGGGTATGGCAGCTTCACCATAGGAGCTGTAACCTTCAAGAAGGTAGCCTATGTCTCAGGACTAAAGCACAACCTAATCTCTGTTAGCCAATTGTGTGATGCTGGGTACAAGGTTTGGTTTACTGACACTGCCTGCAATATTTCTTTGAATAATACTGTTGTGTTAGTAGGTATTAGAATTGGAAATGTTTATGTTGTAGACTTTAACTCATCCAAATCTGAAATATGCTTATTTAATGAAGTAACCAGTAATAATACCCTTTGGCATAAGAGACTTAGTCATGTAAACTTGAAAAACATTTCTAGGTTGGCTAAATACAATCTTGTAAGAGGATTACCTTCTTGCCCCTACAAGAAGGAAGGCCTTTGCAAAGCTTGTCAACTAGGAAAGCAAACAAGAAATAGCTTTAAATCAGTTAATAAAAGTGATTCTCCCAGGATTCTGTACTTGCTACATTTGGACTTATTTGGTCCTATTGCTGTGCAGAGTCTTGGAGGGAAGTCTTACACTCTAGTAATTGTAGATGACTTCTCCAGGTTCACTTGGGTATTCTTCTTGAGAACTAAGGCTGATAACTTCAAGGTTCTTACAGATTTTCTAAAGTGTATACAGAGTGAGTATTCTACTCAGATTGCCTTGATCAGAAGTGATCATGGTACTGAGTTTGAGTCTCTTCTTATGCAAGAATTCTGTGAGAAGGAAGGTATCAAACATAGCTTCTCTGCTCCTAGAACTCCTCAAAAAAATGGGGTAGTTGAAAGGAAAAACAGAACCCTAATTGAAGCTGCAAGTACATTGTTGGCAGATGCTAACATGCCTCTGTCCTTTTGGGCTGAAGCAGTTAGCACAGCTAACTATGTATTGAACAGAAGTCTGATACATAAACTTAAGGGTAAGACTCCCTATGAATTACTTAAGCAAGTGAAACCTAAAATAGACTATTTTAGAGTATTTGGCTGTGTTGCTTTTGTTCATAACAATAACAAAGAATACCATAGAAAATTTGAGGCAAAAGCTTCAATGGGAGTTTTTCTAGGATACTCTCAAGTAAGCAAAGCCTATAGGGTTCTCAATAAATCCTCTCTTAAGATAGAAGAGTCTGCACATGTCTCTTTTGATGAGACAGTCATGTATTATAAGGAGAAGGATTCTTCCTCTAATAGTACAGTGCAAGTCCTAGGAGTAAGTAAGGATTTGGAAGGTTTGAAACTCACACAGGAGAATCATCCCCAACAAACTCCTCAGGTTGCTTCCTCAGATTCTGAATCTGATGTAGAACTTGTAGAAGTTAAAGCACCTGCTCCAACAGTTGATCAAATTCCACATGAGGAATTAAATCTTGAAACTGTTGAAGATCAGATCATTGTTGAACCTACTGATCTTGTCACACTTAGAGATCACCCTGTATCTCAAGTGATTGGAGACATTTCAGCAGGAGTCCAGACAAGACATCAACTCAACAAAAATGTGATGTTTGCTTGTTTCCTTTCTCAGGTTGAGCCCCTAACCATTAAAGATGCTGAGCTTGATCCCCACTAGATTATAGCAATGCAAGAGGAGCTTAACCAGTTTGAAAGATGTAAAGTTTGGACCTTGGTTCCTAGACCAAGAGGCCAACGGATCATAGACACCAAGTGGGTGTTTAGAAACAAGCTTGATGCCCAAGGCATAGTAGTTAGAAATAAGGCTAGGCTAGTAGCTCAAGGCTATAGACAGGAGGAAGGCATAGATTATGATCAGACTTTTGCCCCTATAGCTAGACTAGAAGCCATTAGGATTTTCCTAGCCTATGCTGCCTATAAAAGATTTAAGGTTTTCCAAATGGATGTGAAGAGTGCCTTCCTCAATGGAGATTTAAAGGAAGAAGTGTTTGTTGAACAACCACCAGGGTTTGTTTCATCAACCTTACCCACTCATGTGTTCAAACTCAAAAAGGCTCTATATGGACTTAAGCAAGCTCCTAGAGCTTGGTATGAGACCTTAGCAAATTTTCTTCTAGAACACAAGTTTGTGAGAGGTGTAGTAGATAGAACCCTATTCATTAGACATCATAAGGACTCACAACTGTTAGTTCAAATCTATGTAGATGACATTATATTTGGCTCTACTGATCCCAAACTATGCAAGAGGTTCTCTGAACTAATGCACTCTAAGTTTGAGATGAGCAGCATGGGTGAGTTATCCTATTTCCTTGGTCTCCAAGTGAAACAGAGTGTTGATGGCATTTTCATTTCTCAATCAAAATATGCCAGAGAGCTGGTTAAAAGATTTGGAATGTCTGATGCTTCATCAATGAGCACACCTATGGCCTCAAATGCAGTTATTGATTCTGATGTAAATGGCAAGTCTGTTGATCAAAAGAATTATAGAGCCATTGTTGGTTCCCTGCTGTATTTGACTGCATGTAGGCCTGACATAATGTTTGTTACATGCCTATGTGCTAGGTTTCAGGTCAACCCAAAGGAATCTCACTTAACTCTTCTCAAGAGAATCTTGAGATACCTTAAGGGATGCCCTAACTTAGGACTGTGGTACCCAGCTGAGTCAGGATTTGAATTAATTGGATATTCAGATGCTGATTATGCTGGTTGTAGAGTTGACAGGAAAAGCACCTCAGGGACTTGTCAGTTCCTGGGAGAGAGACTTGTCTCTTGGTTTTGTAAGAAACAGGCATCTGTGTCTACTTCAACTGCTGAGGCTGAATATATTGCAGCAGCTAGTTGTTGTTCACAGATTCTGTGGATTCAAAATTAGCTAGTGGATTATGGGTATACACACTCAAAAACAAAAATTCTGTGTGACAGTACCAGTGCAATATCAATTGCTCAAAATCCTGTGCTCCATTCCAGGACCAAGCACATTGAGATTAGACATCACTTTCTGAGAGATAATGTGGAAAAGAACAAGATAGCAATGGAATTTATATCCACAGACCTGCAGAGAGGAGATATTTTCACTAAGCCCCTTGATGAACAAAAGCATTTGTTCTTCCTGAACCAGCTTGGTATGATTAATGGTTCAGAGTAGTGAAAATTTGGTTAATTTTGTTTTCTGTCTAAAATCGTCGAACGACTGCTCGACGATCTTCGACCAGGTCAGAACTATCGTCGACCAACCGTCGACGACAGCTCGCTCTGTAGTAAGGCAGAAATCGTCGACCAACTGGTCAACGATATCTCCTTAGGTATCTATCGTCGACCAATGGTCGACGACAGATTTTCTGTGCTGGGTGGAGAATCGTCGACCATCATATATTGATCGACGATCGTGGTGATTGCGTGTAGTCGGTCGATGATTACCGATTAGTCAAACATTGACTATCGTCGGTCTGTGTTCGACGACCGATCTTATTCCGGGTTCGACGATCGCAGATTTGTTTCTAATAGTCGATTTAGGTCTGAAGATCGTCGTCCTTCCGCTCCGTCTTTTCATATTCCTTCTTCTGGCTTAGAATTCGCTCTCGAACTCTAATCCCGCGCGATTCTCTTCTCCCCTGTTTTGCTTCTCGATTCGCCATCTTCTCTCAAATCCTATGGCGATTCCTTCTGCTGTTCTCTCCGGAATGAAGTTCGACACTGGATTCTGTGTCGACTTTGATTCTTTCAGCCGATGCGATCAACCAATCCAAGATATACTGCAGCTGTGTGAAGACCAAGGCCTCAAGAAATTTATGTCGTTCTCTCCTAAGATTCATATACCAGAGATTCGTGAATGGGTATATACTTCGTCCTCCAGCGACGACGCCATGATAGGAAAGATAAATGGCGAGGAGGTCACTCTGACTCCTGAAGTATTGACTGAGCTGTTTGGACTGCCAACAGGAACTGAGGACTATGAGCAAACTGCAGAGGAATATGGCCGCATGCTCACTGTGATGGGCCATGCCGAAGGGATTCCGGCTAAGCTGCTGAAGATAAACATGTCTCCAGAATACAAGTTTCTGGCAGACCTGGTGGGCAAGGTCGTTTTGGGAAAACATTCTGCTCACGACAACATCAACAGGCAACAGTTTGCCCTGATGTCAGCTTTGGTGAATAAGGCACAGATTGCCTGGGGAAAAGTTCTGTTTGAACTAATAAGGAGAAAGAACAATCAGAAAGAAGTAAATCTTGCCAGGGTATTGGGTGTGTTTCTATATGTGAAAGCACCCCTGCTGCTTGTGTCTGCACCCTCCGCAGTCAACGCTAGCAAGAGGTTGGACCCTTCTCTATTCAAGAAATCCCAGAGGATTATCAAGAAGTCAGCCAGGGTTGATCCTAACCCTCCTTCAGACACAAGGGCTGATTCGGCCGCTCTCCCGCTTACTGGGGAAGGCTCAGTAATCCCTCCATCCTCTCTCTATCCCTGCATCCTCTTCTCCTGCATTACTTTCCTCTACAACACCTGCAGTGCCATCACAACATGCATCCTTCATCCCACCTGCATCTCCATCCCAGTCACCAACACCACAACATCTGGCAGCTTCAGCCAGTGTTGACATGGTGACTGCTACCATCCTCACGCACCTCTCTCAACATGAATCCCACACTCATGTTGATGTTCACCCATCTCCACATGACTCATTTGATCATGTGGCAGATCATCCTGATACCTTTCCATCACCACCTCCCTTTGTATCCCACAGTCATCCATCCACCTCCACATCATCAGTATTTCAGATATCCCCTGAAATGCTTGCACACCTTGTAAAGCTCATCACTCCCTCCATCCAAAGCATGATTGAGGCTGCCAATGCCCCTCTCATTGCCTCCATCAATTCTCTCACTGATGCCATCAAATCCATCTCATCTTCTGCTGAGCCCCCTTCTGTAAGATGCATGACTCCAGTCCCCACTGAAGTCATGCAGGGGGAGATGTCTGTTGAAGTGGTCTCAGGTGATGCCCTGACCCTTCAGGACAATTCTTCTCTTCCCCTTCAAGGAACTGTAGAAGAACCTCAAGAAATTCCAGAGAAAGAACCAGAAGGTAAACCTTAAAACTCTTCCTCCAAAGGATATAATCAGGACTTAAATTTGATATTTGTATCTAATAAAGACATTCACTCCCTAGTGAATCTAGCTTCTGAGGAAGAAGTTCCTGAAAAAGAAAATGAGGAAGTCCCCATGGACGTTTGTGAGAATGATGCTGCTCAACCTGATGGTATAGTTTTATTTAAGTTTCTAATTAATTCAAACTCCAACTTTGAGTTAATTTCTTATTCCTTCCTTTCCATCACAGCTGCTGATGATCTCACATCAGTATTGCAAGTTGATGCTGCTAAGTCCCTTGATTCTGATAAAGACTTGGAATCATTTCTTAACTCAGACTGTGAGTTCTCACTCACATCTACTCCTTTTGTTTTTCCTCCTCAAGAGATAGTGGTCCCTTATAGACCTGAGTACCTTGATGACACCTTGGTCAAGGATACTCTTTTCTTTTCCTATATGGCACTCCTCTTGTGCCTTGCAGAGGTGTCTATCCCTGATGTCACTGAACATCTAGAAGGAATTATAACCTCCTTCCTAGATGCAAAGTGGTATCCTGTGTAGATCTTCAGGTAATCCTATCTATTACCTGTCGTTTGTTCACCTTGGGGGGAATATTTTATTCCCACTTGGTTGTTAACCTATCTTTCTTTGCATGCAGGCACAACCATAAATGCTGCTGCTGCTGAAGACATCAACATCCCTGCTGATGCTGCTGCTGAAGAAATTGAAGATGTGCAAGATAGGGCAGACAATGCTCCCAAGATGACTGAAATGGACTCAAGCTCAGGTACTCTAAACATTGACCAATATATAGCCTTTGTGGCTGAAAATATTGCCTCTGAGTACATTGAAGGGATGGCTAATTATCATCTGGATTCCCTAGCCATCTCTCTAGAGAAAGCATCTGCCCCTGCAGATATCGTCATCTTTTCTCCACCTATCCTTACCTATCCTCTATCCATTCCTTCTATTGCAGAACTGGTCCCCAAGACAGTTCCTGAGTTGTATCCAGAATCAGAACTCTGGAAGAGGTCTCCAAATGTGGATCTTGATGCCCTCCTTAGGCAAGATGCCATTGAGGAAGCTAAAGAGAAAGAAGAAAGAGAAAAGAAAGACAAAGCTGAACCTGCTGCCAAGGATCCTTCTGAACTTGACTTTGATGATTATGCTGGGAAAGACTCATCTCATTCTGATGATGATGATGATGATTCTGATGATTCTGACTCCACTAAGAAAAGGAAAAGAGCTGCTTCCAAGAAAAGAAAAGCTCCTGCTCCTCCTGCTGCTAATCCAGACAAGGATGTTCCCTATTTTATTCTGAAGGGAATTGATCCCAAGAGCAAAGAATTTCAGCCTTGGATGAGACTTTCAAAGAATCAGACAAGAGAGAATAAGAGAAGAAAAAGATATGACACTCCTGTTCAGAAATTCCCCCCCAGAGGTCCTCCTCCACCTCCTGGTGCTGGAGCCTCTAGAAGTCTCTCTTCTGCCCCCTCTGCAAGACCAGCCAGTTCTAACACTTCTCAGACCTACCAAAGAAGGAGTAACCAAAGCCAGGGAGGCCAAGATGTATCAGGACAGGGAAGAAAAAGAAATGACAATGCTCTCGTGGAACAAATAAAGGAGATGACTTTTCAGCAACCTACATTCTCTCCTCCTCCTTCTCCTAAGAAGATAGTCCCAGAAAGGAAACCTTCTCCTCCCAGGAGAGGTCCCTCCTCCTCTTCAAGGAAACCTGCTGCAGCTGAATCTAAAGGAAAAAGAGTGGTCTTTTCAGAAAAATCCCACAAAAAGTTCATTGAGCTTGCACCTCCAAGATCTCTATATGCTCAAACTGATCCTAAGAAGGCTGTGCAGATTCCTCTTGATTCAAGCAAACTTGCTACAGCTCTTCAAAGAAACATAGAGATTGCAGCTCATACAGATACTGATAGACCTCCCTCTCCATCAGATAAAACTGAAGCTGAAAGGATTGCCTCTATGGCAAGATTCAAAGAGTCTATTGCACTAAGCATGATGGAGAGAGCCAAATCTCAAGGACTAGATCCTACAGCCTACTCAACAATGTCAGAATTCAGAGAAAAGGAACTCAGCAGAATTCAAGTCAATCCAGAAGCCTTTGACACTGAGGAATACATGAGACTACATCCTGCTGCAGTTCTACCAAGTTATGCTGAAAAGAAAATCATAGGTGAACATGATCTAATGCTATCCAAGAGACAAGCAGCAAACCCTAACAGAGAAATTATTTTCAAACCAGCTGCAATACCCAAAAACTCATCTGATGCTAAACATGCTGATAAATCTGCTTGATACATTCCATTTCTGCTGATTTATGCTTGTTATATTTTCTGTGTATTGCCTGTGTTTTAACATTCTGGTTAATCTTTAGATTTGTTGTTGTCTGCTTTAGCCTTTAAATTGGATTGGATAACATAACCCAAATAGGGGGAGATTGTTGGTACCCTAGATGTGATTTGGCTTATGTAATCCCTTTCCAGCCCCTCTTGATCCATATAAAGATATATGATCATGTTTAGACTCTGTTTAGTCTCCCTAGGGCAGTTTATAAACTGACCTAGAGCTTAGGTTAGAAGTTCTAGATGTTTTTGTGGTTAAGGCTTTTCCGTTCGACTATCGTCGAACGAGGCCTCGCGATCGTCGATCATTGATCGACGATAGCAGGGCTATCGAATCGTTGAGTCAAGACAATTATCGTCGACCGATGGTCGACGATCTCAGAGCAAGCCTCTTATGCTCTGAAGGTTGGTCGACGATCTGCCATCTGCAGTTCAACGATCTTGTTCTTGTTCGACGATATCTGTCTCGACAGATCTTTTGCTTTGGTCGACGATAGTTTGAGCTGGTCGACGATTTCCGTTCGACGATTTCTGTTTCGACAGACTTCGGTTTTTAGTCGACGATCTGTTAGTAGGTCGACGATCTTCGAACTCCTGTTCGACGATTTCTGTCTGCTTTTATCTTTTTGTATTTATTCTATTCCTTGGTTTATTTCCAAGTGTTTTAGTTGGTGGTTAGATTGATTCTCTGATATTATTGTTGCTAAATTTATGGTTTAAATTCAAATAAATTGATTACAATATGTCAAGCATAAATCACGGGATTCAGTATTCTTGATAAAGCATTTTATCCTATTATACAAATTGCGTTGACTTTATCTTTCCAGCCTGTTTTCTAGCCGTTGGTACTATGTACTATTTCCAAGAATGGTACGTATTTATGCTGAGATATTTTTCCCGCTTATTTTATTCCTTATTGGGACTGACAGAAAGTTAATAGGCCATTCTATTCCTATTGCTATATTCTATTTTGAGATAATCTGTTGCAGGGCTCGAGAATTCAAATCAATAGAGCCGTTCCAAAGGAAAAACGTGAAGACATATTTAAGAGAGATTCTTCTCTCAGCAAAAGAGAAGTTACAGACACAGAGAAATATTATTCATTCGCTCAAGCATCATCAGAGCAGCTCTTCACAATCTCACAATAAGAAGAAGAAAAGTTTTCCTGAAGCAAAAGCCCAGAGCAATCATCTTTCATTCTCAAGTCTCCTGAGCATCTGCTTAGAGTTTTCAAGACTTCAGAAAGAGCTCCAGTTCTGCTTCAAGTGCTCCAGAATCTGGAAAACTGATAAAAATCAGTCTACAGACTTCTGAGAATTTAGTTTCAGTTTATCTGAAACTCCTTCATCCTGAAGCAAAGGCTTTCCCTGGACTTCCACTGAGCTAGGGGGAGACTTTGATTCTTTAGAGAATCCACAAATCTTCTCTAATCTGTATTTAAAACAGAGAAGATAATCTAACCCTCTCAACCCCTTTTGTAAAAAGAGTTTGTTCACACCTCTTCAAAAGTGAACATTGGTGACAGGGCACCTTATCAACAACCTGTGGTTGAGCATCCTTATCAAAAGCTCAAAGGGTCTGTTTGATCTACCTGAATCAGATCATTGGTGGCAGGGCACCTTAGCAAAAACCTGTAGTGGATTCCTACCAGGGTGGTAGAAGAGTGGATGTACCTATTTAAAGGGAACCACTATATATCCTGTGTCTCTCTGGTTCTTGCTGATTTGTTTATTCTGTGGCTGTGTTAGAACTACCTAGGGTTGCTAGTTGCTGTGATAGGCTTGTAGTTAACTGAAATTTCAGTCAACTTCTTCACTTGTGCACTTCACTGTGTTAGGCTCTTAGGGTTCAAGTATCAGATTTTTTATTCCGCAAATAAACTCCAAGGGAGCTGACTAAGTGTTCATAAAATTTTGAATACTCTATTCACCCCCCCTCTAGAGTAGTTTACAACTTATCCCCTCACTTTCAAGCAATGTAATGAGATTCCTTAGAGTTCACCTGAAATCTAGCACATACACATGTTGAGAACATTTATATCTGTTCTACTTGCGGTAAGGTAGAGCAAGGACCCAATTATGCTTCTGTACTTGGTTTCATCAAAAGGTTTCCCTTTCTCATCCTTGTCCAGAGACATAGCTGAGGCCATTGGAGTCCTCATAGAGGTTGCATGCTCCATTACGAATTTCTTGAGTAGCTCTTTGGTGAACTTGGTCTGTGAGATGAAAATTCCATCCTCAGATTGTTTCACCTGAAGCCCTAAGAAATACTTCAGCTCTCCCATACTGCTCATTTCAAACTTCCCTTGTATAAGTTTAGAAAACTTCTTTCAGAGGTTGTTATCTGTAGAGCCAAAAATAATGTCATCAACATAGATTTGCACTAGCAAAATGTTGCCTTTTATTTCCCTAAGAAATAATGTCTTGTCTATCTTTCCTCTTGTGAACTTGTTCTCAAGAAGAAAGGTGGACAACGTCTCATACCAAGCTCGAGGAGCTTGTTTATGACCATATAAAGCTTTTTGTAATAAGTAAACATAATTAGGATAAGTTGAATCAACGAAACCTGGTGGTTGCTCTACATACACTTCTTCCTTTATGTCACCATTTAGGAAGGCGGACTTAACGTCCATCTGATAGACGGTAAAGCCCTTAAGTGCAGCGTAGGCAAGAAATAACCTGATCGCTTCCAGTCTTGCCACTGGAGCATAAGTCTGGTCAAAGTCAATTCCTTCTTCTTGACGATATCCCTTTGCGACAAGTCTGGCTTTATTCTTTATAATGGTTCCATCTTCGTCCATCTTGTTCCGGTAGACCCATTTTGTCCCAATGACGTTCTTACCCTTGGGTCTAGGAACAAGTGTCCAATCTTTGCATTGTTTGAATTGATTCAGTTCTTCTTCCATGGCTAGAATCCAGGATGCGTCGGAGTTGGCTTTCTCAAATTTCTTTGGTTCAACCTGTGAGAGAAAACTTAAGTGTAAATTCTCGTTAGTTGTACCTCGACGAGTTCTGACGCCATCCCGAGGATCTCCTATGATTTGATCAACGGGATGATCCTTCAAGTGTCTGAACTCTAAAGTCCTTGCATCTAGGATCTCTTCAGCCACTGGAGTTGCATCTTCAGCTGGGATGTGTTCTTCATCTTGATCATCTACCTCTCCAATCGGGGTTGTAGAGGTGATCTTGATGAACGTCTCGTCTTTATCTTTAGTAGTTTCATCCAAGCTAAGTTCCTTCAACTTTGTACCTGCATCTACAATAGGCACACTAGACGAGTTGCTGTACAGCAGACTCGTCTCATCAAATACAAGATGTATCGACTCCTCTACCACCAGAGTTTTTCTATTGAATACTCTATAGGCCTTACTATGGCTACTATAACCTACAAAAATACCTTCAAAGCTTTTCTCGCTAAACTTGGTAGTGTGATACTTGTCGTTGTTAAGTACGAAGCACTCACTGAAAGTCCACCTAGTGCCAACTAGCTTCACCTATGGGGGGGGGAATAGGTGTCTTGCAGCGTATTTGCGGAATTAAAATTGTACCTGCACACGAAAATAAAACAACATAGCACAGAAAGGACACAAGCAATTTATAGTGGTTCCCCTATTTGGGTACGTCCACTTTCCCCCTTTGACCTATCTCCCAACCAGGGACGACTCAGTCACTTCACCAACAGGATTGAAATCCAATCCTTGCACTATCGGAAGGAACCCTTCCACACGTAGGAGTCAACACTCCCACAACACGGGTTGCACCCAACCCTACAACTAGGAACCAAATGTTCCTTTACAAAGAAAAAGAGACTGGAGTGTATAAGAAATACAAACAACTTGAAGATCTAGGTGTCCCTTTTCGTTAGGCTACTTGTTCTTGTAGGCAACGAAAAGTCCACGACCCTTGATCTTTCTTGGAGAGAATCTCCCCGAGACCGGCGGCGGCAAAGGGCGGCGGCAAGGCTCTCGGTGTTGGCGACGGCAAGTGAAAACAGCAGCTATGCACTGTAGATTCAATCTTCTTAGCGAAGTCGGCAAGGTCTTCCAATGGTCACACTAGGATCGATCGTCTCGATCGATTCGGACGGGGATGGATTTCCCTATCTCAAATCAAGAGACAAAAGATCTATGGTTAGACGCGTGAGATGCTATGCAAGACTTGGCTTCTATCACCGTGGATCTGGAGGAGATCGAGATCGGCTACGGTGACTATTGCCCGAGCGGCGGCAGAGACGATCGGCGGAGCTAGGGCTCGACGGCGGATCTCCTTTTTGAATTCGCGTGTCTGTTTGTTTACTGTTCACCAATACCTGTATATTTATACATTAGGTATTAAAGATGACCGTTGTGGGCCCCACCAGTAATAAGACCTAAGTCCGGTTCGAAATACCGCTGGAAACCTGGACCGGTCCAGGAAATGTCGGAAATTTGCCCAAGTCAAATTCGACGAGAATCGTAGGTGATTCTCGATGAATCAGCGAGAATCACTTACAATTCTCGCCGAATTCTACTTGGCGAATTCTTGCTGCACAGGTTATAGAGGCCGGGGAGAATCGGCGGGAATCACATTTGATTCTCGCCAAATCGTCGAGAATGCAAAGTCATTCTCGACGAATCGTCGAGAATCACTTAGTGATTCTCGACGATTCTGCCTTAGAGGATTTTCTGACTGCGTCGAGACAGCCGGCCCAACCTGGCGAGAATCATCTAGTGATTCTCGACGACTCTTCGAGAATCACTAGTGATTCTCGACGAATCGGCGAGAATCACATAGTGATTCTCGACGATTTACACTTAGACGATTCTCGTCTTTTAACCCGTGAGCTGGTCTTTGGCCCATCCTTGCTCCTTGACTGCTCTTGCTTTATCATAGCCCTGTACTTGAAATTAAGTACACCCCAATAGAGAGAGTACACGTAGGCCAACACACTGATCTGCTCAACGAGGGATTACGATGCACAGACCCGTGTATATTGACCCACTGCACCCTGACATTGGTGTGTACTTAGCAATGAATAGCTGCAAGCACAAATAGAAATATTTCATCAAATACATTGTAAATTCATCCTAGCTTGACAGGTGGCTTCCTCAAATCCAGGTAATTGTGGATACAATACCCAACAATCTCCCCCTATTTGACGAAGCCAAAATCCTACTAGCTAAGATGAATACCACCATCCAGAGAATAAATAAGACATACGAAAACAAAAGCAAGCAGAACAATACTTGAGTTAAACATGAAATCATATAAATATATATAAATCCACAAGGCTTGTTCATATGATAATGTGAGAAAATTGATATGCAATAAGAGGCGGAAAAGATCCTAAGCCTATTTCTTCTTAGCAAGACTATCCTTAAGCTTCTGAGCCAAGAATTTCTTGCTTTGCCTTTCGAAATATTCCTTAGGCTTTGGATGATATCTGGGAGGAGGTGCTTTATCTGCCACGGTGTTGTTCCTGAAGAATATGTTACGTTTGGCTTCAAATTCTTTGTGCCGCTCCCATTCGTACTGGCTATATACATCACTTCAATTTATTTGCCCCCTCTGCTATAACAGAAATGTGTGCAAGATAATACTCTTTGATACAGGACTCCATTTTTCATTCCTCACATCATCCTCCGTCAATCTGATCTTCTTTTCAGCTTGCATTTCCCTAGATGTCCCTTCTTGAAGTTTTCTCTTGTTCTTGGCTTTTGATAGGGCTTCTTTGTCAAACATGGCCATCAATTTGGCTTTGAAACTGTCCCTAGCAGCCCCTTGAGTATCAGCTTCACTTAGAGGAACTCCTTCTGCACTTGCTTCCTCATCATTTACAGTATTATTCTCAGGAGTCTCAGGAGCAGGATTACCCTCAGGATTTTCACGGATATCGGTGCCTAATACTTGTTTGAGCAACCACCGGCAACTGTCATAAATATAGACATTAGACTGGTCGAAATTGTCGATGATGATTTGCTGAAGCCCGGTCATTTTAGCAGTATATTCTTCCTCCCCCTTTTTGGCTTCGATTGCAATGGATTTTGCATAGGAGTGCAGGGACTCATCTATGTGCTTTAGAGAGTTTGAGAACTCAGTCAGCAGGCCTTTTTGATTTGCATTTCGAAGCACCATGTTGGCATCGAATTTCTGTATGCTATCTGCCACAACATGTGCATTTTTATTGACTACTCCCAGGTCATCAGTATTCTTCTTTAGTCCTTTCATGAGAAGAGATACGGCTGTGCCAGCCTCCGTATATTTTTCATCAATTTTCTTCTCCAATACATCTAGTTTATGGTTGATCTGAACCACATTCTTGAGCATGAGATCCTCAGAGTCCTTCAGTCTCTTTAGCACTTTATTGAGGGATTTCTCAAACGTATCCTTGAGCTCATCCAGCATCCCTTGGACAAAATTAACAGTGTGATTTGCTAGGTTTGCTTGAAGTGGAGGAGCTACAGGCAGACCCTGGTCAGGCTCTCCAGCAGAAGTACTGGGAGAGCTGGACACTAGAATAGAGTCCACAGGGGGGACAGAGGGTTGCTGAGAGGGCTCCCCCTGCATTCCTGCATCCGACCTCTCAGGAGCTTGTTCCTCAGATGAAACAGTTGCATCCTCCCGAGGATCCACCACTTTCTCCCTCTCAATTACTTCTTCCTCCATCTCAGTCT
The DNA here is from genome assembly GCA_039513925.1 of Platanthera zijinensis. NCBI lineage: Eukaryota > Viridiplantae > Streptophyta > Magnoliopsida > Asparagales > Orchidaceae > Platanthera > Platanthera zijinensis. The sequence goes on along the minus strand of CM077081.1, from coordinate 169,128,217 downwards.
CCAAGTGCTCAGGCTTATCTGTAGAGTTGTGCATATCTTCCTCTACTTCTTCCTCCTCCTCCTCATCAGCCGCCTCATCTCCCAGGTAATTCATATCTTCCTCACCTTACTCTTCCTCCTCCACATCTGCCACTTCATCTGCTACCTCCTCCTCATGATCTTCTTGCAAAGTCTCCACAACATCTTTAGCTATTTGAGAAATATCAGAGATGCTGTTTGCAGAAGAGTGTACAAGCTCCCCCTCAGTTCCTGCAATCAGTGCGTCAGGAACTTCACTGGGTGCTGCCATAGAATATGCAGGAGCACTAGTGTTCTCGGCCGTAGATGCTTCCTCTTGGTCTATTTCCCTGGCAACCTGCCCTATTCGACGCTCCCACCGGTCGAATATGCTTACGTCCATCCTTTTCAAATAGTGCAGAGGCACTCCTTTGCTCATGTCGAATGTATCTCCGTCCAGCTGATTCAGATAGAGGCTGATAATTCTGCCAAAGCTGGGGGTTCGGAGTGTGTCTTTAATTCTTTCAAAGAGCATGGCTCCCTAATGGAACCGCTTTCGGCAGACGATTGCCACCAGAGTCTTGAACATTTCCCCTGAAATATGGTCATGGGATCCGGGTTTGCAGATTAGAGCCTTCCCAACGATGTCAGACAGCAATTTTCCCTCCTCGTTCATGTCTTTCCTTTTGATTGACCTGGTCCCCCTGGCCAGTCCACAGAAGGATAGGGTCCTTGCTTTATCCTCTTCCTTCAGGTAATCTTCTTCCCCACAACTGGATAGCCGCAGGCATTGGGTCAGTTTCCTGGCGGATAACTTGATCTTCTTCCCAGCAACCTTGCTCTTGATGGAGGTGTCTTCGTGACGGATCTTGGCAGTAGCAAAGAACTCCAATACTTCCTTATCCAAGATCTTGCACAGGTGCTCCAGCACGAACGTCAGTCCCGCTTCCTCGAGCATTATGATTATGTTCCGGAACTCGTCCGAGGCCTGGGAGAATCCAGTTCTCACGAGCTCGCATCCAATGATCAGGCCTGCAGAAGTCCGTGGGGCCATAACAAACTAGAAAGAAAGGGAATACCAATTTCCAAGTCTAAGGATCTCCGAAACCAAGAGAGTGAGAACAAAATCTACACTAAGCTCAAGTCTCGGTAAGGGACAAGATGGAGATTACCTAGTGCGGAGAGGCAGTGAAGGTTCCGACTGCTTTACCAGAGAGACGGCGAGCCGATCCGAGGCGATGCTTGGATGAGTGCATGGTTGCGAGAGGAAGGCTTTAGGAGGTGTCGTTAGGTCACCACGAACTGCCGATGGAGGAACCCACTAGGAGGAAGGGTTTCCTGCGGAGCATGGACACGGTCTCGGCGAATCGCTGGAAGTTGAAGGGTCGGCGGGATTTAAGTTGGGTCGGCGGGATTTAGGTTCCATGTTATAAGCGGGTTTATATATATATTTATGTCTGAAGGCTTTGTTCAACGGAAACTGCAACAGTTTAATATTGATCGTCGGGAATGGAGGAATTTGGTTCGACGATTTGGTGATGCTTTCGTGCTAATGTTGGTTCGCACTGGTGAATTTTGTTCGATGATACCATGGTGGAATTTAGTTTGAGGGAAATCGCTGAGATTCCAAATTTGTCGTTGTCAAGGGTAGGAAAGTCTTAATAGGCATAATTGTTTCTTAATCCAACCAAGGGGTTCAAAATTTTCGAGGGCGGACTTATGGCTGAAAATCTCAAACTAATCACTGCTAATGTAACTGAAAGTTATCTTACACTTATACTCCTTCCCTAAGTGACTGAGCATACGTGAATAATTTTTCTATATGACCATCTAATTTTAAAAGAAGTGAATTCATTACTTAGTGTGGACATGTAGACATACATATACATATATGTAAAATCGATGCACTATGGCTCATATATTGAAGCTGATTGCGATTACCTGTGATAACAAGATGTAACATTCACATTATCAGCACAGAGTATATCAGGAGGTAAGTATGCATGTGCCTGTAATGATGGCACTGCTCCCATTCTAGACACTTTTTCCACGTCATTCTTGGAGCATCTCCTATCCGGTTCCCATCAGGATTGCGGGAACCCAGACCACCCTGCAGGAAAGAGTTATCTTGCCTTAGGAACCCAATAAGTATTGGGTCCTAGGTTCCTGTCAGCATAATAATTGGAATGCCTCCCCTCAGGAATCCTGGTGGGAGGACTAACATTTCCTCGAGGAAGTGGAAATCCCCTTGCCTTTGACACAGAAGAGTTGTGCCAACAATCTATGGCAAAATGACCCACTTTGCCACAACACCAACACTTATAAATGTTGTATCGCCGTTTTTGAACTGATCTACTGACTGAGGTAGTCGGAATCTTGGGTCTAAATGGGACAGGGCAGGTTCTGCTCACAAATTTGCCTTTTCCACCGTGACACGTGGGAGGGTGGATAGAGAGCATGTGGTGAGTGTCATGAGGCCTGGCAGGTGGTGCCTTCCTTTCAGTCAGCACACTTCCAGAGGCCCCATGGGTACTTACCATATGTTTCCTGTCCCCCCTTTCCTGTGTCCTAGGGTGGAAAGTACTGCATTGAGAGATGGTTCCTGCATATTCATGATGAGTTGGGGCTGAGGCTGAGAATACAAAGGGTTCAGAATGAGCCTTGGGAATTCTCTCATGGGTAGCCATGACAGTTCTGGCTTTGTGGGTATTTCCACCTGAGGGCTGATCATTCTTGCAGTGACCAACATTGTTTCTGTGGTCATACCTGAAAGCATGATGAGTGCCTTTCCTTCCTGGAGTGGGGCGTCTAAATACCGTTTCCCCATTTCTCCATGAATTGATAATTCGGGAGATCCACCAATTTTCTTTTTTTCTTTTGATAGCATCAACCTTGGAAAAGTTGGATACTATCCTCTTCTCATTCTCTAGACTACTCTCTAGATCTGAGATTTTAGAGTCCTTAACCTTATTAGATGCCAATTGTAGAACCAATTAGATTTTCAGCTGAGCAATCTCCTTAGCTTGCTCCTCCACAAGTAAGTTGCTCTTCTGAAGGGCAAACACAAGGGAATCAGGATTTTCAATCTTTTGATTGAGGCTATCCATATCCCTTGCATTTTTGGAAGGACTACCCTCTGAATTGTTCCTGTCTTCAGGAACTTCAAGAGGAGAGGGGCATGAGTAAGATGTTACCTGCTCCTGGCTTTGTTGTGCAGGGTTACCGTTAATATCGGCAGAGACTGTTGAGTCAGCTTCATCAAAACTGTTTTCCTCAATTTCTTCTTCAGTCTCTGACAAGGACACAGGAGCCCTGATACTGACAGATTGATCATGCCCTTCATCTTCAGAAATGAGGACCCCTACATAGGCTTCATCCTCTTGTTGACGACTGGTCCCAGTTTTCTCTGATCCCTCCATGAGGTCTGAGATAGTTTGCCACATGGACTTAGCTGTCCTACACTTGTCCACTCTAGAGCGAGATGGTCCAGACCAGACATCAGTGATGATCTGACGAATCACCTAGTCCAGGTTGAACAGTAAGAGCTCTGTCTCCGACATCTCTTTGGGACACTTGGGGATTTGGAGATCTTTCCCCGAGCTGGAAGCCTTCATGGGAATGAAGGGACCCTCTTCCAGAATGAGTGATGCTCGAGGGTCGTTGGCCTCCAGATGAAATAGTACTCTCATCTTCCATACAGGATAGTACTCCTTTGTACATGAGGGGAGTCTTAGAGGAGGGACATCATAATCCAACTCCATGCTTGAGTCTGATCTTCTTGTTGACACTGGTGGCAGGATTCTACTCAAGGTGTTAACCTTTTTGATGAGTAACCTCCCTCTGATACCACTTGAAAGTCCACCTAGTGCCAACTAGCTTCACCTATGGGGGGGGAATAGGTGTCTTGCAGCGTATTTGCGGAATTAAAATTGTACCTGCATAAGAAAAAAAAACACCACAGCACAGAAAGGACACAAACAATTTATAGTGGTTCCCCGATTTGGGTACGTCCACTTTCCCCCTTCGACCTATCTCCCAACTAGGGATGACTCAGTCACTTCACCAACAGGATTGAAATCCAATCCTTGCACTATCGAAAGGAACCCTTCCACACGTAGGAGTCAACACTCCCACAACACGGGTTGCACCCAACCCTACAACTAGGAACCAAATGTTCCTTTACAAAGAAAAAGAGACTGGAGTGTATAAGAAATACAAACAACTTGAAGATCTAGGTGTCCCTTTTCGTTAGGCTACTTGTTCCTGTAGGCAACGAAAAGTCCATGACCCTTGATCTTTCTTGGAGAGAATCTCCCCGAGACCGGCGGCGGCAAAGGGCGGCAGTAAGGCTCTCGGTGTTGGCGACGGCAACTGAAAACAGCAGCTATGCACTGGAGATTCAATCTTCTTAGCGAAGTCGGCAAGGTCTTCCAACGGTCACACTAGGATCGATCGTCTCGATCGTTTCGGACGGGGATGGATTTCCTTATCTCAAATCAAGAGACAAAAGATCTCTGGTTAGACGCGTGAGACGATGTGCAAGACTTGGCTTCTATCACCGTGGATCTGGAGGAGATCGAGATCGGCTACAGTGACTACTGCCCGAGCGGCGGCAGAGACGATCGGCGGAGCTAGGGCTCGACGGCGGCTCTCCTTTTTGAATTCGCGTGTCTGTTTGTTTACTGTTCACCAATACCTATATATTTATACATTAGGTCATAAAGATGACCGTTGTGGGCCCCACCAGCAATAAGACCTAAGTCCGGTTCGAAATACCGCTGGAAACCTGGACCAGTCCAGGAAATGTCGGAAATTTGCTCAAGTCAAATTCGGCGAGAATCGTAGGTGATTCTCGACGAATCGGCGAGAATCACTTACGATTCTCGCCGAATTCTACTTGGCAAATTCTGGCTGCACAGGTTATAGAGGCCGGGGAAAATCGGCGGGAATCACATTTGATTCTCGCCGAATCGTCGAGAATGCAAAGTCATTCTCGACGAATCGGCGAGAATCACTTAGTGATTCTCGACGATTCTGCCTTAGAGGATTTTCTGACTTCGTCGAGACAGCCGGCCCAACCTGGCGAGAATCTTCTAGTGATTCTCGACGACTCGTCGAGAATCACTTGTGATTCTCGACGAATCGGAGAGAATCACATAGGGATTCTCGACGATTTACACTTAGACGATTCTCGTCTTTCAACCCGTGAGCTGGTCTTTGACCCATCCTTGCTCCTTATCTGCTCTTGCTTTATCATAGCCCTATACTTGAAATTAAGTACACCCCAATAGAGAGAGTACACGTAGGCCAACACACTGATCTGCTCAATGAGGGATTACGTTGCACAGACCCGTGTATATTGACCCACTGCACCCTGACATTGGTGTGTACTTTGCAATGAATAGCTGCAAGCACAACTAGAAATATTTCATCAAATACATTGTGAATTCATCCTAGCTTGACAGGTGGCTTCCTCAAATCCAGGTAATTATGGATACAATACCCAACACTTACAGCCAAAGATTCTAAAGTATGAAATGGTTGGTTTCCTGCCTTTTAGAAGTTCGTAAGGAGTCTTATCATGGTTCTTGTTGATGAGTGCTCGATTTTGCACGTGACATGCGGTGTTGACGGCTTCAGCCCAGAAGTATTCTGGAAGTGAGGCATCACTCAACATGGTCCGGCAAGCCTCTATGAGTGTTCTGTTCCTTCTCTCAGCTACTCCATTTTGCTGTGGAGTGCGAGGAGAGGAAAACTCATGAAAGATGCCTTGACTTTCCCAGAATTCTGTCATGGCTCCAGACTTGAATTCCGTTCCATTGTCACTTCTGATTTTGACTACGAAACAGTTGTGTTCATTCTGGATTTGCCTAACAAAATTGGTGAAAATACTGAAGGTATCTGACTTGTGTTTCAGAAAGAACACCCACGCAAAGTGCGAGAAATCATCCACAATAACCAATGTATATTCCTTACCTCCCAAACTTCTAACTTGCAGTGGACCAAACAAGTCCATATGGAGAAGCTGTAAGCTTCTATTGGAATCCTTGCCTATGATGCTTTTAAATGAACTCCTTGTTTGCTTGCCCTTGATACAGGCGTGACAAGGACTGTCCGTAACGCACTTGACATTAGGGGCATCACATACTAGGTTTTGAGAGAATAATATATCAATAGTTTTGAAATTAATATGAGCTAGTCTCTTGTGCCATTGGTCAGTAAGAGATGCACTACTTTTTGCTAAAAGACACACTGGTGTCGAAGAGTCTATACAAATGAAATTTAAACAGAAAATATTTCTGCTTCGAGTGCCTGATAAAATAGTTTCCATGTTGTCGACCGATTTTATCAAACACTTGTCAGCATGAAATTCAACTACGTATCCTTTATCGCATAGTTGGCTTATGCTGATGAGATTGTGTTCCAATCCTTCAACATAGGCTACATCCGAAAAGGATACGCTACCATTAGAAATCATACCATAGCCTTTAGTTATCCCTCGATCTGAACCTCCAAAGATGACCTTTGGTCCGTTGCAGACTGAGGTGAAATTCTGGAGTAGGCTTCTTGTCCTGGTCATATGCCGAGAACATCCACTGTCCAAATACCAGATTGGCATTTTGGTGGCCTTTGGACATACCTGCAATTACAATCACTTAGCCTTAGGAACCCAAACACGTTTGGGTCCTTGGTATCGAGTTAGAAAACTCCCACTACGAGTATTAGCCTCATGAGTGGTCATTCTCACGTTGCTAACTTGAGGGGTTGTAGCATTATTAGGATTGAACCAACAATCGATGTCAAAGTGACCAATTCTGCCACAACACCAACAGTCGAACCTGTTCTATCTTTTCCTAGTGAATTCCTGCTTGATTTTCTGAAATGATGGTCTAGCGGGAACATCACTCTTGGAGGAAGAGGCTTTATGGTGATGGCATCTACATGAAGTTTTCTCCTTCAGAGGCCTTTCCTCAACAGGCTTTACTTTCGGTGCTTTCTTGAAGTTGTGGCCATGATTATAAGGACCATTGCACTGAAGAGTCACTTCTTCATAAGGTGCCTTAAAGACACTCTCACCAAAGTTTCGAGGGCGAGTCCATCCTTGGTACCGAGACTTTGGCTCTAGATAAGTAGGCCTGGTCAAGTGACCATAGGACGAGTCCAGGTCAAACTTGTTCGTTGGAAAGATTACTTTCTTGAATACAGTTTGATCCAGAGAGGCTTTCCCTTTCTCTTTGGCCAAGGCCTTCTTGGCGGCCTTATTCTTCCGTTGAGCCTTATTTCTCCTAGAAGATTTACTAGGATCACCCTCATGGCCTAGTCCAGCATTCTTAGCCTTTGTTGATAATTTAGCAATGAGTGGAAGAACATTCTTGGGCTTGGAGAAACCTTCAACAAGTTTCTTTTCAGCTTCGAGTTGATCTTCCAACTCTTTGATGATTTTCCCTTTAAGGTCAAGGTGCTTGAGAGCTAGATTGTATTCTTCCATTGCGAGATCGAAGTTTTCTTGAAGAGAGTTAGTCTTAGCGACTTCTTCTCTCAAGCTGCTCTCAACGGCCTTTTGAGACTGAATCTCTTTTGCCTGAGTTTTCACGACTCGACGACATTTTTCGTAGGTCATGAGCAACTCTTTGTACTGGGCCATGAGTTCTGACTCATCATCAGAAGAGATGTCCTCATGATCATGTTCAGAACTTTCAGATTCAGAGAGGGGAGTGTGAGATTTTACCTCCCCAGTGAACTGGGGAACTTGTTCATCATCTGAGTGAGCCATGAGCCCAAAGTAAGCTTCCTCTTCTTCACTCGACTCAGATGAGTCGGAGTCGCTGAGAGTTTTGCTCTTCTTGGCTACTAGACTATTCTCTGTCCTCTTCCTGTGGTATGAGGATTTCTTTTCCTCTCTTCTGCCGCCCTCTTTCTTCTTGTCAGGGCTGTCCGCGATGACGTGACCTGGCTTATTACAACAATAACAAATGATGTCAGTTGAAATCTGTTTGTTCTGTTTAGAGTTATACCTGTCATGGCTACTCGAGCCTTTCTTTCGCTGATCACCGTCACGTCGTGATCTTCTGAATGAGGCATCTTTGCCTCTCCTTTGCTTCTTCTTATTTAAAAATTTCTTGAATTGCCGGGAGAGAAATGAGAACTCTCCTTCAGATAGTTCTGAGCCAGATGAGCTTGGCTCAGATGATTCTTCTTCATCAGCTTCAGGAACTGGGGCAGGAGAGCTAGCCTTTGTCTTCCTTGAGCTATCTGCCTTTAGAGCGACAGACTTCTCCTTGGATGCAGACCTGCTTATCTCTTCTTCAGCTTTTCTTGAGTTGATTTGCAGCTCGTAAGACATAAGTTTTCCGAACAGATTCTGCGGGTTCGTGAATCAGATTCTGCAGCATTGAGTCATCGACTGCACTTGCGATAATATTTTTAGCTTTCTTGTCCAAAGAGACAAGTGCAATCTCGTCCTTATCTAGGTCCATCAATTTCTTGGGAACTTGCTTAGATGAATCTATGGTGGAGGTGTTCATAGGAATGTGGGGACCTTCTTCAACAATCATGAAGATCCGGGGATCTACTGCTTCCATAAAGAATTTAACTCTTTCCTTCCACATAGGAAAATTGTTCTTGGTGCAGATAGAGAGCTTAGCAAAATCCTTGGTCTTACTCATGCTTGAAATTTCTCTTGAGACAACTTGGTAAGGATTAGATCAAGGTGTTAACCTTTTAACGATCAACCTCCCTCTGATACCAATTGAGAGAACTAAGTTGTCTACCTAAATCACCGAGAGGGGGGTGAATAGGTGAAATGCGTGTCAAATGCGGAATAAAAGAAATTAACACAGCACAGATCAAGCAATCACACAGACGACAAGAGATTTATAGTGGTTCCCCAATCTTGGGTACGTCCACTTTCCTCACCGATCTAGCAAACCACTAGACTCGGCTACTCCACTATCTCGGATTGAAAACAATCCTACACCTCGGAACCACGTTCCTAGAAAACTCGATCCAAACCGGATCTACACTCGGAATATAAAGCCTTCCTACAAATCTCGGAGAAAAACTCCTACAATAAAATTTGTTTGAAAAGAAAATACAAACAATATATTGCACAGATCTGGATCTTTGATAGTCTTCTTCCTTGAGAACTTTGGCTTGATCAGAATATGTTGAAGACGACTTGAGAAAGATCCACAGATCTGAAAAACGGAATCACCTCGATCGAGAAAATAGATCAGAAATCTTTGAGGCTCGGCGAGATCAAGTGATTATCTTTTGTGTGGATCTCTTGAGAAACAGAGTTGAAAGCAGCGATCGGAGATCGTCGATCCAGACCCTCTTCCGTGAACGGCAATGGCGGCGGCGTGAGAAATTAGGGTTCACGGGAACTTTTTTCTTTCTTAAAATAATAATCTCTGTAAAGCTTGTTATTAGTCAAATCTGAAAGGACCTTTTTATAGGTGGACTCCAACTGTCAGAAATTTAATTAGGGATGACACGTGGGCCAATCAGAAATGATTAATTTGAAATACACAGCGAAATTGTACTTGGAGAATTTCATTAATGTTTGAACAGATATACTCGAGACAGAGAAGAGATATACTCGAGTATAAGATGTTATATACTCGAGTGGATAGGAGGAGCATACTCGAGTATAAGAAGAGAAGCTACTCGAGTGATTCAGAGATCAACACTCGAGTGATTTTAGAACTACTCGAGTATGAGAGTATATAGTCGAGTAAAAACACTTAGAGAAAATTTCTCAGATAAAATAGGAAGAACTACTCGAGTAGAAGAGTTGGAGATACTCGAGTGAGGGGAAAATGAACTACTCGAGTATCTTGGGAAGACTACTCGAGTAATCTGTAACGACCCTGGCGCGTACGTAACAGCGTTACGGCTCCGCTCTCCAGGCATCGCTACCGGGATGCAGCCCAAGCACCCCAACCCCTCTCGCTCCACAGGCGGGTTGTTGGTGGCCACAGCCTCCCTTTGATGAGCGAACTCGACAGTTAATTAGGGCCGTACGGGGACTTCCCAGGAGGTCACCCATCCCAGTACTACTCTCGCCCAAGCACGCTTAACTATGGAGTTCTTTCAACCTTCATCACCAATTGAGCTGCAGCTCAATTGGTGATGAAGGTTGAAAGAACTCCATAGTTAAGCGTGCTTGGGCGAGAGTAGTACTGGGATGGGTGACCTCCTGGGAAGTCCCCGTACGGCCCTAATTAACTGTCGAGTTCGCTCATCAAAGGGAGGCTGTGGCCACCAACAACCCGCCTGTGGAGGGAGAGGGGTTGGGGTGCTTGGGCTGCAGCCCGGTAGCGATGCCTGGAGAGCGGAGCTGTAACGCTGTTACGTACGCGCCAGGGTCGTTACAATAAAAAGTGCACTTTCTATTGTAACGACCCGGGATTTGGCCCGAAGCCCCGCATGGCATCGCTACCGGGCTGCAGCCCAAGCACCCCAACCCTTCTCCCTCCACAGGCGAGTTGTTGGTGGCCACAGCCTCCCTTTGATGAGCGAACTCGACAGTTAAGTTGGGTCGTACGGGGACTTCCCAGGAGGTCACCCATCCCAGTACTACTCTCGCCCAAGCACGCTTAACTATGGAGTTCTTTCAACCTTCATCACCAATTGAGCTGTAACGACCCTAGCCGATCCAACGTGGCAGTGCCACGGCTCCGCTCTAGGCGTCGCTACCGGGCTACAACCCAAGCACCCCAACCCCTCTCCCTCCACAGGCGGGTTGTTGGTGGCCACAGCCTCCCTTTGATGAGCGAACTCGACAGTTAAGTTAGGCCGTACGGGGACTTCCCAGGAGGTCACCCATCCCAGTACTACTCTCGCCCAAGCACGCTTAACTATGGAGTTCTTTCAACCTTCATCACCAATAAAAAGCTGCAGCTCAATTGGTGATGAAGGTTGAAAGAACTCCATAGTTAAGCGTGCTTGGGCGAGAGTAGTACTGGGATGGGTGACCTCCTGGGAAGTCCCCGTACGGCCCAACTTAACTGTCGAGTTCGCTCATCAAAGGGAGGCTGTGGCCACCAACAACCCGCTTGTGGAGGGAGAGGGGTTAGGGTGCTTGGGTTGCAGCCCGGTAGCGACGCCTAGAGCGGAGCCGTGGCACTGCCACGTTGGATCGGCTAGGGTCGTTACATAATCACTAAACTACTCGAGTATGAAAAACAACTACTCGAGTACAGAGTCACTTACTCGAGTATATAGGGAACTACTCGAGTAGGTAGACTTAGAAACTTTCTGAGATGAGAAGTGCAGATATACTCGAGTATGAACAGAACACATACTCGAGTAACTAACCAACTACTCGAGTACAAGTTATCACCTACTCGAGTACAATACAGTCTACTCGAGTATATAATCCAACTTACTCGAGTACAGACTCAGTTACTTGAGTGTACAAAAGAGGTACTTGAGTATGTGGACTTTGAGAAAATTTCAGATCTAAGAACAGAAGGATCTACTCGAGTATAAAATATGACCTACTCGAGTGACTAACTATCTACTCGAGTATAGGCTTATCTACACAAGTATACAGAGTCTTCTCGAGTATGTCTAAGGATCTACTCGAGTACTAGGTCACTTACTCGAGTAGATGAAAGAAGCTACTCGAGTATGTGGACTTAGAAAAATTCTTCTGAAAAAATAAACTTCAATACTTCATTCCACCAATCCAAGTGCATGTATAGGAAGTGTATCCCAATAGAGAGGCTATACATGGGCCAACACTTTGGATCACACAATGAGGGATTACATTGTATGGTCCTGTGTTTGGTGACCCATTATAGACTAACATTGGTCTACACTTGGCAATAAGAATCTGCACACATACAACTTAAACACAATATCAAATACACCTTAATTCATCTTAGTTCAAGGTCTGACCTCCTACAAATCTGAGGTATTGTGGAGACAAATCCCAACAAGTATACCTATTGAATTGTAGCTAGGGGACACAAGTGTCATATTTAAATCTGGGAAACGTTGAGTAATCTTACTCACACGAAGACTATTATCTTATCGAAGAAACTTTTAGGGTTGTTAACTAAATTAAAAATAGAGACTACATGCATAAAAGAAAACACTTGTACTTGATCAGAGAGACAACAACTAGCGAGTAAAACGTGGGTTAAACAATGATAAAGAAAAGCACTCGATCGAGAATCACCTCGGTGTTGAATCTAGAAACACGACTTCACCTAGAGTTCGGATCTAGAGTTGCAGCTCACACCTACTCTTCTCGAATTCATTCCTTGATGTGAGTCTAGAAACAGACCGTGGGCTTCAGCTTAGAGTTCCCACCACTTACCCAGAAGAACTATAAATCATTCCCATCCCTAGCTAGTCTCGAGCTTGGTTCCTTAGAGGAAGAAGATGAAAGAGGTTAAACAACAACCTTCTTCAAGGCACCTTATCGGTCTATTTATAGGCCTCTGAGTTTGACCTGCCAATAACCAAATTGGGCTGTCAAATAATTACCAAAAAACCCCCGGCTGGGTCTGCAAACAGCCAAACTCCGTTGTTCTGAAGGGTTATACGCAGACCGCAAAGGGCAAAAGGGTAAAATTACTTGGGGTAAAAGAGTAAAATCCCCCCTTGGGTGTATGAAAGTAGAAAACATCTTTTCCCTTATGGCGAGTGCGAAAAAACCGGCGGGCGAGAGGAGCCTATCTGCTCGTCTCGTGAGTCCCCCGCCTTACGAGATACGTCTCGCCACAAAAGGCCAGCACGCACCAGGGGAGCCGTCTCGCCTGCTACGCTATCCCCGTTTCGCCCATTGTATTTGTCCTCTTTAAAGTTCTAGTGAGTTGACCACATGGGCCTACTCTCCCCTACCGCCCTCTCGTCCCTCTCTCCCATAACTCAGCACTCTTCCTTGAGTTTCTCCCTGCGAGACCGAGGTGGTACAAAAACCCCGCTCTTTTTGAGGTTGCCTCAAGCTCGAAAAGAAAGTCAAAACGAGGCTCGCGGTGTTAAAATTGATTTTTGAGAGAATCTTTTGTGGGGCCCTCCCCTGGGGCCTATATATATGTGACACTTATCCCAGCATTGAGAGTGCCCCCTATCTCATCACTTCCTTCATTTCTTCCACCGTCTACATGTCTCATAGTCTTAGTTTTTGCGAACGTCTTGCGATGGTCTGTAAACAAAACAAGGCCAATATGGTTGCTCTGGCCCTTGTTTTGGTTCGCTCCCCCGCTTCATTACCGTCGTCGTCCTTCCTGAAGAAGGTGAAAACCACTTGCCCCCCTTATCAATTGAGGGGACAACTCCGGCAACTTTGGAAGTCAATGCTCCTCACCCCGCGTCGCTCGAGTAGAGATAGGTAAATTTTTGTTCCTGCCCCTCCTCTCTTTCCCTTATTCCATCTTCTTGCCCATTTTCTCGCCTACTTACTTCATTCTTCTTCAGGGAGATCTTGACCATCATCCTGAGCCTACAAATCCACATGAGACTACCAGCATCCATCATAAAGACTCCGACTTGCCTCAACCATCCACCCCTACAGCTGTGAAGAATGACGATCCTCCGCAACTCGTGGGGACCTCTCGCAACCCGGGTAAATGAACTAGACTTATCCTCTCGCTTCATATAGACTCCCCTTCCCCTACCTGCTGTGTTCAAGGCCACTGGACAAAACCTTCCATTCTGATCCCTTGCTTGCTCCTGTATAGGTACCCAGGTCAACTCGATAGCGGAGGACTTCTCTGAGAAGTCTGCCTCCTCGCCTCCTCCTCACCCATATGAGATAGAGGACTATCTGGTCGATCCCATGGATCAGATGGGGATGAAGCTTAGGATGTCCGAGATGTTTTGAAAGCATATACGCATCATCTGCGAGATGGAACTAGACAAGTAGGCTGCCAACAGGCCCATTGAATGGATAGAGATTGAATGCGCCCTTCTCTCCTCCGAGGTCGATGCTGGAATCGAGATAGATGAGACTGACCCTAAGGCCATTATAAATGAGGAAGACCAGCAGCTCCACCTCGCGTGCCATGGTCTTGAATCTGTTCGCGCCTTTCATGTTCCCAGTCGGCCCCCATGGGTGAGGTCTCGCGATGGAGGGCATTGGAAATGGCACAAGAACTGAAGACTTTTTGTCTCGTCTCGCTTGTTTAATAGTCTCGCCTATTTAATTATACCTTGTAATTCTGTTATTTCCATTAATGTACCGTCTCGGCTATTTATTTACAACTTGTTATTTATGCCTTGCGGGCATGATGTCTGCCTCGTGCGGAATGAAATAATTAATAATGCTATCTTGTTGACTTTTTTTCATGCTGGGCTCTCTTATTATAGCTGCGTTAATTGATTTTTCATTTATTTTGGCTCGTTGGGAAAAATCCCCGTGGGGCGCCGCGCTTCGAAGTTAGGAGATAGAAAAATTGAACCGTTGGCAAACCTCTTCGACTTCCACTTCGTATTTTTCCCGTCCATTTTTTCCACTTTCAATTCCCGCTATAAATACCTCCCCCCACCAAATCAAAACGACTTACACATGTGCCCCCCTTTCCTGTTGTGCCTTAGATTAAGATTTCTCGCTTCCTTTCTCTTGCTATTTACTATCGCAATTCCCACTCCTCCTTCTCTCTCTCCCTTACCGTCATGCCTATCATGGGGAAGAAAAAGACTGAGGAGGGTGAAGGACGCCTCCATTGCGGTAAGAGATTTGTCTACCATGACTTCCCTCCGGGCAAGATCTCTGAGGAGGACTACAACAGTTTCATCCGAAATTTCATGGAGAAGGGGTCGAGTCGCGGCCTACAAAATTCGGCGGGTTGATGAACACCTTTTACCCAGCGAACTTGCCTTCCCCGTCTTACACTTCGAGCCGGGGCTGAGACTTCCCCTATACCAAGAGGTAAAACAGGTATTGAAGTATTTTGGCGCTGTTCCCGTGCAACTCAACCTGAACGCTATCACGTTTTTGGTTTCGTTCGCTAATTATATGCGCCGCGAGCGCATCGAGTTTAGCCTTAACATCTTCCGCAAGTAATTTATCTACCACGCCAACCATGACGACGTCTCGTACTTCATGGGGCAGGGCCTGAAAGTGTGTGAGACCCCCAATAAGAATCACCATTGTCTCACTCGCTTCGTCTTCATCCACAGAAAACTGGGAGGTGTTCCACTCGCCCCAATATCGCCCGCCGAAATATACTACGCGAATCCCAAGGTCGGAGGCGCGAATAAAAACCTCTACTATTTCTTCGCGGGGAAGAATTTCGAGGTCAACTTCTTAAGGCGAGACATCGAATCGCTCCTTCCTGTCTTTACAGGCAAAGGTACACTCGCGCTCCCTTAGTCTTATATTTACCATCCTCTTGTTTTGCTATTTCTAACCATTTACTTGTTCAGGGGAGAGGAATATACCAGCCCATCCCCCCTACTTGAGCAGTGTGGGGCTGTTTAAATGTTTCACCCTTGTCATCATTGCGGCCAAGAAAATGAAAGAGTCATTGTGTAAGATCCTGCCTCCCCATTCCGAGGCTAACCCGGATCTTATGCCCAGAACCGCCGCCTTACGGTGACACTAACACACGGGTTAGTCGATACCGCAAGACGCCGATTCTGCCGGCTAATACGATCATAACCTGTTGGCCAATATGAGAATAAAAGCACAAAAACAGAGAAGAAGGTAGAAGTCCACAGCCACAGCACTAATCATATATATACAACAAATGAAAAGTACAAGGTACAGTCCACAATGAGTACAATATATGAAAGTAAAACGGGCTTATGCCCTGTACATCAGAATCAAATCTCTCTCTCAACTAACAACAGCAAAAATCTAAAATATCACTAATCACACCTGTAGACGTGCTCTAGTAGTAGTAGTAGAAGGTGCCGGTATCTGCTCCTCAAGTCCTGCCTCCTCGTCGTGCTGGTCCATCTCCTCGAGCTCCTAAAAATAGTATGGTCACCGACCATTAGTCAAAAAGACTAAGTCGTTTCCTCCGCACCTCGCCCCGCAACTCCTAGGCACCGTGCGAGAGGATGAAGCGGAGGACAAACAAGGGGTGATAAAGGTGGAAGCAGGTGACAGGAAACTAAAGCAGAATATATCGAAATATAAGTAAAGAAAAGTAACCTTCATTTATGCGAGTACGCATAAGCAAGGGGTCTTCTACAGGGATCCCATCGTATAAAATGTCTCATATCTTTTTATACGATGGGGTGTCAGATGTCACAAGGAGTATATATATAAAAGGAAAGTAACCTTAACCTATAAACTTGCCCACACAAGCTTATAGACTAAGGGATCATTTTGCAGGTCCTAATGTATAAGCGTCTCATACCACTTATACATTAGGTGTCATAGGTTGTTATGTATGTTTATGATATGCATCTATATGGTGGGTATGATATGAACATGTAGTGCAACACACACACATGACTCCGTGATCACAGACCTTTAGTTCCCACTATTCGAGAGCAAGCATCACTCTCAGGTACTACCGTTGTGGCTGCGGCAGCAGCGGAGCAGGCGTCTCCGCCTTCTAGGCGGGTATACACACTACCAGGCCTAGACCTCTCTTGTACGCCTCTGTACACCAACAAGTGCACTCTAGAGCCTCTGCGTACCACTTTGCTGACTACCTATCAGTCTTGTTGGGCCGGGTGCGCGTTATCGGGAAAAGTCCTCCACACCTCAGTATAAACAACCTACTGGTCCCTCTAACCTTCGCACCCGCCTGGTCCACCGTACTGCCGTCGGTGTGAAGACTGGCCAGTACCGCATGGCCCGCCACTTGTATATGCACATGCATATAGAATATATGGAGCCTCCAGCTCGAAGGACTATCCTGTCCCAAATCTCTCCAACCCGTCATGGGTGAGTATGTGCTACAAAACATCCAACCCTACCCGCGTAAGTATATATATATCAATCACTTTCCTCTAACTCTGCACGGGTGAGCAAGTAGTCAATAGACTCCAAGTCCCTCCAACCCGGCCCGAGTGAGAACATGTCCAGTTCACTTAACCTGTTAGACTACTCTTGCCTACTGATTATTATACTTAGAAACTTAAGGTTAATCCCAGGACTGCCCAAGATATTCCCGGTGAAGGGCTCTCAGGGGCCATAGGAGCTACGATGGGCTGAATCCCAAAGCTCCCTTTCTCAAGGATATTTATTTTAGTTGATGTCTACCCAGAACCCCTTTTTCTTTCTCTGTTACATAGAGTGACTTAGTGACTTAAGCTATGGGTTGAGGAATGACGGTCTTCCGTCGGCTCCTCCTAGATAAGTCTAAGGTTGCAATATTACTATCGTCTCTAGAATACATCTGCCACCCAGGGTTATACTTCCGATCTTAGACTCTAACTCAGTTGTTGATTCGTTCCCTGGTGGCCTATAGTATAGCCTACCTTTACTATGTGCACCCCATGGCCTAGTACCACCCCGAAATCGAACTTTCAAATCCTTGGGCCTCCAACCCCCAAATATTTATCCTAGGGTGGTATGATCTACTAGAATGAGTATGGTAATTTTCGTAATTTTCTCAATTAATTTTATAATTAATTTATTTTCTCCAAATATTCCCCAAGGTCATTTAACACATGAAGTATGTCTTTGCATGGCCCTAATGATGCAAAATAATTATCTTAACCATTAACATGATGAAATAGCACTATTTCCCAAGGTTTATAATTTCTCTCCAAATATTTGCATTTATTTGTTAATTATCACATAACCATCATAATTACCACTTTTTAAAGAAAGTATGAGGAATTTAATCACAAAAATTCTAAACAAATTACAGGGGATCTAAATCATCAAAATAAGTCTACTGACAAAGATTCATCAACTTTAACAATGTTATAGACTTGCAAATCAATATATTGGTTATTTACCAAAATGCCATTATGATGAATTAAAATTTGTATGCTCATCCAAAAATTCAGAAATAAATATGTCAGTTAACTAATACCTGTATACACCTCTATAAATATTCCCAAATTTTTCTGACTTATATTTTCATTAAATCATGAAAAAAAGCATTAGGGGTAAAATGGTCATTTCATGATATTCTACCTCAAAATACCTCAACCAGAGAAAATAAAATTACCCCAATTCAATTATGATCAAACCTTAAACAGGACCAATTTTGAGGATTATTTCTTGATTAAATCTATTTTTCATTTTTATTTTCCAATAAGATTATAGTTTTCAAAAAATCCATATAATGGGATTTTCGTTCCCAAAAATCCCATAATATTTGAGGGGCTACATTTGACCTAAATGTCCTCTAGAATTAATTTCAAGGTCTTCAGAAGTCCTGAGATGAATAAATACACATTTTAGCAAAATTGTTATTTGCACACCAAGGCTAATTCTAGCCTACACTTGCAAGTGGGTTAACCCATCCTGCAGTGACCCAAATAGGCTAAAATTTTTATCATGCACCAATAATGTCCCCAAGGACTTGCCACCAAAATTTGGGGCCATTTGGGTGCCTATAACTCCAATTATTTCATTAATTTACATTTTGATATTATTATAAAAACCATAGGAAAATTTATCCCAAAAATTCCAAATTTTTGGAATGGGTAGATATGCCCTAGACATGCACATGACCAAAATTTCAGGTCATGTGGCTTACTAGTTTAGCATGGGCACTCAAATTAAAATCTGCCCTAGCCTAGGACCAGTCCTAGGAGAATTGCCCTACAGGACAAAACACTGGGTCAAAACCCATGATTATTATGGAATGTGAAAGTTAAGACCTAGGGCTACATTTTCTCTTCAGGGGTCCTGACCTAGAAACCTCTCTAGGTACCCTAATATTCAGTTTGCAATTGGCTGTATAAGTGTGACAGGCAGCTACTATTCATTAATCAAATTAAACATTTATTTAAATGAAATAGCACGAATCTTGATGTAGAACGGACGGAATCCCATCATCGTCCCTAACGGTTTAACGGCCCAGATTGCACTGGCTGGGCCACTTTGCGGGACGTTTTCCGGCCGGCTGAGGCGGCGCCATGGCCGACCAACGGTGCCATCACCTTCACGGTGGTGGTGACTACATTTTCCCGGAGGAGAGGCGGCGGGAGACGGCGGCGCCGGTGATCCTGAGAGGTGGGAATTTCTTGGAAAATTTCCGATTTTCTCACATGGCATCGGGCTCAATTGAGCCTGATTTCTCTCCTAAAAGATCTAGGAAGCTAGTACGTGGAGAGATGAGGGGAAACGGACCTGTAAGGTGGCTTGACGGCGGTTGTGGCGGCGGTTTGCCATGGAAGTGGTGCGCCGGCGAGTTCCTTCCCAATTTTTCGTTTCTCCAACGTTTGCCTCACTCCAGATATCGAATTCTACTCCCTTCCTCTCTCTGAAGCTGTTGGTGAGGTTAGTGCGGCCTGAGGAGGCTTGTACAGGGAGATATGGTCCAGGTACCATTTCGGGTTGGCCTTTGGTTGCTCCACCATGGGTGACAAGTGGCTGTCATGCCCCATTTTCTTCTGAAATGTGGTGGGGTGGTCGGCCAGCAGGCATTGGGGCTGAGGGAAGAGGGCCTTATGGCCTACTTCTTCTTCTTCCCCACTTCTCTCTCTTCCATTCCCAAAAATTCTCTTTTTACCCTTGTGCATGTCTTCTCTCGCCACACCCAGAGGGGTATGGCTAGTCATTGGCCCTTTGGGCTGTCTATGGGCCATATTTGGTGAGCTTTGCCCAAGGGAATTGGCTTGGGTCCACCTCTTCCTCTTTAGGCCTAATATTGACCATGTTGACTTTTGTGTTGACTTGGTCAACATGATGAGTAGGCTGACCCCACATGATGGCCATGGACTCTATGTCATCACCTAACATGGATTGGGCCATGGTGATGGTCTTAGCCCACTAGGGAATGGGCTTGGTCTTCAATTACTCTTAATTAGGTTTAAGGTTGACCAAGTTTGACCTTAGGGTTGACGTGGTCAAATGGGTGAGTGGGTTGACCCCACTTAGTGATCATGAGGTCTAAATCATCACCCAACATGGCTTGGGTCATGGTTATGCCCCACTTAATCCAATTGGGCTGATGAGTGTGGGGTTTGACCACTTTAGATCCAAGGTTGACCTAGGTCAACTATGGTCAAAGTATTGATCTAGGGCATGACCTTGGGTCCACTTAGATTGTAATTAGGGTTAGGGAAGTGTGGTGGGGGTCATGGTGTGGTTAGGGTCCTCATTTAGTCTAGTTTGACCTAGTTTGACTTGGCCCTATAGTGGACCCCACATGGTTACAACTCACCACCTAGAGTCAAACCTAGCTAATTTCTCCTAACTCACCACATGCCTAACCAAATCTAAGTTAAGGGGCCTAAAAGTAACATGGGATGTTACAAATCCTATAAACAAAACAAATATTTTCGTCCCTGAAATTTAAGTTCGGGTCTACGGGTTTTTCTTGCAGGAATTTCAAGAAACTTTTAAAAGAAAACATATATTAAAAGTACCTGATGGAAATAGCTCCGGGTTTCGCTCCAGCATCAGATCCCTCGGCTCCTAGGTGTGCTCCTCTCGTCCGTGGTTGGACCACAACACCTTCACGAGCGGGACCTTCTTTTTCTGCAACACTCGGACGGCTGAATCGTCGATCCGGATCGGCTCCAATCTAACTGAACGGTCAGGCTCTACCGGTCCAACTATAGTGGTGATATGTTGCTCAGGTCGAAGGAGAGCTCTTCGTAGGGAAGAGACATGGAAAACATCATGTAGGGTCCTCAACTCCGGTGGCAGCTACAGTCGGTAAGCCAAGGGACCGATCCGCTCCAGGATCAAGTCTGGTCCCATATATCGTGGACTGAGATTCACATGTCTCCGCACCCGAGAAACACCATGCACCTGACATATCTACAAAAATACCTTGTCCCCTACCTGGAACTCCACCTTCCGATGTTGCGCATCGTAATACTTGGTCTGTCTACCCCAAGCCTCCAGTATCTGGTCCCTGATCAGTCAAATCTGAGCCTCCGTATCATCTATGAACTCTGGTCTAAGTGCCACAGGGGTCCACATCCTGAACCCAAGAAAGAGGTGTCCGACACTTCTTCCTGTGATAAGCCTTATGGCTATTATTATGAGCAATCTATTAAAGGTAACAATCCTCTTCGAAATGTACTTTCATTATATTTCGGACTATTCTTCTTTCAAACTGTGAGGACTCATTTCCAAGTTCTCCGTCATTTAATAATCAAAATATCTCCCAATCTCACATTAGGCTATAGTTCCTTATGACCAACGATCATTCAAAATATTTATAGTAGCTAACCAATCGTCCGAGATCATGGTGTGATGGAAAATTTATCGTTTTGCTTTTCCTTAAATTCAAGACTTATCACAACTCAACCTAAACTGTAATACCTAGTTCATAGTGTGTTAACCTTTCGAGGATACATTAAGCGATCATTATTGATATTGATGTTCGTACAAATGACTTCCAATTGCTTTTCACACATAGTCTAATTCATAACTTTATAAGCGTATCTTTTCAGAAATGGTGAGGTCTAGCACAAATCGACTTTGGCATGAAGAGAATCTTATTAATCACTAACTACTTCTCGTGTGATTTCACCGTATATGCCTTTGATAGTCCAGAACTATATATCATTGTCATGAATCCTCCTAATAGTGATTATAATGGTATCAACATATGTATCCAGGTTCTTAACGCTATCATAATTAAGGGGTCATATATATGTGTACAACTTTAACTCATCATCCACCCCCTTTCAATTTATTGAGTCCTTACATTTCAAATATCATGCCACAATAAGTTAATTTTATTTACCAAAATGTTACTTTATTTTAATTCTTAAATCCCAATATAATGACTTTTGCTTAATTGAGTCATTCAAGGTTATAATACCTCATTATAATCAAATGATTGACTATATCATGTAAACGTGGATAGTACTGATATTTCATCATTGTGTTTAATTCTCCAAATCTCAGCCCCTTTTTGTATCAAACAAGGTAGTACTAAATTATGCACGGCCATAGTAAACTTAATCATTTTATCACAAACGCAAGACATTATCTTATCAAGATTTCTGATCATAACTTAAACTATCTCTCAAATATAATGGTAAGTAGACCATTCAAATTGAAAAGGATTGAATCTTTGAGAGAACACACCATCTGTAAATCATCGTCGAACACTTTTGTTTTGATTCTTGTGATTATCAGAGTCACATCCACAAGATTATTCTCAGAGTATACATCCTCCAATTTAGTATGATTCTTCACTTGATTCTAGGTTTGTTGGGGCTACGATACTCTCATTGTTATAGGCGTAATCGTTTAGATATTCTGGCATTTTTACTTCATGGACTCTCATCTTATAATAGTTAAGACTTGCGATCATTCCTTCATATTAACATGAAGTTACCTTGTCTTAATATGTATGTTTTCCACCTAATGACTTGTGTATGCCAAGTAGGCACGGGTAGTAATGATCGATTGTTGTGTTTACTTCTTCCAACATGTGACTGTAGGAGTCACTTTCGTAAAGGACCTAACTATGCAAAACCCTTTTCGGTTAATCTTCTGACTTGAAACGAATCCTCCATCCGTATTGATTCTCCCTCGTGATACATATGAGTTCCTTAATTATGTGTTACATTGATCGGTTCAAGGTGTTAGAGCATCTTGGAACATGCATGGGGGAGATAATCAAACAACCCTTAATTATGTGTAAATCTGTCTACAGCTTATACTGATCCAAATTTGATCTTTTGAACGCAATTTCTTTGCTTTCACGTGTATATGTAAATGACTTATACCGTGTCGGTATTAAGGAAATCACGAGTGCTCATTAGTCTGTGGACTAAGTAGTTACTTACTTCCTTAAAACTCGGAATTGTGAAACTTCTTGAAGTCTTAATGGTCTTCCCTAGTTTCAAGGTCATATATACACATAATTAAGCCACTCTTTATATATCTTTTCATGAAATTAAACTTACTGTTCTCCTTGTTCACTTACTCATATGGTCTTGGAGTAATTATGAGAGTGAAAAGCCATTCTCGAAACATTCTACTTTCCTATTTCACTCGTGAATTTATTGTGCTCACAACTTGTGGTTAGTAGTCTATGCTGCTTAAATAAATAGTGTTAAATTTGTTGGAACACCCTTTTTATATTTGGGTCAGGATAACTATGCTAAGGATTCATGACCTCATTGTATAGCATAGGTCATTGAGTGTGAGTTTAGAACTTAGGATATTTGAAAATTTAGTTCTGCTCAGCTCGACGGATAGTCGACCCCAGCTCGACGTGTCGTTGTCCTCAGCTCGACGCGTAGTCGACCGCTGCTCGACGCATAGTCGATCGCAGCTTGACGCAGCGTCGTCCTCAGTTCGACGTAACGTCGACTTCAGCTCGACGTTTTGGCGTGATTCTCTCTGCATCCTTAATCACTCTCTGATCGACGGATAGTCGAGCTCAGATCGACGATTTATGATGAGTTCGATGTTTTGAGTTCTCCCGTCTGTTGACATTTGAAATTCAAATTAAAGATCATCAAAGCAGTTATTGCAAGAGATCCCCTGGCCGTTTCAAGACTTAATTGGTCCATATCTCAAGGAATTTTCATTGGAAATCAATTAAGGCACTTCCTTCCAAGGCATGGACAGTTAAGGAATGCATTGAATGCCCTGCCAACGGCTATCTATCAGACAGTAGTAATTCTATTACTCAGAGATTTTTTTTCGAGAGAGACAGTAACACAGTTATTCAGATTTGTTACAGAGAACATTCTTCATCATCTCTCTCTCACAGAATCTGCTGCAGAGAATTCAAAGAGAAGAACATCACTCAGAGAAATATCATCATCAATACTCTCTGATTCTCGTCTGCTCTGCAATCAACTCTTCTACAGACTGCCTTCTACCTTCAAACATCAAACACTCAGTTTCTGAGTTATCTATTGCTGAAGAAGGACAAGCAGTGAAGAGCCTGTCACCCTTGTGCAAAGCTTCTTCTACCTGAACTCATCTACATCTCAGGGGGAGCTCTGACAACATCAAAATCCACAAGCTTCTCTCTGATAGTTGACAGAGAAGCATACTCATCCTTTCTTTACCTTATTCCATCTGTACAGGGCTTTAACTCCCTTCAAAAGTTACCCTTTTGGTTAGCTGAGACCTTGTCAAAATCAGTGGTGGCAAGACACCTTATCAAAAAATCTGGTGGTGCCCAGGACACCTGATCAACCATCCTGCAGTGGATTCCTATCAAAGGGTGATAGAAGAGTGGACTACCCAAGTTTGGGGAACCACTATAATTTCCTTGTGTCTTCTGTGGTTTATGTTTACTTCTTGCTGTGTGCTGTGTGCTGTTTGCTTTATCATATATTTAACCATTGCATAACTCACTTTCTACACTAAGTAAATCAAAAGTTTTAAATACATCAATCTATTTGAACTTACTCTTTTCACCCCCCCTCTAGAGGTAGATAGATCTTATCACCTAACTTTCAATTGGTATCAGAGGGAGGTTGGTCTTTCCTTCAGGCTAACATCTAGACCACAAAGATCTTTGATAAGATCAAAATCTACAGAAGGTTTATTTTGTTTTGATAAAAATTGTTTTTATAAAAACTCATGGCACAAAACAAGGATTATGCAAGCACAAGACCTCCAGTGTGCAATCTATCTAAGTTTGGACTCTGGAAGGCAAGGATAAAATTATATATGAACTCTTTTGATGAAGACATTTTTAACTGTGTCTTAACAGATTGTCCAAGGCCTCCTACTACAACAAGTACCTCAGCTGTTCGACCACCTGCAGGAACAGACACTGATATAAAGAAATGGAAAGTTGCTGATGCAAAGGCCATGAACATCTTGGCCCAAACAATGTCAGATGACATATTTCAGAAGGTTGCTGAATGCAACTCTGCCAAAGAAATCTGGGACAAACTAACTGAGATAGTCTCAGGTTCAGCTGATGAAAGAAAAGATAGAAGAGCTCAGCTGATAACACAGTATGAGAATTTCAAAATGGCTCAAGCTGAATCTGTGGCTGACATGTACAACAGATTTAGTCTGATTGTCAGTGAACTGAAAACTTTGGACAAGGATATATCTCTCACAGAGATAAATGATAAAATTCTCATGTGCTTACCTAGCACTTGGGATTCAAGAATCTGGCCAATTAAAGATGGCAGAAGTCAAACTGAGACATCCACTGAAGCTCTCTTAGGCAAACTCAAGTCATATGAGCTATTTGTCAAAAATAGAGAAGGGGAGCAAAACATAACTTCTTCTGCACCCAAAGTGGAGAAGACAATAGCTCTCAAAGCTTCAGAGGAAGTACCTAAAGAGAAGGAGATAGGCAATGAAGAACTATTAAGCCTACTAGCCAAAAGATTCAACAAGATGGCTAGAAAAAACTTCAGAAGATGGTCTTCTAAAGACCAAGATAAGCCAAGGTATGACAGATCCAATAATAAAGATATTATATGCTATGGCTGCAGGAAACCAGGACACATTGCACCAAAATGTCCTGAAAATCAAGGCAAAGACAAGAAAGACAAGAAAGACAAGAGAGAAAGAAGAGACAAGAAAAGAGATAAAGACTCCAAGAAATACTATGATAAATCCTCCTCCAGCAACACCAAACATACAAGGAAAGGATTTGTTGCTGAAACATGGAGTGATACTGAAGAGTCTGAAGAATCATCCAGCACAAGTGATGATGAGGATGATGCCACTGAGAAAGGATTCTGCATGATGGCAATCAATGCATCACAAAGCAGCTCAGATTCAGAGCATGAATCTGAATATGTGACTGATCAGGAATTAAGTGAATATCAGGTACTTGACTCCTTTGATTTTTCTTCTGATGATTTCAAATTTAGATTTAAATCTATGTGCATAGACTTGCTGACTGCTGAGAAAACAATTGATTCTCTTAGAAGTCAGTTGTCTGATTACAGCACATTAAGTGCAAATAATCTCAAGCTTTCTGATGAGTTTGAATGCTGTAGGGAGGAGATAGCTTCACTAAAGAGTGAGCTATCCAAGGCTAAACAGCTTGAGGAAACTCTCAATGGGAGGAGTCTCAAGTTAATAGACATCACAAGCACAGTGAATTCAAGAATGAATGGTTCACTAAGTTTGGGTGCCTCTTCAAGCCAACCTATAGTGCTAACAACTCCCATAAAGTTTACCAGTAACAAGGGTAAAGAAATTATGGTGGTAGCCAGAAAAAATTTTGATCTACCTAAGCCATTTCAAGTACAACAGAAAACATCGAACAGAGCTCGACGATCTTCGACCAAAGCTCGACGCCATTCTAACAAGAATCAGCAACACCATGCTGAAGCGTCGAACTCAGGTCGACACACGTCGAACTCAGGTCGACTGGTTGTTGTCCCTGAAGGTAGGCTTGTTCGAACTTCGAATGGAGCTCGACGTCCTGAAACATCAGCGTCAAACTTAGATCGACGATCGTCGAATAGAGCTCAGAGCCTTGTTTTATTTACACAGGATAAATCTAAATCAAATCATAAATATCCTACATCTCAGCCTAACCCTTATACTGAATGGGTGATTCCTCCTAGGAGATATCATCC